>CM068953.1:105081788-105095725 GCA_035128595.1 Eptatretus atami
ATTTGCCAAGTAATAACAAAATCGACTGACCAATATACTTGAAAAATCTTCGATTTTGCAAGTAACAAGGAGCTGATACTCTAGGTCCCCCACCTTTTGGGTGGTATGAGGAAGAGATATGTGGAATATGAAAACTTAATCTTGAACGTTTTTCGAAATATTCCGTACACAACAATACATGGACCGATGATCGGTAGGTCGGTCGGACGGAGCTCATTTTAATATACCGCATCTCCGAGGGTTGCGGGGCCAATACAAAACAACAGTCCTGTAAAGAGACATCCGATTGGACGAATTTGATCTGTTGAAGAGTAATTTTACTTATCATCACGTTAAATCGATTTGGAGAAAATCAACTGTGGTTTGGCTTAATAGCATGCGTGCATGACTGTACCCACGACGGCATTGTGTTCAGCTCTGTCCATTTGACTTTCGTGTTTTGGTGAACAACATTCCCACTCCCAGCCACATGCATTGCCCTTTCGGCTGAACGTCACTCTTCTCTGTCCAATTGGTCATCGTGCAATCCGACTGTGCGGAAAGCACTCCCTACTGTATGGTTTGCCTGGAATCAGCCACCACACAAAACCACTCACCTTTGAACTGTCTAGCCTGGGTTCGAATCTCGGTCCAGCTATAAACTGTCACCATAGTGTTTCACAAGCAGGGTGAGGCATCGATGCGTGTGCCATCCATCAGAGGGACGTTATACCGGAGTACTCAGATGCCATCACTGGGGGCAATGACAGCCATTGTTGCCGTTTTTTATACAGCCTGTGGCTGTTGGTTGCATCATTTTCTGGAAGCGCCGCTGTGCCGCTGATGCAGTGCCCCCTGGTACTCATTTTTCTGACCTCGGAAAGATGACGGGTTGAGTCAACCTACCTGGTGTTAATTCAACGAAAAAAACAGGGGCTCCAACTAAAGACCCGAAGATCTTGAACCAGCCACCTTAACCGTTAAGCCAACACCAGGCCTGATTTTATGATAAGTAGGCTAGTTATTGCCGGCACCTTAAGTTAATTCAAAATTCCTGTCCTGGCTGACTGCTGGGAAAGCAACTGCAAAGCACTCAGCATAAGCATTGCCAAAAGACTGCTTCACCCTCTCTTTCTCTTTCTCTCTCACTCCCCATTAATTATTGATGATAAATGAGGCACCAATTGGTTCGAGACAGTTCATCTTCTGCGTATGGCGTAATTACCTCGCTTCGTACAACGCTTTTCAAATGAGTTTGAGGATGAAGCATAGAAGCATACTCATCTGTTAAGAGCATGGTTGTTGGAGGAGAAGCGTTGCTTGCAATATTGGGTGTGAGTGTGTGACTTATGTAGCAGTTGGGAATTATGGGGCAGGATGAATGCTCAACTATGAAAGAGTAGTGTAAACACGTTTGGATGAGCAGATATGAGCAGTGGAGGAGACAGACACTGGTTTCTACCTTCAGCTTTGCTCTTCTGTTCCACCTACAAGCTGTATCAACATGATGTTTGATAATAATAACGTGTCTTTACATGAAACATATAAAGCTCATTCTAACCACTCACTCACTCACTCACTGATATTAATGTTCGGTCCCTTCCGGTTGATGGAGAAAGCTGAAATTTCACGAGCCGATGGATATCGAAGCCGATACACCGGGAAAGATCACATAACTATTAGAAAGTGTCTATAAATAAAAATATTTTTAAAATGAAAATATTAATAAATGAAAATAAATAAATGAAAAAAAACAAGTGCACGCGAGCGACCCGAGACAATGGGGAAGGACGGTCATTATGGGTGCCGACGGACATCAAAGCCGATACACCGGGAAAAATCACAGAACCATCGGAAGAAAATGTAAATAAAAATATAAATAAATTAAAGAAAAATAAATGAAAATAAATAAATGAAAAACAAATGCACGTGAGCGACCCGAGAGAATGGGAAAGCACGGTTTGTATTTACTTACAATGTGTCAGCATACCCCACTAGTATATAGATGTATTCTATGTTACTTTTAGGTCTGCACCTTGTTCCTTTAATGCTCTGTGGGATCTATAGCATCCACCAGCTAATGCTCGCATATGGGACACCCGGCTTAATGTCCCTGCCTCGGTAATCATCTGGTGATAGGAGCACCACACCAGTTAATAAGGGCACCAGGACAACAGTCGGGTTGAGAATCGGATCCACCCTGCGACAGCTACCTCTGATCTATCCCGTCAACTCGAATGTCCACCACTAATCCTTGTCCTGTATGACATTTTGATTGTGCTTTCCTCAAGCTGGTCATGTGATCATTTCTCGAAGGGTTTCTTGGCTCTGCCCTGGACCACACACAGTCCATGCAAACACCTCTGTGTGTCCTGTCCACTTTGGCATTAATTATAATATCGTCAATTATTTCTACAGAATTTCTCTGCAGTGTTTTCGAGTGTACCAATATATGCAGTGAAAGAACATAAATATACATTCAGAAGGGAGGACGAATATTTAAGTTGAACGACATACAGTATGTATTGTGTGAGGGAGGATATCGTTCATCTTCATCATGTGATACATTCGCTGTACTCGCGTTTTGGACAAGTTAGTCACTTTTCCTTTTGTTATTGTGGGCAGTGATAATTACCATGATATCATTAATCCATTTCTTTGTTATCTCCATTTGCAGGTTTCAGAAGGTGGGACTGCGAGGAAGTTCTTCCAGAACTCAAAATGTCCACCTCCTTTTTCGGTAAAGGATTGAAGTCGGTGTTGGCTTCGCGGTTAGGGTGGCTGGCTTGGGATCCTCGGCTCTTGAGTTTGAGTCCGGACCATTGAATTAACACTAGGTGGGGTTGACTCAGCTTGTCATCCTTCTGAGGATGGCGAAATGAGTACCTGTGTACTGGTAATAAGGGCATTGTATGAGTACCACACCTGGTAATAGGTGCATTGTATGAGTACCCCACCTGGTAATAGGGGCATTGTATGAGCACCACACCAGGTAATAGGTGCATTGTATGAGCACCACACCTGGTAATAGGTGCATTGTATGAGCACCACACCTGGTAATAGGGGCATTGTATGAACACAACACCAGGTAATAGGGGCATTGTATGAGTACCACACCAGGTAATAGGGGAATTGTATGAGTACCACACCTGGTAATAGGGGCATTGTATGAGCACCACAACAGGTAATAGAGGCATTGTATGAGTACCACACCTGGTAATAGGGGCATTGTATGAGCACCACACAGCACATCCTTTTCAGAACACATTCCACCTGCTCGGTGTGGCCGCACAGATTTAGGACTCAGCCTACGAGGGGTCTCTGTCCCTTTAGTCATTTTCTGTGACTGATTGTCATTGTTTGGCATATTTTTGTGACAGCCAGCATGGAGCTGCACGTGCTCAATAAGAGTCCTGTAACTCCATTGCTGTTTCTAATATCGATCCTCTGACCACCCAGCTAAGCCTGGTGTTGGCTTAACGGTTAAGGTGGCTGGCTTAAGATCTTAGAGTCTTGAGTATGAGCCCCTGCCAACCATTGAATTAACACAAGGTGGGTTTACTCACCTGAGGATGCACGATCTCCTCCACGAGACTGAGATCACATACCTGTCTGTGTTTGATGCGTCGTCCGTCCACATACACCTGAGATATTTCATCCCGACTGAGTGATACACAAGTTACGCACTTCCCTTTGAGCCTCTCCAGTTTGGGTTTGATTCTCGACTCGATTATAAACCGTCCGATTGGCGCTTCGTACACATGGCATTGCATCAAAAAAATGTTCTGTCTCCCTCGGATCGCCATTAAGCCGGTTGTCCCATCTGTTAGCATTAGCTTGTGGATGTGAGACTCCCATAGTGTTTTCGTGAAGAGGAGGCGAGTTATCGCGTCCTCCGTGATCAAATGACAAATCTCCATCATCTTATGTTGAACATCAGGCATAGCCAACCAGTTCGTGAATTCAATGACCATTTGGATCATCGGTTGTGCACCACCCCTCATTCGAGAGAGGGAGAGAGGTTAACTCTGTTTTGGGGATAATAAGATAATGATGTGGCCAAGTTTGATCTCTGATTTCTATAATCACCGAGGGTAATGTAGTCTTTGTTGGAGAAACATCAGTTTGAGACCCCACGTGACGTCATTCGACTATCAGGTGTCGGCCCTGCAGAGGGAGCTCGAGGTGATTGGCATGTCCTGCACATAGTCCCTGACGAAAGCCATTCGGTGGTGAAACTTTCTGAGCCGTTATTCTCGTGTGTGTGTGTGTGTGTGTGTGTGTATTTGTGTGTATGTGTGTGTGTATGTGTGTATGTGTGTATGTGTATATGTGTGTATTTGTGTGTATGTGTGTGTGTGTGTATATATATGTGTGTGTGTATGTGTATGTGTGTGTGTGTGTGTGTGTATATATATGTGTGTGTGTGTGTTTTGATATGCGTGGATTAATCACCCCCGAGCTCGCAAACCTTCCTTGCACTCTGATGAAGTTCCACTGTTTATGGTCGATTACCAACCGAGCTGTTTGTTATCTTACTGACCACCTCAAACGGGAGCCTTTTAGCCACGCCCACTAAACGCTGAGCGGATGTCGTGTTCTTCTTCCTCTGTTTTCCTTCCTTCTCGTTTGCCGTTGAAACCGCGTGACAGGCTTTAAAACTCCGTGACGGCGGCGCTGCCTGGGATGCCAGATGGGGATGTTGTTGTGAAAGCGAGTTGTGGATCTGTGGGCTCCGCAGCTGAGCGATGCTGGGGGAGGGGATCCGTACGAACTCGCTCGGCCTCCCAGACACTCAACAATAATGGCCAATAATAAGACGTGCGATCAACGTCGCGGCTATGAGGAGTGGCGTGGTCGCGTGGTGGTCCTCCTCGGATTTTACACCGATTCGTGCCCGTGTTTGTGACTTTTCCGTAAAAGGGGTGTGGCTGGGCGGGTGCAGAGCGCGCGGGAACCCAGATGGGTAAACACACACGTACACGCGGACAGCCGCATACACGCACGGTGAGACGGAGCGAGTAGGAGGAGAGAAAGAGGGCAGCACGGAGAGGGGAGGGGAGGGGGTTCTGGCAGCTGCTCCGCCAGCGCGTCACGATTCGCATGAAACTTGGAGGGACGGAAGGCCAGCTGCGCACGAAGCCGACAATGGCCCGGCTGCGGCCGCACAAGGACGGAGCGCGCGAGCGCGTGACGACGCGCGCGACGCCGCCCGTTTGTCGGAACCTGTTCGGGAGCGCGGATCACGCGGCGGTCCAGCACGACCTGCGCCGCGAGGTCGAGGCGAGTGCAGTGCGGGGTCGCGAGCGCTGGAATTATGACTTCCTTCGGGATGAACCCCTCACGGGAAGGCACGTTTGGGAAGCCGTGCGGGCGTCAGAGGTGTCTCCGCTCTATCGTGGCGTGGACACCCGTTCCCTGCGGACGCGTGTGACCCACGGGCACAACGGGCCCCAGCCCGACAGGGAAGGATGCAGTACTGCGGAGCTGCCGCCGCCGCTAGTGGCGGTGGAAGCTTCGGAGGAGCGCACCAGTACCACCACCACCACCACGACCACCGCCACGGACGCAGGTGGTGCGAGAGTGCACGGACTGCCGGCCGAGCAGTCTGTGATTCAGCCGCGACCTCAGAAGAGCCTTCCCGGTATGCACCACCCCACGGCCACCACGGTGTACAGGTGTACATACGTACACGCGCTCAGTTACCCCTCTCATCGTTCCACCCCCATCCCTCCCTCCCCCAGAGTTCCACGTCAAGAGGAAACGTCGAGCGACGTTGCAGCGGCGAAAGAAGAGTCGTCGCCCGAGCAGATGAAACGTAAGACGCGGGACGTTTGTTCCCACGAGGCTGCTTGTTTACCCGGCGCTGGATCAGTGGCACGGGAGGTTGGGTGCTTGGGTTGTCGCGTGAGCGTGCGCCGGCCCCGCCGTGTAAACAATCATCGCCCGAGCGACCGTGTCTCCACAATGGCCCTGTGATGATCCATCGGCGTAACGTGCGTTCTCAGCCATCTGTGGGTTACCGAGGGCTCGCTGGTTAGTTAGCCGTGTCTACTTGACGAGAGCGTGCCGTGCGAGGAGCACAGGGTAACTAACATACCGTGGGGTGTGTTGGTTAAGCCACGAACTCGGCACTCATAGCTGCAATGCCTTTACACGTCATGGAGCGATGACGAGACACCGTGATGGGGGTGGACAAACTCCGACATGCTGCGGTCCGTTCTTGTGCAGGTGCTGCACCGAGTGCACCACCACCACCACCACCACCACCAACCAATCCGATCATGCGAGTTGCTTCCGCGGCTTTGCTGCTATTCTGATTGCTGAAGGGGGGCTTGGAGATTTGGGTGTGCTAATTGAGGGGGTCCATCGATGACGGTGCAAGTTCCCGTGCCTTGGACCTGTTGGTCATCCACCGGATAGTGATTCCCTTGCAGAAATTGCACGATCCGACTATTTCCTAAATTTCACACTGACTGTATATGTTTGACACCAAATGTATGTTAGCGTGTACATTGGGGAGGGGGGGGGGGGGGTGTGGTGGGGGTCTCACTTGATGTTTCCTTCAGTTTGTTTACAATGGATTGGTTTATATTGCCCTGGACTGGACCCTTTCGTAATATTCGTTTTTGATTCCGGGCCGAGCTACACTCGGCCAGGAGCGGCGGCTGAAGGAGACGGGACTTTCTACACTAGAAAGGAGGCAGTTATGAGGTGATAGGATAGAGAGGTTGAAGATGATGAAAGGTATTGAAACTAATTATTCAGCAGAATGACAGTGATCGCACCAGGGGCCATGCGTAGCCTGAGAGTAAAGAAGAGGAGAGTTAAGATGGTGGTAAGGCAGGGGTCTTCCACTCAGACAGTAGTTGATGCATGGAATGATCTCCGTGGAGAGGTCGTGCAGAGGCAGAAACAGTGGATAAGTTTCAAGTGGAATTGGATAGGTACCTGGATACATTGGAGATAGAGGGGTGTAGCGATGTTGGCAGGGCTTTCAGGTGCCTTGTGTGTGGATTGGTGATGGTTTCTGGCATTTGTGTAGCGCAGGCATGATGGGCCAAATGGCCTCGTCCCTTGGCAAAGTTCCTTGAATATTCGGCTTGTGGAGAAGCGGTTACATAAATCACATGCAGGAAAATTACTTTATAGGAGACGTATTATCTGACAATGGTCGTGGGATATGGCATATGGATTCCCCCATACCCCTGCCCCTGCACCACAGCATGAGTCAGGCTTTCAGATTGGAGCACTGACAGGCCAACGCAGTCCAGACACATTGCAGTCTCCATTTTGGATGACTATATCTGCCCTCTCGGACCCCCTCCCTCCCCCCAATTCCTCCCAATGTTCTATATCTCGTCGATAGTTTGATGCTTGATATTGATACATGAGGTTTGAGTGTGTGCCTATGCTTTCACTTTCCTCTTGCTTCAGCAGCTTTGGAGGCAGCTTGCCTTTCCCTCGAATAATGTAACCTCTAAAGGACACACAAATTATTTAAATATGACCATGTTAACCCATAAGAGTGTAAGTGGACCCGAGTAAGCATTTTGTTGTCGCTGTTGTTCATGTGATTACTGTAAACGTTTAAAAAACGCTGAGATGCTCCATAATTAACTCTCATCGTTAAGTATGGCCACTGATGACGTCAGCACCCACAAAATATTTTCAGGACATTTCTTTGTAATCAGAGGTCAGATTTGTTTTTATTTCTGAGAATCATTTTATTCGTATAAAAGTGTATGAACACATTCTTGTGTGGTCGGCAATGAAAGTTTTTGGCCCAAGTCTTTCATGAAGGTGCCACGAATGGTGAAAACTTGCCTACCCTTCGCGTGAGATACCGTGGGATCTTTTAATGTCCACCGACTCCCCCATTTTGGACACACAGGTCTTCGAACTTAACGTCCGGCACACACAATGATGAATTGCCCTTCATGGAAAACACCAGGGTGACCGTTTATTGCTGTTCCAAGATTCGAACCCGGGCTGGACAGCTCAAAGGAGAGCGTGTGTACCGTTAAGCTACCCTGCCAGCCCATGAAAGTTAATTTGCTTATGTAATGGAAAATAAAAGTTCATTCCAAACTTTTGAGTGACCAATTGGCAGCCATAGACCTAATTTGAAACCTGGTGTCTTGTAGACAGATGGAAGTAAGGTGCTGGCACCATCAAGTGTGGCATTGGACTTGCTTTTGAATCAGAGTCAACTTGTTTTCGATCAGTAACGGCAGGTTATGCTTTGGACTGAGATTGATCTGTATGGTTAATTATCTGAAAGTCCAATTTTTATTTTGTGCTAACTTGCGTGTTGCTGTTTCGTTGCAGCTCGAAGTAAAATCCTCAACAATCGTTTCGCGTCGTGAAGTTGACAACAAGGCTGGGACAGGATCTTCGCACAATCGAAATGTAGCATTATTTCACAGCTGTTATTCAGATTTTGCTTGTAGTCTGGCATTTAAATGTAGCACCCGTCTTCTACCTGGGTAGTTTTATTCAATGGCATGAAGCCATACATTTGTCAGTATGTCCAGCCATTATATGTAATTATATGTGTGTATGTGTAATACATATATATATATATATATATATATATATATATATATATATATATATATGTATATAATTATATATTTTAAAATATATGATTATATAAATGTATATATATACATACATATATTTATATGTATATACGTATATGTATAGTATATATGTATATATATATTTATATATATATTTATATATATGTATATGTATATTATTTTATGTATTTTATGTATATGTATATTTATATATATATATATGTATATGTATATTTATATATAATATGTATATGTACATTTATATATATATATATATATATATATATATATATATATATGTATTTGTATATTTATTATATATATATGTATATGTACATATATATATGTATATGTTTTATATTATGTTATGCACATTTATATATATATATGTATATGTTTATGTATATTTATATATATATATATATAATATATATAATATATTATATATATATATATATGTATCGTACATTTATATATATATATATATTATATGTACTTTATTATATATTATATGTGTATGTATATATATATATATATATATACATATATATATATATATATATATAATATATATATATAATATATATATATATATATATATATTAAAATAACACTGTAAGTTTGTAATTATTTGAAGACATACTAACTTATGTTTGTTATTTATGAATGAAATTGTGTGCAAGAGAAGTTTTTGTATATTTGTCAAATCTACTGTTTTCTATCTCCTTTTCCACATCCCCCTGCCCCCTCTTCTTCCTCTCCATTGCCGATCCACAACCTGGAAATGTACATAATTTTATAGCAAATAAGTTTTCTACGCATTTTGGTTATGATAATGCATATAATGCAACAGCTTGCCAAAACAGCTGACAGTTATCAATCTTGTAGTTTCCCACTAAACTTTCAACTTTAGAACTGCCGTTGTTGACATTGAGCAATAAAAAGTTTTTCTTTTTCTTTTTTAATTCTTTTTTTCTCTCTTTCTGAGCTCAAACCACATTGTTTCCGACCCAGCTCTGATGCCTTGCTGTGTCTCCGATCTACTCCATTGCCCACCGATCAAGGTGAGCTGGCTCTGCTGGGGTAACATACCCTGCCAATTTTGCTCTCATTTCCGCTCTTGGCCCGTAGATCTCTTCGGCCTGATCCGCCTCTAATCTTTGACTATTGTCCCACATTCTCCTGGCCCCCATTGACACTCAGATTACATTTTTACGCGCCCATGCTTCACAAAGGGTCCTTCCTTCGATTGCTGGGCTGCTTATGAAAATGCTTTTTATTTATAAAACGCTGAGAATTGAACCGTGGATTAATGCATGGGGTGCTTGTTGCAGTTATGGGTTGGGGGCGGGGGGGGGTGAGAGGGTGGTTGGGACAGCACCCTGTTTTGTAACATTTTCTGAATCCACCAGTGACTGGGACCAGTCATGATACGGTTCATCGATCTCCTAACCTGTAAAAGCTGGCTGTCCTGCCTCTGCCAACCTGCTAGCAGAATTGTCATGGAGATCCAGCCGCTTTCTTTCATTCACCATTTTGCATTTCAACCTAAAGATAGATGGTCCTGAGCTTGAGATGACGTGATGTTGTGAGGTACCCTTGGTGACATTTGAAACAATACTTTTTACAAATGTACCAAATATCCAGAATAGCATTTGAGCATCATGGCCTGGCACCCCTCATGACGCATTTGGAATAACAACTACTGCCTGATATTTTGATGCAAACTTGATGCATGCTCTGCAACCTCAGTATTGGTTCATTCGACTCTCGTCATATACATACCAAGCTCTTCCGATCGTCGCTCAAGCAGTGATATATCCCATGAGCAATGCACGTTGTGCTCCTCAATGATGCTCTCCGAGGGATAAAGAAATAAATTGCAGCAGACAGAATTCCCACGAGCCCCGTCAGACGTCGGATCCACTGCCACGGCCGTGGCTCTGGGCGGTGTCATGTCAGCATCGGTATCAGCACGGTCGATGCTTTCACAGTGCAGCCATTGTCTTTCTCTAGCCGCGGGACAATGAGCGATAAGCGCGGGAACATCATTCTTGTGCCGCCAACAAAACGCGGGTTCAGATGGCCCTCTCCCTGCCCCCTCTGCCGGTCATCGTCATCCGTAGTCCACCATGGGGGAGTTTTCTGTGCGATCCTTGCAGGTGAGCGGTTTATTTGGTGCTGGATTGGGTTCCATTTCCCTTGCTGTTCAGAAACCTCCCTTATAGAGTAAGTGGGTCCCAACTTGTTTATTTGATTATATAAATGCCAATTTATCATCCCCAAGGACCTTCACTCATTTGCATTTGGGTCATGGGACTTCATCACTTTGCATTCAGAAAGAAGGGAACCCACCCACACCATCTGTTGATGTAAACATTGCGAATCTGGAAAAAAAAATCAAAACACAGATCTCATACAGACTCCAAAAGCAGATGCCTGGTGTTGGAATAAGCTTTAATTTTGCAATTCATGAGGCAGAACTTGTTTCTTGAATCGCTGCAAGTTACAAATAGGATAAAATGTGTAACAAAAGCATGGAAAGGGAGATAGGAAAGCATCGACAGGGCGACACGTCACGACGAGTCGTCAACAATTCCGTGACTATGAACCATACCTGGTGTCCCAATCTGCTCACATTAGCTGGTTGACATTAAGTATTCTTCATAAAGAGTTGGTGAGTCAATCGACCAAATTACAAATTACAGTCAATCAAAACCTGGCCATCCAGTTCCATTAAATTAGTGGTAGCAGCAGTTGTCCATGGGCCAACAACACTTTTGGCCAAAAGTGTTCCTCAGCCAACCACACATGTAGATCCATGGGAATAATTGCTGCTGTTAAAGTACTAGTAGTAACAGTAGCCAATGTTTGAAGGATGAAGGACTCCTGCATTGTTTTTAGAAGTGGTGCATGACCTCCAAGATGTCACAAATGGTTTTTAGTCCAAACTCCATGAAGCGAATACGAAGCAAACCACTTTCTTCGTCATTCAAAGCATAGTGGTGTTCGAAGTTTCTTGAATCCTTTACAAAGTCTCAAACAAGTCATTTGCCATCCATAATCTCGCCTTCCTCTGCAATCTCTACCCGACTACCTCACATGCACTTCCTAATCATCAGATTGTTGGAGATGATAAACCATTTCCCACGAAGACCTTCGACCTTTCATCGCAACATGAGTAAGTGAATTTTAAGACAACTCAATGTACCCACCAAATCTCGGTCTCCTTCGCAAATAGGACTTGGCATGAGAAACCAGGGCGGGATGCGCGCCTTTTCTTCTCATCGCATCCTTTCAGGCATTCATTTAGGGTTTCCCAGCCGGGCAAATCAAATTGCAATTGGGTCCAGCAGAGTCTAACAAGATTACAAGGCAGCCGGAGCGAGCACGATGCGCGGAGAAAGGGTCCGACTGCGGAGATCGGGCGGGGCCGCGTTAATCTCATTACGTCTCGCCAACCCACCCTTGCAAAAATAATATTAAATAAGTCATTAAAAGTTTTATAAAGAATCGATAACAAATCCTCATTTTGCACCATTTTCTATCTTCTCGTGTCTCGTGTCCAGTTTTTTATTTTTTTTTTTACACTTTACGTACCATTTGTGCTCTGCATGCCGTGGGAAAATTGTTTTGAAAACTTGTTTTTTTAACTTCTTTATTCAAGAATCATGGAGGAGCTTGGACATCCATCACACGCAGGACGAAAGGATTCGTAAATATGAGTTTAGTTTTATATTAATTATTAGGACATTTGTTGACAAAGTACAAACATATGGTATATAGATATGGGATTTGAACCTGGTGTCCCTACATCATGCAGAGCCAGGGGTCAGATGGGAACATGAACAGGACAATTGATGCAGACATTTCCCTGGCATACATAGATGTTGGTATGCAGACAAATAGTGTTACGAACCACATGTGTTGACGGGATGTTGCTTGGCTTCATTATTACAGCTTGATCTGTCTGTCGCTTCCATCTGAGCCCTTGCCCCATGATGCCACACAAATCCCATATGCTTACTGTGTTGACTTGTCAATTGTGTCATAAGGTCTTTGTCAGACAACAAAGCAAGTATATTTATATAGGTGTCATGCTGATGTCCCACATGAGATATGCTTGCAAGGTCTTCAAAGTGCCTTTGACATTGCAAGTAATAAATTACATTTGCGACTCCGTAACACATAAAAGTGTGATAATGGGTTTGAAAAAATATATACATTCCCATCCTTCACAGAAAGATAAACTACCGCTGTACTATGACTTCTTTAACGGCCCCAAATTACTCTCACGTGCTTGTGTGGTCAACCGGGGTAAGATTTTGGCTCAAGTCTTTCACAAGTCGGCTGGCCAGGTCTGCCCTTCAACTGAAGATGATTTGGACAGGAATTTGTAGTTTGTTTATGGGGCCAACAATAATTGGTCTCTCTGCACAAAAGATCCCATGGGATCTGTGCTGGCACTCAGGACCTCCGGCTTAACGTGTTTCTGAGCGACGATGCGCACGCACACACACACACACACACACACACACACACACACCAATGACTCGCCCCTGCACATGAACCAACGGGGTGACTTTATCATTGGGTCGACATTCCAACTGAGGTGAGTGCTCAAAAGTGAGTGTATTTACCTGTAAGCCATCATCCTCGTTAGAAAGATCCATTCCAACGATCCTGGGTTTTAATGACAACACATCGTGGGGTCAGGGTGTATCTCAAGTGTCTAGTATGAGGATAAGTCGCTAAGAAATGTCGATGGACATCACATTGTGTTTTCATCCCAAATTTTCGTTCTTTAATCCTTCCATTCTCCCACCACAATGTCCTCTACTCCGCTTCATAACTTTATCACTCTTCCAATTGGAACCACCACCCACTTCCACTTTTCATTCTCATGGTTCATATTCATTGTGGAACCTGACACTGAGATTTTTGGGAATCACAGCAATCTAAATAATGAAGAAGTGTAACACCCCTTTAACACGAGTTCAGGGAAGGGTGGGGCCAGGCCTGGGGGGAAGATATAAAAAAAAATAACTTTAAACACATGAATCCAGAGAAAGGTCCAAGTTACCCTTTTGGTGGTGATGCCAGTCTCAAAAATAATAATATGACAGTCAAAGTGTAGTTGTTCCCTTGCACTGCGACATCTGTTTGCGCTATTCCATTGGGCAAGTACTGATGTGCAAGGACTGTTGCTTGGCGCAGAGCCAGCTCAGGCCTAGTGGAATGTTCTAAGCGGCTGGGCTGTTTGCATGCCCGACTCGGCAGTGCACAGAGCCGGGACAGAAAGCCTGAGGGTGCCTGGCACGAGCTTAATGGCTGGATACATTCCTGGAGAGAGAGAGAGAGAGAGAGAGAGAG
>CM068953.1:105102764-105130517 GCA_035128595.1 Eptatretus atami
ACCGCCGTTTCTCGACGACCGCCGGTCCGATCTCATTGAAACCTGTCAGGAATATTGCCGGGGACCCGCGGATGTGCCTTTTCGAGGTTTGATATCGATCGGACAAGCGGTTCCCAGTTACGGCCATTTTATTGCTTTTTCAGTGTTGAAAAGGTGTATATATGGCAGCTGAAGGTGTCTTTCCACCTTCTCACCTTATCATGCCATTTTTTCCAAATTATTAATAACCAGACGACCACCGGTCCGATCGGATTGAAACTTGCCAGGAATATTGCCGGGCCCGCGGATGTGCCTTTTCAAGGTTTGATATCAATCGGACAAGCGCTTCCCAAGTTACGGCCATTTATCTGTCAACAATGACAGGACACGGTGCTATGACATCACGAATGACGTCACAATTAATGTTTTTTTAATTAATTATTTATTTTTTATTTTTTGGGGGCACGATTGACGTCACAATTATTTTCTTCTTCGTTTGGTATGACGTCACAATCGACACTGGGGACCTGAGTATGTGCCTTATTATTTATTATTATTGTTGTGCTTGGTAGACATTTGTGAATACATTAACAGAGAGAGGGGCGAGAGAGGAGGGGGAGAGAGGAGAGGGAGAGAGGGGGGGAGAGAGAGGGCGAGAGAGGGGGAGAGAGAAGGGTGAGAGAGGGGGGGGAAGGGGGGCAAGAAGGGGGGGAGGGAGAGAGGGGGCGAGAGAGGAGGGGCGGAAGGGAGGGACAGAGGGGGGGGAGAGAGAGGAGGGGGAGAGAGGGGGGAGAGGGGGGGGCGAGAGAGAGGGGGCGTCACAATTTTCTTCTTCGTTTGATATGACGTCACAATTGATGCTGGGGACCTGATACTGCAGGCACGAAGCTGCACATACTGGCACGCACCTACGGCCGCCTACGGGCCCGCACTAGTATACTTCAATTTTAATAAAATCATGATTTTAAAGATCTTTTTCTTTTTTTAATCCAGAAGTTCAGCGGCACTGAAGCAGTCTTATACACCACCATTTTATACTCTGTAATAAGACGATGTTGAGTCACAGTTTAGGAGATGGCAGATTTATTGATCACCATAGAATGCAGTGTTAATCAGCCTCATACATAGCCATAAAGGTGGTCTCTTATTCACCCCAATACCTCTAACATGCCACACCTCTTATGCTATATACCAATATATAGCCTGGTACTTGGAAGTATTAAAAGGTGATTTGTGCTCTACAGTGTTGAAGTATTTTATTCATTTTAAATAAAGGTTTAAAGATGTTTAAATAAATTAATTCTGGGTTTTACCACCATTTTACCCAGTGTCTATTACATCACCCTATCCATCATGTTGCCTTAGTCCTGTTGTTTGTGTCCTTTATATCATCCTTAAAAACAGTAACTTTCCTGTTTGGAATGATTTCCATTTTGGTTTGATTGCAAGGCAAGCGCACAGAATAAAAATATTATTTCACTCCTCTCTGCGCATGTGCAGTTGGGCCGAATTCAGAATCAAAGTACGGTAAAACAAGAAACTTGTCTTCCTAGTCATGTTCCACTTTTGTTGTTTAAAATATAACATTCTATTTAAATACGTTGTTCCTCAATCATAAACTGAGAAGACAGACAAACACACATGAACAAACTGCTTAACGACGCGATTCGCTTCGCGTGCGTGGGGTAAAAATTTCCTCATTTTATAAAACTCCACTGAATGAAATTATACAACATTTTTCACATATTTTCTAAACTAGAAGCACCCACTCCCAACGGGAGCGGCCATGGGGGCTATGTTATTATCATTCTTCAAACATGTAATTCAAAACACCTCTTCAAAATAGCTCTCAGTGTGTGATTCAAAACTCCTCACTGCATTGGAAAACATTGGAACAGGAATACTGTGCTGCAAAGGGTGGGGACTAGTAATACCCTCTCCCACCTGGAGGTGGCGCTACACAATACATATTTACATAGAGAATTTGCGTCCCCACACCCCACCCGCCAAGACCACCGGCAAAGATAAAACACCCCTATATATTAATTGGGGTCATGGTGATCCTCTGTAGCAAGTCTGGATGTAATCATCCCAGAACTATAGGAAGAGTAACATGACAAACAGACACACACACATGAACACTGGTCTGTGAATTATAGTAAAAGGATGCTTGCAATCCTGGTTTAAGTCCAAAACGTTAAAAACGTGACCAGGGTAGCTGTGTCGATTGTAAAATAAAGGAATTATTCTGCCGGTGCGTTTCATTGTTGCTCCTGTCTCGAAACAAGACATGATGCAGTGATCCTGGTTCGAATTTCATACACTGTGTCAATTTGTCCATTGTCTCATATTATCCTTGTAATTGACATAAAAGTAACAGGTGAAGTCAACAAGATGTTGATTGAGGTATGATGCTACCTGCTGTGAGAAGCTGATATTTCAGGCATTAACCCTTCATTCGAGCAAAAGAGGCACCGATGTGTCTTCATGTCATTGTCCTGCATATAACATTCTGTCACATATCTCCATACTGCAGTTCACAACACCCTGAGGGCAGTTCTGTTTAAAATGCGAGCTTAGAAGGGCAATCGGGTCTCGTGGAAACCCCTTCTCTTAACCACCCAAATGGTTCCATTTAGACCCTAATTACACCAATAAAGTGAACTGGAGAGTTCATAGAACACCTTACGCCGCTCAGTCTTGAGAATATGGACATCAGGAAGGGTCATTTAAACTCTTGCTTTGCATTTCCGAGCACGATCTATATTTCCTACAAGCTGCCATTTTGTCTGAATCTCGATATTCCCCAGCGCTGAGAGCACGAGCAGCAAATTTGATTGGTCGAGATGGTGTAATATTTTGGCCAAGTACTGATAAACTGGAGGTTTTTGGAAGCAGCAAGAAGGCGATTTGTGTTCCACAGTGATCAAAGTATATATTTAAATTTAAATAAAATAAAAGTTTGAAAGGCTTTGAAAAAAATTTTTTCAGAAGTTTACCACCGTTGACGCATTATCTTTTTACACAACCTCATTTAACACGTTAAATTAGTTCTTCATGCCTGTTTGGGTCGTTTATGACTTCCATAAAAACAGTAAGTATTATGTTTGGAATGATTTTCCATTTTGTTTGACTGGCAGACAGGCAGATAGATTGCAATAACTCTTGACATTACCGTACATACAATTTGATGAATTTCGAGCCAAATTTCTGCTAAAATGTAGGTTCGTGTTCCAATTCATGTTCCACAGTGTTCAAAATATGAAATTCAATTGAAATTAAGTAATTCCTCCATCACAGACTGACATCTGTAGACAGACAGGCAATGTGAACAAATTGCTTCACCACGCTTTGCACCACGCTTTGTAATGAATGGAACCACTGGTTACAAGCAAATATTTTATTAAAGCCATACAGGAACAAACCGAATGATTCAGAATAATAGATATTCAATGCTCTGGAGCAGCAGGGGAAGCTAAATAACAAGGGGAAATAAAATAAAATGAGGGTGGAAGGATTAAAAGAACAAAAATACCGACCATGACCAAGGACCGACAACAGGACCGAGCATGCTCCGCCGCAAAACGAACCAACTCTGAAATCTGGATGCGACTGGTGTCCTCTGTATTGCTCGGTGTCGATTGTGGTGCCGCGACTCTTCTACCGCTCAACATTCTCTTTGAATCTCCCAAACTCTCCATATCTTAACTCTCTCCATTCTCCCTAATTCTGCAATACATCATCTCATCTGCCAATTGTCACTGGTGCGTCCCTTTAACTTACCTCACTTCCATACTCCACCCACAGTTTTTGTTTGAACCGGGTAACCTATCAGGTGAGTCGGCTCAGGTAACAGTGAGTTCATACCAGCCACAGGGAGTGGACGTGCAAATGCATGTTCATACGTTCAGCCCACCTGTAAGTTGGCAGTCAATCCAGGTTGAGAGGGAAACTCTAGAATAACTGGACAACGTACTGCACGAGAAAAGGCCACCAGCTAGTAACCAAACACTTACTCTGTCTGCATGGTTCACTAATATAATATTTATATTCCTAATGAAATAATCATGACAAAAATAACATACAACTTACAATATACACATTAAATCAAAATTTTTGCAACAATATGTACTGTACAACCTCCTCTGTTAACTCCAAAGCAGTTGAAACAAAAATTCACAAAACAGCCCTACTGAAAAGGGACAGACAACTTGATATTCCGTCTGAAAGATAGAAGCTGATCAGGAATGCTGTGGTCTTGTAACTTGCATGCAAACTTTTATTAGACTTCAAAACGTACAACACGAGTGGAAAGTGAAGCACACATTATGGGAAAAAAAATTAAAAATTAAAAAAAGGGTGTTTTGAAGGAAAGCCATGCGAGAATTGAGTGACAAGAAATGCATGATGGGAAGTAAAAAGCAGCCACAGATGTTCCGTCACAGGCTATAACTGGGACCCCATTCTGCTGAGCAATATTTCCATCCACATTCGTCCTTTGAAATCGAAACGTATTGGAAAATTTTCACGCACGGAATAACAACGAGAGTTTAAACAGAACGTCGGAGACTTCATGCAGAATTCATTTCTAAGGGTAAAATGTTGTAAGAGAACAAGATCAGTGTTATTGATTTTTAAAAAAAAAATTCCTCTCCACATGCTTACTTTTATTTCTTTATTTAATGGATGCAGCCTGTACCTGCTTGGCTTCATCGTTTTCTGGTGGCACAGCAGTGCCACTAATGCAATGTGTCCCTGTTAGTAGTAAATTGAGACTCATTTCACCAACATCAGAAGGATGATAGGATGAATCAACCCCACCTTGTGTTGATTCAACATATTACCAAGGTTTTAACTTTCTCACTTTCGAGTGTAGCCTTCTGGCTGCTGGTTGCATCATCGGTTAGGGACGCAGCTATGCCGCTGATGCAGTGTCCGTATTACCAGTACACTGTCACTCATTTGCTGAGTGCCTGGAAGGATGACAGGCTGAGTCAACCCCACCTGGTATTAATTCAGCGGGATACGGGGCTCGAACTCAGGATCCTAGGATCCCAAGTCAGGCACCCTAACCGTTAAGGCAACACCAGGCGACAGGTTTGAACTGAAGACCCTAAGATCTTCAGCCAGGCACCTTCAGTATTAAGCCAATACCAGGCACATGCTGACTGATCACCCTTCATGTCATTCACCTTAGTTATATTTCATTGCTTTGGTGGAGGTGTTATTATGATTATTTATAATAATATTGAAAATAACAATATTACTATTTTGTTGAAGACACTCGTGGAATAATATAATAAGAACAATGGCTGCTTATTATCATCATTTTTCGCTATTCTTCCTCTTTTAGCCTAAAGATAAGTGAACAGATTGTAGTTAAGGCTAAGGGGGGTCTTGGTTGCACTTCCTAAACGGCTCGCCCAACGCCCCTGCACTAAACCCAAAATAACAACAGGCGGTCAGCACAGGGTGCTAGATAAGAAGGGTGGGTGAGTCGGTGGGCAGGTATCGGGCAGGGGCAGCAGAGATATCTCAGAATGGAAAGGTCAAGTGGCGAGTGGGGGGCTCCGCGCCTGCATGGGTCGCTGGGTTATCGGGAGACCGGGGCTGTCGCAGACGCGGTCGCGCATTATCCCGCCCGAACGTTTGCCTAATGGCAGTAAGAGATGCCTGTCTTTCTTTATGGAAGCTTTTCGGAAAGTTAGTGCTGTGATTAAGCACGCAAGTGGCGGGCTACCTGAACCAAAAGCTCATAAAATAGACCACATATCCGGTGTACTGTTATCGTGCAAGACAAAATCTTATCGATTGGTGAGCAGGCTGCAATACAGCTTCCCGAAGCATGCAGTGATGAAAAAAGGACAAAACCCCTCCAATGTCTTATCTGCTCATGACGTGTAATCCCCAATTTCCAGTGTGCAAGTCTGTAAGTGTAAACCGGGACATAAATAGTGAACAGGGTGGATTGTTTTTTCTCAAATAGTGATCAGTATTCCCTGGCCTGACATTACAAAGTGAATGATGTAAATTAACGACACTTATTATTATTATTATTATTATTAATATTGTAATTATTTTTGAAAATCGTCATTTTACCTCTGTTTAATCACTCAGACAATACAGCCTGGTGTTGGCTCAGTGGTTCAGGTGTCGGCTTGGGAGCCTTGCGTCCTGAGTTCAATCCCTGTTGACCGCTGAATTAATACACCAGGCAGTTGACTCAGCCTGTCATCCTTCTGAGGTCTGCAAAATGAGTACCAGTTCCAGTGTGTGTACTGGTAGAGGGGCACTGCATCAGTGACACAGTTGCACTTCAAGAAATGATAGCTACCCCAGCAGCTAAGCTGCCATACAACCACCACCCGGACAATCAATCTTTATTACATTCTTCCACCAATTTAGCTTTTTGCCCGACCTTTGGTTTTAAAAAGGGCTAGTGGGAAACAAACACAAGAGTGGAGTATGCACACTCTCCTCTGATCTGTCTGGTCTGGATTCGAATCTCGGTCCAGTTATAAACTGTCGTCCTGGTGTTTCACAGAATCAGGGTGATTGATTCATCAGTGTGTGTGTGTGTGTGTGTGTGTGTGTGTGTGTGTGTGTGTGTGTGTGTGTGTGTGTTGTGTGTGTGGTGTGTGTGTGTTGTGTGTGTCGTCCCTCGGATGGCGTCCTGTCTGCCAGCATTAGTTGGTGGACGTACATGACCCACGGTGTCCAATGCGAAGAGCAGACGAGTTATCGCCGGCATCCCGAACAAATGACCAATTCGGGCACCCTCATTCGAGCATCCTTCGTCGGAGTGGCGACCCGTGTCCAGGATTGTAACCCAAGGGAATGAACCGTCTCGGCACAATGATAACCGACCCTCCGTGTGCAGCAAGGAGCACGTTCTCCACAAACACGACATTACAATCACCAATCACTACATGTTGTACTTTTCCTATGACTTAGTGCCTTAGTTCCCAACTCAACCCCTGGGTCACTGTGTGGGGGAAACAGGTTCACACTGCACTTATTCTGCGTTTGACTCTTGTCCAGCGATGTCTTTAAAATTCACATTAAAGGACACTGATGTCTACTGATGTCGTCAATGTCCTCCATGCGCTTTGGAACAATTAACAACATATTAACAAACATCCTTTAATAAGGATTATCGTCATAAATTATACATTATACTCTGTATTGGTTTGTGCTTCATGGTATTTGCCTGTAAGCAAAGCTTACCTTGAAACCCCATGTAGAACAAGGACATACAACTACTACTACTACTACTACTACTACTACTCTACTGCAGTTCTAACCATGGACTCTCAGAGCAAGTTGAGCGACATGAAACATGAAACTTATGTCTGCCTGGGCTTTCCCGCGACCTGAGCACAAGCCTTTAAAGCCTGAAGCCTTCTAAAGTACTACTACGAGTACTACAACTACTCCTACTCCTACTACTTTAACGGCCCCAATTAGTCGCACTTTTTTGTGGGGTCGATGGGGGTGAAGATGTTGGCGCAAGTTTATCATGAACTGGCTGGCCAGGCACGGCATTCCAGTGAAGCTAATTTGAGCAGTAATTTGTAATTTGGACAGGATGCCGGTAATAACTCGCATGTTCTTCTCCAAGGACACCGTGGCATCATGAACGTCCACCAACTAATGATGGCAAATTAGATGGGACATTGCCCATCTGATGGACGGCGCACACGTTGATACATCGCCCTGCAGGGGAACACCAGGATAGCCTAGAGAGCTCGGTCGAGATTCGAACCCAGGCGGGACAGCTCAGAGATGAGTGCACAAACCTCCAAAGAGGAAGCCAACCTTCCAACCAGAGTATCTTTGGATCCTTATCACATGAAGTACAGTATTAGATCAACAACTACAAATGTATGTTTTATAAAAGTCGATGATTAATGTTCCACTACATCTGTGCACGTTCCACTTCATCTGTGTATGTCCTCTACATATGTGCACGTTCCTCTACATATGTGTATGTTCCTCTACATATGTGCACATTACACTACATCTGTGCACATTACACTACATCTGTGCACATTACACTACATATGTGCACGTTTCACTACATATGTGCACGTTTCACTACATCTGTGCACGTTTCGCTACATCTGTGCACGTTTCACTACATCTGTGCACGTTCACGACAGAGTGCAACGTTCGCTACATATTTACACGTTTTCACACATATGTGCACGTTCGCTACATCTGTGCACGTTTCCTACATCTGTGCACGTTTCACTACATCTGTGATGTTTCCGCTACATCTGTGCACGTTTCACTACATCTGGTGCACTATGTCACGTACCATATGTGCACGTTTCGCTACATCTGTGCACGTTTCATACATCTGTGCACGTTCGCTACTACTGTGCACGTGTCACTACATCTGTGCACGTTTCACTACATAGTGCACGTTTCGACTACATCTGTACACGTTTCACTACATCGGTACACGTCACTACATCTGTAACGTCACTACATTGTACGTTCACACATGTACACGTTCACTACATCTGTACACGTTTACACATCGACGTTCACACATCTGTAACTTCACTACACTGTACACATTCACCTACATCGTGACACTTTCACTACATCTGACACGTTTCTCGACATATGTACACGTTTCAACCGACATATACAACGTTTACACTACATCTGTACACGTTCACGACATATGTACACGTTTCACACATACACTGTACACGTTTCACTACAGTCTTACACGTTTTACTACATCTGTACACACGTTCACTCATGTACACGTTCACTACATCTGTACACGTTTCACTACATATGTACACGTGTCTACTACATCTGTACACGTTTCACTACATATGTGCACTTTCACTACATAGGTATCACGTTTCACGACATAGTACTTACACATCTGTACACTTCACACATATGCACGTTTCACTACATCTGTACACGTTTCACGACACTATGTACACGTTTCACTACATATGTACACGTTTCACTACACACGTCTACACGTTTCACTACATATGTACACGTTTCACTACATCTGTACACGTTCACATCACATATGTACACGTTTCACTACATCTGTACACGTTTCACAACTATACAACGTTTCACTACACTGTACACGTTTCACTACATAGTACACGTTTCACTGACATATGTACAACGTTCACACGACACTATGTACAACGTTCCTACATCTGTACACGTTTCAACGAACATATGTACACGTTTCAACTACATCTGTACACGTTTCACTACATCTGTACACGTTTCACTACATCTGTACACGTTCACTACATATGTACACGTTTCACTACATCTGTACACGTTCACTAACATAGACGTCACACATCTGTAACACGTTTCACATACATATGTACAGCGTTTCACTACATTGTACACGTTTCACTACATAGGTAGCATCACTTTCACTACATGTCCTACACGTACACTAACATATGTACACGTTTCACTACATATGTACAACGTTCACTACATCTGTACACAGTACATTTCACTACATATGTACACGTTCACTACATCGGTACATCGTCTCACTAACATCGGTACACGTTCACATACATATGATAGCACGGTTCACACATATGTGCACTCTCACTACATCTGTGCACGTTGCACTACATCTGTACACGTTGCACGTACATAATGTGCACGTTTCACTACATCTGTGCACGTCTCACTACATCTGTGCACGTTCACTACATCTGTACACGTTACACATACTGACACTTTCACACATATTCATCACTACATATGTGCACGTTTCATAACATCGTGCAGTTCACTACATCTGTACACGTTTCACTACATCTGTACACGTTCACTACATATGTGCACATTTCAACTACATCTGTGCACGTTTCACTACATCTGTGCACGTTCACACTACAATGGTAACTTTCACTACATCTGCACACGTGTTCACTACATCTGTACACGTTTCACTACATCGTACACGTTCACTAATCTGTGCACGTTTCACTACATCTGTGCACGTTCACGACATATGTACACGTTTCACTACATCTGTACAGTCGTTCACTACATCTGTGCACGTTTCACTACATCTTGTCACGTTTCACTACATATGTACAATGTCACTACATTGTACACGTTTCACTACATCGTACACGTTTCACACATCTGACACGTTCACTACATCTGTACACTTTCACTACAGTCTGTACACGTTTCACTACATCTGTACACGTTTCACTACATCTGTACACGTTTCACTACATCTGTACACATTTCACTACATCTGTACACGTTTCACTACATCTGTACACGTTTCTCGACATATGTACACGTTTCACGACATATGTACACGTTTCACTACATCTGTACACGTTTCACGACATATGTACATGTTCTTCACTACATATGTACTACGTTTAACTACACATCTGTACACGTTTCACTACATCTGTACACAGTTCACACATCTGTACCGTTTCACTACACTATACACGCTGTCACTTACATTGTACACTCATTCGTTTCACTACATCTGTTACACGTTTCACTACATCTGTACACGTTTCACTACATCTGTACATTTCACTACATCTGTACACGTTTCACTACATCTGTACACGTTTCACTACATTGCATGTTTCACATCCTTTATTCCTTTTCCAGATCGACAGTCACGTCACATTTCTTTGGCGAAACTCTTGATTCGACCTGTCGCCAGCGCTGTCATTCAACAACAAGACGGGACAGTCGCAACCGAAGCGGTTTGTGCAAACATTCGATACGTGCAACGTCCTCGCTTACTGTGGCCGCGGCGAAATTCCCACATCGACAGAACAAGGGGTGCAGAGGAAAGGGCTGAGCATGTGAAGGCGTGACCCACGAAACACAAACAACGAGGAAGCTCATCTATGGATATTTGTTTTGTTTCTTCATGAAGTACAACTACTCGTGAGAGTTCGCGTCTCTCAACTTTGCTTTGTTTGCTGGGGCTTCCACATGACAATATATTCTTTCGTATACATTGTGGTTAAATTTGACAGTTTTTAACTGGTGGTGTATTGTTGAGTGCGTTGTTTGCTCTGCCGATCCTTTCACATCTTGTTTTGGAACATTTACAGCTCGTTTGCACGTCCTGTACAAAGCTGGTGTTGATGAAAATTTTCTCAATCTACATGATCACTGAATACTCACGTGACCCATCACTTCCATGAGCCTCGGTTCTGCATGCGGTCCAATAAATAAATGCCCTCTTCTGCCTGTGTCTTCGACCAATCACGCCAAACACTGGACCAATTGACACCAAACTTGGCCACTGGACCAAGTTCGACTCGCCGTGACACTGGGCTACTTGGTTTCATCTGTAGTCGCGGGGGGTTCGGGAGGGACGGTCGACCAAAATTCTCCATGTGAATGTGTATTGAGTAGTGCCACCCTATGGTGGGGCAGAGTATTACAAGTCACATGTGGAGATAACTTGCATTTTTGCACGATCACGTCCCAGAGAGTGGGAAGCCCAAACCTCACCTCCACTGATCAGAGCAGGTAGGGAAAGGGGTGTTGGGAGTCCGGAGGGAGGGGAAACAAGGGGTGAGGTGTGAGTCTGGAGGGAAGGGCCGGGGTGGAGGAAGCAGGGGAGAATACGGAGGAGGCAGGGGAGGCGTGGGAGAAGGCAGGGGGTGAGGTGAGGGAGGAGAAGGGCAGGAGGAGGAACCGCGGCGTTGCTCGGCACCACGAGCACCCCTACTCCATTGCACATATGTAGTAGTATTAAATAAGTGTATGTAGTTTTGTAGAATTTTAAAGTCTCTCCCGTCTGCCTTTGTTAGGCTGATGAGGTTATTAAGTGAGAATTAGTGCCGTCCAAGATTGAATGGGATATCTCACGTAAACATACGCAAAACACGGGATCTATTCACGTCGACCCTTTGGGTAGTAGGGGCAACTTAGCTAAATATAGCATAACAATTGTGCATTTTGTGAGGAAAGCAACAAATTTGGCACACTAGTAGCCTATCATATATGAAAAGATTGGATATTGGGCCATCTCAAATTCAGCCGCTGATGGCTGTGGCAGCCATTTTCCACTGCATCAAAAATTTTGAGATAGCCCAATATCCAAATCTGTTCATAATATGATAGGCTACTAGTGTGCCAAATTTGGTGCTTTCCTCACAAAATGCACAATTGTTATGCTAAGTTGCCCCACTATAGGGGGACATGGCAATGCCCTGTGGAGTTTTCTTTCACTCTTCCCTCTAACTTCGCAACCTCAGTCCTCAATATTACCTTGTGTCTTTAGCCCCACAAAATGTGATGTTGGATTAACGGTTAAGGTGTGCTTGGATCTTAGAGTCTGAGTTCGAGCCCCTGTTGAGACGTTGAAAAAAACACCATAGGTGGGTTGACTCAGTCTGTCATCCTTCGGAAGTCGGTAAAATGAATATCAGCTTACTTATAACACGGGCACTGCATCAATGGCACAGTTTGGCTCCAGAAATGATGCAACCAGCAGCCACAGGGTGCAGGAAGCACACACACCTTATCCTTTGAGTTTTCAAACCTTTCCTTATGTTAGTTTAATGCTTCCTTTTCAATAAGTGACAATTCAACTCCAAACATTAACCATTAGAAAGAGTATGCCATTGTGTGCCATGACCCTTATCAATTATAACTTCCTGCTGTGATGTGCAGGGAATTGCAACAGCTGCCCAGTGGCACCTCAATAATGATGCAACCAGAAGACCAAATTCATAATCCAATCCTGGTCAATATGCATAATTAGATTCCAATACATCGATATTTGACGGCTGTAAAGTTAGGTAAGCATTCATTCTCGGGCAACATTCAGGTAAGTCACACTTATACAGGTAGTATTAAGTTCGTATTAGGGTTAGGGTGGGTTAGGGTTAGGGTTAGGGTTGGGTTAGGGTTAGGGTGGGTTAGAGTTAGGGTTAGGGTTAGGGTTAGGGTTAGAGTTAGGGTTAGGGTTACACTTATGAAGAGAATCATCAATGCTGCTGCTGGTGAACCATCGCGCCACCGGTAAACAATATATAGTTATTTGGTTCAACTCTCAAGGCACATCAAGACATTGGTGATTGATTTTGGCCCATTATTGGTCCACGTTGGACTTAGTCCGAAACGGGGACTTAGGAATTGGGATCGATTTAGCGTCCGTGCGTGCGTACGTGTGTCTGCATCCATATCTCGGACATGTATGCACCAATTTATTTTGTACTTGGCACAAAGACAACACATTCATGGTGTACATGTGCATGTCATTTTGTTTCGTAATGCGATCAAAGATGGCCGACTGGCGCCATTTTAGTTGTAAAAAAATCCTGATGCTGAACACGTCCTCAACCATATCTCGGACATGTGTGCACCAATCCATTTGTACTTGGCACAAAGACAAACATTATGGTATACTATGTGCATGTCATTTTGTTTCGTGATGCGATCCAAGATGGCCGACTGGCCGCATTTTAGTTGTAACAAGTGAAATCCTTCAATACAGCGCGTGTGGTGAATCAAATGAGTACACTAATGTTAAATATGCAATTTATGCTTTTTCAGTTGAAAAACAATTAAAAAGCGTACTTATATGAGAAATGTAAAATCTCTGTTATTATTGTGAAAGCACCTTTATAAATAACAGAAGGAATGAAATCGTTCGATACAGCGTGGCAGGAGGCCGCAAAGATGATTGTAAGTAAATTTCACTACTAATGCATGACGAAACACTTGTTTATGGCTATATTAAAGAGAATGATGGCATAAGAAGAACTTAGCCTGGAATCCTCGTGCATAACCGCCCACACACACACGTGGTGTCCTTTGACTAATCAGGAGCAGTGCAGTTACAGTATCGTTTCATCAGCTCGATTGGTCTTGTCTGCACGTGATGTTTTCGGGTTTTTTTTCGTTCTTGTTGAATCTGAGATTATTTTTCGTTCTTGTTGTAAGTAATATTCAACTACTAATGCATGACAAAACACTTGTTTATGGCTAATATTAAAGAGAGTGATGGCATAAGAAGAAATTAGCTTTCTGCGTTGGCGCGAAATGCCATGGTGGATGAAATGACGTCTTTCGTTCATTCGTTCGTACATGAGGGGAGTGTTTCTTCGTTTTTTTTCCGTCAAGCAATAAATTAAATGGTTTTCACATATATAACACATTAGTTTCACAAATTTCCATTGAAATACTAGGTGTATTTCGTCAATTGTCGCCATTTCGTCGAGGTTACGCACTGCATCTACCGGACGGCCATCATTGGCTGTCTTGAGCACGTGGGGGGGGGACACCGGACCCACCGGAGACGTGGTAGACGACGCGGGGACATTTCAAACTCGGTGCAATTGTATACAGCTGTAAAAAAAAACCCCATGCTGAAAAAAAACCTCAACCATTTCTCAGACATGATTTACCGATGTTGTTCAAACTTGGCACACAGATAAAGATGATGATACTTACATATCGCCTTTGGTTTTCGAATCAGAGCAAGATGGCGACTGGTGGCCATCTTCTTATTAAATGTGTCCCAATTATTTCTCAGACATGCGTGGTCCAATTTTGTTCAAACTTGGCACAAGCACAGGGCATGATGGGTAACTGTGTCGCTCACTTTGTTTTGCGATCTGATCAAGAATGGCCGACTAGTAGACTGGCGGCTATTTTAGTTGTCCATAAATATGGGCTAGCCTTTTAACTCCGTACAGCAAAAAAATCACTAAAATTGGGGTATGACATTTAATGTCTTTTTGTACTTGTACCTATTTTGCCTAACACAGGATAGGTGTCATGCTGATGCCAGCCACACACGCACAGGAAGGTGTCATGCTAATGCCAGCCTCATGCTCTTTGTTGTCTGCATCTCAACAACCATTTGGAGGGAGTCTCATGGTGAGAGGACGGACCAGGATTTGATTCCACAGATGGTGAAAGCTCAGGCCAAGTTTCCTGACTCCAAATACTCTGTTTACTCGCATTCAGGAGCAACCCAGTTGTTAGTCGTCAGTGAATCGCTCTTAATCAAGTTCTGCGAGTACAGAGGCACGGAAGTGGCCTGGTGTTGTGCGATAGTCCTTGACACCAGGTTACAACTGTTTGCATCTGAGAATGTGGTTGCTGTGCGGGTAGTATATCCTGCACAACTATAAACCAATTTAAAGACCCAGAGATTTTCATGTCATGTATAACCAAACCCACTTACAATAACTATTGTGTGTAGCCTGTGGCTGCTGGTTGCATTTCATTCTGGGGGCGTGGCTGTTTGCCCTGATATATAGTGCCTAATCATACCAGTACAATGGTACTCATTTCGCACATCTCAGAAGAATGACAGGCTGAGTCAACCCTCCTGGTGTTAATTCAATGAGAGAAACAAGGACTCTAACTCAAGACCCGAAGATCTTAAGCCAGCCATCTTAACGATAAGCAACACAAGGCTTACACTGACAATAACGGGCAATCATCATCTACCAAAATGAGGTGCGTTGGCGTTGTGGTTACTGCAAACACATCCATTTGGATGCAAAATATTGTTTGTTTATATATTTTCGACCTATCACGATTCTGACAAGTGGCCAAACTGGTGAATTATTGCAGCTGATACCAAAAACTCTTTGGTGGAGAACAAATGATAATGTGACTGAAGTGCACCAGGTGGATTTTTTTGTCTGTTTTCAAGACTGCACATGTGCCTGCAATGCAGCCTGGGAGAAGCTGATAAGGCAGTGGCTGTGAGCCAGAAACTTATCACCAGTTCGACCCTTGGAGAGCCCTGCGGTTTGCTTGGGCTTGTGAGTATTCTCTCGCTTGCTGGCATGCTGGTTCGCCTTTGTGCTTCGGCATTCACCTCATAATCACAAGATCAGGAGCACGTATTGGGCTCTAACCCAACAGAGGCCAGCCGACCACGTGACCTCACATGCACTTGCCTAAAAGTTGACTTCCAACACAGCATGGGCCATACATTTATTACATTTGCATGGGGGCAACTAAATTGAGAAGAGAAGAAAATGGAGATGTGTGTGTGTGTGTGTGTGTGTGTGTGTGTGTGTGTGTGTGTGTGTGTGTGTGTGTGTGTGGTGTGTGTGTGTGATGTGTGTTGGTGAGAGATGAGAGGAGAGAGAGAGGTGGGAGGAGTGGGGAGAAAAGAGAAAGAAGGTTTAGGAGAGGAGGAGGAGAGGAGGAGGGAGTAAAGAGGAGTGGAAGGGACGTGTACTGAGCAACTTGGGGTGGATGCAGTGGGGGAGTTGGTGGGGCTAGGGTCTTAAGGTCGAAAATTCTGATCCTTGCTATCCCTCTGCTGCATTCGTGTTACTTTTGATCATAAAACGAAAATGAAAATGGTCTCGGTTATTAAACATGAGAAACAATCAATGATTTGCAAATGATTGAGGCAGCACAAACGATGAAGCATAACCATGGAAAACCGTTCGCATGAAATCCCAGCGTGGAGGTATGTGCACCGTAGACCTCAACAACCTATGTGTGCCTTCAGCAAGGCACTAAACCTTTTGCTCTTTCTGTTTTGCAATCGTACTTGGCAGGGAATGCTGCAGCTGGCATGCTGACAGACTTCGTGGCCTGCTGGGACCTTGCTTTTAAAGAGGTAGCCTTCCATCTGGGCCTTTGAGTTTTTTTCATCAGGTCGTGATTTGCTTTTCGACGTACTCAGCCAGTTGCTTTGGGACATATTCGAAATATTCCAGCATCAGTACATAGTTCAAGAACATATAACAACGAACACAATATGGAATTGAAATGCAGAGTCAGCTTGGAGCACCAGCAGGTCACTCAAGGTGACAGGAGGAACAATATAAGACTCAGCTGAGAGAGTGGAAGCAAACGAGCTGGCGTGTACAGTAATGAAGAGGAAATTCTACCTGGTCCTTCAATCTGCCCACAGCTGCACTCTGCATTGCTTCACAGGAACAAACAACTTTCCATCCTAGATGAGATCACGCCCTCTGTTGGACATGTCTCGGTGGCACTTGGTGTTATTGGATCATAATTACCTCTAATCCACTGCATTATGGGAACAAATTCAGCAGAGATCTGCAGAATATTCTTCCAGGAAACATCCCACCAGCTTTTCGTCAAGTTGGATGCCCTGGCTTTTTGTGAAGGCGTTATTGACTTTCATAAGTAGGCTGCTTGGCCTGGTCTTCACTTTGAGGTCTTCACTGCTTGGAAACAAAGTCAAAAATGAAAATCTCTCAATCCTTCAATACACATGACTAATCAGAATACTTCCTATACTGTGAAGAATATGTTATTGTCTCGAGAAACTGTTTCATGCAGAACTTTATATGCACAATGTGCTGCCAATGGGCATCCACATCTTACGATGTTTAGATCGCAAAGCAACCATGATGTGCATAAACGTACAAGTCGTGCTGTGAGATAGTCCACAACATGGAAAGCCTTCTTCTGTATGTCCATGACATTTTTGTGACCTTATACAAAACAACTGGATATTAAGAAATCCTGCATGCAAAGTGTCTTCAACTGGGGGTCCTCAGAATTTTGTTAACAAAGGAAAAGTTGTGACATTGTGACAAAAGCTTGTACCATTTGAAACAAGCTTATGGGGGATCCTCATCCCTCTGAGAGGTCTATTATGGCACAACAGTTTTGTGTTCGTCAATACAACAACTATTCACTACCCATGCACAGTGTCAACACCATTGAAATATCTCATAATTCTAATTCAATAATAGTACGAGGGACTATGTAGACCACCACTCACCAGTTACATAGCACATAATTCCAATACGGTGGAGCATGTAAGACATGCTCACAATTCTAGAGCCACAATTCTAAAACTTGCATAGCGCCTTATTTATTAGAGCTGTTCTCGCATATGGCATTGGCATCAAATTCTCACAGATGGAACAGCTATCTTCATTGTCCTGTACTCCAAGAAGACAACGTCCGCAACAATATGGGTTGGGCAGTCGCGTACATGGAAGCACGACCACCGATATATATAATATATATATATAATATTTATATATATATTATATATTAATATTATTTATATATATATCATTTATGACTGACCTAAATAATGTTCGCCATTGACAGTCCACCGTACTGTACACTGTTCAGAGAATATGCTCTGCAGATACAAGATGGTCGTGCATTCCCATGTTACGAACACAACTCAAGACTACCAAATCTGATTAGGTCTTTTATCCGAACACAATGCTACACTACAAGTGAAAGAGTTACAGCACTGCAGATTCTCTGTTATCCAATGAGTTGTTTTCTCAGTTATTGCATATAAGGACTGGAATTCAATGATGAATTTGGACAGCTGCTTGCATAATGACTGAGTCGTGTCTGTGCCCCGACAATTCTGGCAGAATTTTAAAATCGGCCAGGGTACCCGTGATAGCTACCTACAATTGGTAGAAAGAATACTCTTCAAGAGTATTTCACGTGAACCATCCAATGCTAAACAAGCCAGTCCCAGATCATTGTTCCATCACAATCATTGATGCAACACTTTGCTTGTGAAACAGCAATCCCACAGTTTATGATTGGGTCAGTATTCAAACTCATACAAGACAGTACAAAGGCAAGTGTGCTACTCTGTGCCATGCTGTCCTGACGAGTAAGTCAAGTTCGTGCAAGCTCATTGAGATTTTATGTATCTTATGTTCCTAACCACGGGGGGGACTGGGTGGCATTCCGTGAAAAAGGCTGTCGCGAGATAGGTAAACATCAACAGAAAGTTTTGGTTTCAAATGATGAACTACCAAGGTGGTTGGTGTCCTGGAAACTAGGAACGAAGAACTAAACAAATGATGGTAGAAAATGGAAATGAATGATTGATAGGGATTGAAGGGAGATAGAAATATTAAACATGATTGACGAAAAAAGAGATAAAATAAATAATAAAAAAAGATTGCAATATAAAAAAGTGGGTACTCCGCCGGTTACATCAATAAGAGCACTATCATACTCCTTACTACATACTTTATTTTATATGGTTTTATTTTTTTATTCTTGTTCTTTCTTCTCTTCCCAAATTCTGATCCTACCTTCTCAGCTTGTAGTAAACTGAAGAAAAAGAACGTGTGTTGACAGTGTTCATTTCGCAGCCAATAGTGAATGGTCCAAGAATGCAAAAGAGGTTTCACAGGTAATCCTCATGAGACACGATGCCCGTAGAATGTATTGGAACTTCACTTAAGCTGCAAATGCTTATATTTTGTGTATGCATTTTAACCTCTGCACCAAAGGTGGAATGGAGTTTAATCTTTTTCCAATCTGTTTGTTTCTCTGTGAGAGGGATTATCTCAATGTTATGTGTATTATTTGATTGGACGGAACTGTGGTGAGCAGAGATGTGGGTGTGTGATATGAATGAAGTTATTGAGATTTTGGGTGTAAGATCCCAGGAGTTTATAAAAGTGATCATGAGGAGATGTGGGCTAAAAAGATAATGGCGTGGTGTTTCAAGAAAGTTGGGTGATGATTATTTATGACTAAACTGGGGTGTGTTTGGTATGGTGAAAGAACAAGCTGATCAGATTTTGTGAAGGTCCGATGCAAGTCAGCCTATAGTGGGCTAAAATAATATACGTTCAGCTTGGTATGTGCTCCCGAGTGCCGTTCCGTTTCTGTTTTGTAAAAGCCGAAAAACATGTCATGGTCGGATTAGTCATCGTTCTTTTTTTTTGTGTCTTCCAGTTTGCCTTTGTTTTATTTGGGGCACAACGTACGCAAGATGCTGAAATTGGCACATAAAACTGTTCTGTTTCTTGTGTGCGCTTGGGTGTCGGGTAGCTGATGATTTTCGTGGAGCGCAGGCTGTGGCGCTGATGTTGGGTGCTCTTACCAGTACGGACCTGGTACTCATTGTCGCCACCTCTGAAGGATGAAGACTGCAGTCACTCGCCATCCTGTGTTAAGTCGGCAGCCAGAAGGCCGGGGTTTGAACTCAGGACCTAGAATCTGAAGCCAGCAACTCTAACCAAAGCCACAGCTAGGCTACAATAGCAGCTGGAGTGGTGTAAAAAACAATAGGCAGTGTTTTCCCTGTACTGGCAAAATGTCAAACCTCAAGCTTTTATCAATTTCAACAACCTCTCAAGACCGTCATGCATTCTCTTGGGAAATCGTGACGAACTCCATAGAGGATCTGGCTCATAAAGAGTCGCGGTCTCGAAGTTGTGGCCGTGTCGAAAGGAAGTCTGTTCACTAGAGTCCAAAGTCGACGGGTGATGCAAGCGTGCCTAATCTCACATCGTGCGTGCTGCGTCGCAATAGAGCTGGAAGAATGTCGCTTTGTGTGAAACTCCGTGCTAGTGAGACCTCAGAGACGGGAAGGTAAACAGAGTACAATATCATACTGTCATGGTTACCGTTATATACCGTTATTTATCTCCACCCCACCACCCCAGAAAAAAAAACAATGTTCGCTTTTAGAGATACCCCCAAAAGTTGTCTGTGCCTCAGCCACTTAGGAGCTCAAGAACCACAGAGGGATTGACGAGAAGGGTGTGAACTCAGGATTTGAATCAATGGAGCACCGAACATTTTATAGGAGCCACCACTGGCGTGAGGAGAAAGTTGCATATTCGAGAGACGGTCCAGATGGAAAGAAAAGAACAAGACAAAGGTACTGAGAAGCAGTCGGCACATTAAGCACAAAACCAATTGAAGAATGAACGTTGATCTCATTTAGACGAGGCCTCATAGGTGGACAATTAGTAATTGTACGTGCGTTGCTCGCTGCCGCCCCGAAGTTTGAAAGCTGTGCTCAGAAGACGGGTGTCCTGATACTGCCGCGATACTCAAAGTGGAGGTTCCAAACGTGGGCCACTCCTGAAGTGATCACAGAACACAGTTATAGTGGCGCGCATTCCAGTAAAATGAAGTGAAGAGACAGATAAAAGAGATTTAAAAATCATCCTGATATTACAACCTACCAGATTCCTCAACAGGTTCCTGTCAACACACAGGGTGTGTAACACCAAATGACCGTAAACGTTCAGGACACAATTTCGAGCAGTTTTTATTTGACTCTGAAGAAGCATTTCAGCGATCACGTGCTCGCAAGTTAAAATCACATGCCGTTTTTCTGAATCGTTTGACTCCACTATGTCTGGAGTTAGTGGAAGGTTCCCCCTGCTGTCAAATGAGAGGACTAATAGCCATTGGGGTCAAAACTTCTTAAAGCTATGTTTGATGAATAAAAACTTCATGAAACATTAAGAATGAATATAGATTTTTATGTTTGTGTCTACCGTTCAGCACCAGCTTTATCGCACTCCTTCACCGTTCTTAAGTACACCCCCCCCCACATCCCATCCCATTCCACCCACAATTTCTACCCCATTCATACTCCGAAGCCGAATCTCTTTCCTGAGGTTATCACCCCCAACCCCACTTTCTTTTCCTGTTCATATTTCTTCACTTGTGGAAGCCCAAATCAGTGTTGTGACAAACCCCCCTTGGGTGGAGGGGGGGTCCCCCCCCCTGGTTGGGCTAAGCCCAAGATTACTGAACGTGAGCCAATTCAAAACTAGGGAACGAGAACAGATTAGGTGATCCCTAATTAGTGTCCAAACTAATGGTTTTACGATGATCAGCCTTTCTACCAAGACGATGAAAGAAGGCACTCCATTCACTTAACAATGTATAATGATGTAAACAATAATGCAAAATCGACACAGGTATTATTCCAATTAAGCCAAGACAACACAGGAAGAAGGGACAATTTGGATGGAAACCAGTATGACTTACAATGAGTAAGTCTTACCCCACAACAACGAGAAGTTATGTTAGAAGTATATAACTCAATTGAGAGTTAAAAAAAAATTCTGTCGCCTGTCTGGCGTCAATACAAATTTAAATCATCAACAGAGAAATTACTGTTTCAAAAGAAGGGTTAAAAGACACAGCAACGGATGAAGAACAAATATAAGTGTTTGACGGGTGAATGTTAATAGTACCTGGGTAAAATGGCGATAAAACTGGAATTAATTATAGCAGCTTTAGAACTTTATTAGGCCCTCCATTGGATTAGTCGAAATGGGGGTAGGTTTGGTCTTGTTTAAATGTGTGCTGAGTGCGTTCCACAACAATCGGACAGTAGTACCCTGATTTTATTCGTTTTGGAAACAAAGACAACACACGTGTTACATAAGCACATCATTTTTATTGACGGCCGTTTTGTTATGGGGTGCTGCGACAGCCTATATTTATTTCTATAAACTTATTTTATATTAGCTTGTGGTTATGCGAACCGCATGCTTTAAGGCAAGCAGGCCCGACATAGAAGTGATCCAGGCATAATTTCATCAGTTTCGTGCAGATCAGGACCTTCCGGTCATAGTCCAATGGGTTACGGGACGAAGTGGTTGCGTGGGTCTGATAGCTAGTCTAATTGTTCTCTGCCATTCAATTGATTTCATTCCAACCTTTCTTTTTCAATGAGCAAAGAAAGCAGGCACTGCACCTAGGCAGCAATAGCCGTCTGAAAATGACATACTAGGAGAAACTTTCACTAACACTGTACAGGATGCGCTGGAGCGCATTTCATTTGATTCTACGCGCCGATTACAATGCGTCTCAACTTGCTCAACAGCCGCTATCAGAAGCACCACCTCGACACAAATTCCGCACACAGGAAAATCACCGGCGTCTCCAGTCTCTCACGCGGGATGCAGATTACCACCAAACGGCGTGCTGCGTGGGCTCAGGCATTGGGCACGTGGCGCGGAGGGCCAGACTGTAACCCAACCGAGCTCGGCGGGGGTGCTGAATGGGCATGTGGACCGACCTGACCTCGTCAGTCCGCCAAAAGACCGGGGAAGTTCAGCCACTTTCTGGGCCCAGTTAGGGTAAGAATGAGGCCCACTTCCAGCCCCTAGCTGGCAGGGGGTTCAGAGATCCATGGAAAGGACGGATTCGAAGAAGCGCGTCGCTTCGGGTCGTCGCGCACCTCCCGGTGGCATATAAAAGCAGATCCGAAGCGTCCGCTCTCGATCCTGCTTTCCTGCACTGTTCTGCCTTTGCTCCATCTCTTTCCTGCCTCGTTGTCTGCAGTGTGCAAATCTGCCTCAGGTTTGATGTTGCGAAAAGTACTTTGGACCAGTGGAGCATGCATGTTCCACAAGCCAGGCAAAGTGATCAAACAAGAGATTACGCGCCGACTCTTTAAGGTGGTTCACCTCAGCGGAGATCCCAAAGCGTACTGGGTTATGCGATGGCAGACTGCGCCAGGTATTGAGAGGCCTTATGTCTCATCTGCTCTCCTTCATTCTGTAACTAATTTTATCGGACTGTGTGTGTGTATATACGTATGTGCGCCTGTTGTAGCTTAAAGATAAGGTTTGTGAGAAATTAATGAAGATAGTCTGCTGTGTCTGGCTTGTAAAGTTGCTTGCTTTTGCTGCCCCAAAATCTTGCTGTCTCTGCTATAGCATATTAAATAAACCATATTTCACTGTAACAATACTTTCCCCGCTAATTTAAATATAAATGCTTTGTATAGAAAATGTTCCAGCTCATTGTTCGTGTTTTCCTATTGGTCATACCATGGTCAGTGTCTAGCCTAGCCGGGACGTTATCTCCAACGATCTGTTTTCTGCCAGTAGTCTTAGGCAAGTACGCTCTGCTTGCATTGATAGTGAAGGTGATCTGATTTGATGAAGGCGTACCAACGGGTGTCCCCGGTAATTGATCCGTACCATTTTAGGTAACCGGTTCCTTAAACGGAGGCCTCAGTCACGAAGTGAGTTAATTGGAATTCCACGAAGTCGATGAGCGACCCGCCGCGTTCACGGAGTTCCGTGTGCGAACGGCCTGTCTGTGCGTTTCCGGAGAGTCTGGGTGGGAACCTGGAGGTAGATCCCTCCACCCACTCCGTGTCATCGCCCGACCGCAAATATTATATTATATATTATATATATATAGTTGTCAGGTAGTCAGGTTTCTTGATGCCACTGGTAACATGAACAAATTAGCTTCATACGAGACTCACAAGGTTACAAATAATAAAAATAAAAAACATGCTTCCTGCGATGTCGGGTTGGCGCGACTAACCGACACCCTCATGGTGCCTGGGCGGGTGCTGTGGAACCTCCACGGACGAAAACAATACTCCCATAAGGGTGACGAGCTATTTAGGACAATGGGATCCAGTAAGGAAATGGGTCTCCGAAACAACCATCCAGTTAGAGGTTTTTTTTAGGTAGAGATTGTGACAGCAACCGCAGGGTGGTCTGTTGTGGGCGGTTTTTCGGCTGTGAGAACGACGCTTGTTGAGCACAGAGTCGCTCCACCGACACCGGAATTCAGGATCGTTACCCCTCGATAACTCGAGTACGGGTCCCTTACAGGGTTGATCGTTAAGATTCAAGCCACGTCGGACATGAGGTTCTTTGCAAATCTTCACATAATAGAGACCCCGTGGCAGCGTAACCTGAGGAATTCACACAATCGACGGAGCTCGAATGGGAGAGCCGTAGCCGTGCTCGCGTGCGTACCCGGTGGTGGGTTACCAACAAGGGTTTTTTTCCCCCCCCCGTTTTCGTCAAATGCACAACTACTGGCAGCAACAGGCTTTTTAATTCATCCCAAGCGAGCCGTGCTAAACAATGAGGAAAGAACAGAAACGGCTGGAAACATTCAAACAAGATGGATATTTATTTACAATAGGGGGGGGGGGGGGCAGGTAACATCAGAAGAGTCAGAGTTAAACAGAAGACTATAAGAAGATGAATAATGTAAGAGCAAAGACTTTACAATTCTTACTTATGACGGGCCCACACAAACAAGTGGACACCCAGAGAAATAAACAATGGTCTTTATTCGGCTCTCAACAGCGGAGGAGATAGTTTTCGGTCTGGAAGTGCAGGACGGCTGGTACTGGCCGCAAGCGCACGGCGGCGTCCACCTTCCCGGAGTTCCGGTCGCCAAAAACGGACCAGGGAAGCCAGACACCGACCAGGGCAGAGATGATAGAGTAACCCAGACAGGACAGCGCGAGTTTGAGATCAGAGAACCAGACAGAGACGAAGCAGTACGCCGGCAACGGACGAGCCCAGTACCACCAACCTGTGCCCGTCTATTCTTTTTCCTCTAGCGATCGGGGGCGGGGGGGGGGGGGACGTTCTCCACCCCGCCACCTCATTATCAGTGGGAATCCGTCGTTTCTCCATTGATTGGTCGGGGGCGTGTCGGGGCGTTCGATTCCCCCCCCACCCGAAGAGGCTTTGCTTCTCGTGGAGCCTGCTTGCGCCATGGCTGAAAGATGAGCATTCTCCATTTGGCTCAGGCCAGAGAAAACGCTTCGTGAGCGCGGCGAAGGCGGACAATTCCTCGAGCAGTGTTGTTGTTGGCTGTTGTCATATGAGTGTAAAAATCTATTATAAAATAACTTTGCAGTGCACTGTAACGTCATTCCCATATAGACATAGGGGATGGATTCTATAGAAAAACATAGCTTATCGAAATAACTAAGCGAGCGGGGGACGGTGGTCTGTTGTGTGCACAGAGGCTGTCCAAATAGTAACAGTACTTACCGTCGCTTAGGAGCGCTTAAAGTTGTGCCGAACCACTCTTTCACTCCTGTGTCATGGGACTGCTGGTCTACTTTCTGTGTCACTCAACTATAGCTACTGGGTGCTCAATCTCTCTTTTTGCAAACAAACATCGTATACTTTTCATATACTTGATCTACTCATATCATTTTCCCTCCTAACTGTATTGCATGCAGGTGCTTATTAAAGGCTTGTGCTGATGAGGAGATTTCCGTCTGTGCCTGTAGGCTTCATAACATAAATAAGGGGTGTCCCAAAATACAACTTTAAATATGCTTCGTTGATCTAAAAACGTCAGTAATTTTGTCACTTAAATATTCTTTCTTGTTGCAGGAGACCCTGAAGCTTTTTGAGATACCAAGCAAGGCGCAGAATACTTGCCAAGCCTGACCGTAAACGGACGAATGGTTGTAACTGTTGGCACGAGAGAAAGGTCATAACAGGTTGAACGTCTTACTCGAAACGTTTCGGTATTCTACAATTGCGCCTGCACAACCTTTCGGAACATAAATGCAACATCGCAAAGTTGTTACCATGTGGGAACATCTGTGACCTTCACAAGGGTCACAGGTGGTCAGAAGAGGAAGGTCGTAGTGAAGAAATGTGGAAATTGGTGAGACAGCGGTGTGTCAGAGTCAAAAAAATCGATTCGACGACTTTCTGCCGAGACAAAGCATTCATAAGAGCACCGTTCAGAAGGATCTTCACCGAAGTACTTCTGCTTTCCATGCAATTCAATACGGAAACGGTGGCTAGCTGACAACAAAAGTCAAAGCGACTAACTTGGGCAATTGGTTCTCGCAAGTTGTAGAAGATGCAGATTTCCTCAAAAAACTTCACATTGACGAACGAAGCCATTGCTCACTGTCCGTGAATAAACAAGCAACTTTCGGGTACTGGGAACGGAAAACCTGTAATGCATCAACTGAATGGTGCCTCGATCTGTTCTCAAAGTCACCATGTGGGTGGCGGTTGGTTGTATTGGATAATTGGTCCACTTTTTCGAAGATACCAGGGACGCACTTAGCCAGTAAACCGAGAGGAATATCAGGCGATGATCAGGAATTTAGTCTGCCTGAGCTAGCGTCAGGCCGTAGGAGAAACCTGATTACAGATAAGAACCGTGGTCCAGAGATGGACAGCCGCCCATACAGCAGGGAAACAAGGCGTTTTCTCAAACATACTTCTTGAGGGCCGTTTTTAATCTCCCTCTACGAAGACGTGGTGGTCACCATTATTCCCCTGACCTTCTCCTCAGATCTTACTTGTGGGGGTATCTCAAAGGACAGGATATATGGAAACCCAGGCCTCAGATCTCTTGATCAGCGAAGAAAAGCATCCACCGAGCCAAATCCATAAACATTCCTCAAGGAATACGTTTCCCACAGTGATGGAGAAAAATGACTAACGCGTTTGCAGGCAGTGATCGGACACGTGGAGCTACTGTCGACATGTGGTCTAAAAGAAAAGTGACGTTCTATACCAAGATTTAAATTTTGGTGGATTGACATTGGTTACATAGAACTTCAACCTTTCAGCTTTCTATCCAGCATATACTTTTTTAAAAAAATATATTTATGACATCTCTTGCAAATGAAAGTTGCATATTTTTGTTGGGACACCTTATATATTAGAAAATAATACATACATATAACACATTACTCATACACATATACGCGCGCACGCACCAAGCACGACAAAACCACCACCACACACACACACCCAACACACACACACACTAACACCACCATGACGCAAGCACGAGCACGCAGCACACACAACACAGCAACACGCCTACAGCAACACCACCCACGCAGCACAACACACACACAACACACACACACAACACACACAACGCACACCACCATACCACACACACGACACCGCACACACGCAGCGCACGCACGAGCACAACACAACACACACACGCCATACCGCACACAAGCCAACACACACTACCACAAGAGCTAAACTGGGCAAGTTGTTGTTCATTTCGGTGTTCAGTGTTCAATATAAAAATTAAATTGAAATAAGTTTTCCTCAAGTCAGTCTTGTAGACGACATAAAAGTGGAAACAATTGCTTCACTCTTCATTTCGCTTGTGTGTTGGGTAAGCTTCTCCTCCCACCCTGCTATAGCCACAGATTGCATAGACGAGGTTGGTGGAATGCTGACCCCTCAACCCACCCCGGTA
>CM068953.1:105130542-105142008 GCA_035128595.1 Eptatretus atami
TAGATAAACAACTACAAATGTATGTTTTATAAAAGTCGACTGATTAATGTTCCACTACATCTGTGCACGTTCCACTTCATCTGTGTATGTCTCTACATTGTGACGTTCCTCTACATAATGTGTATGTTCCTCTACATATGTGCACATTACAATAATCTGTGACATTACACTACACTGTGCACATTACACTACATATGTGCAGTTTACTACATATGTGCACGTTTCACTACATCTGTGCACGTTTCCGCTACATCGTGCACGTTCATACACTGTGCATTTTCACTACAATGTGCACGTTTCGCTACATATGTACACGTTTCACTACATATGTGCAAGTTTCGCTACATCTGTGCACGTTTCCCTACAATCTGTGCACGTTTCACTACTCTGTGCATGTTTCTGTCACATCTGTGCACGTTGTCACTTACATCTGTGCACGTTTCACTACATATGTGCAAGTTTCGCACATCTGTGCACGTTTCACTACATCTGTGCACGTTTCGCTACATCTGTGCACGTCTTCCAGTCATCTGTGCACGTTTCACTACATATGTGCACGTTTCGCTACATCTGTACACGTTTTCACTACATCTGTACACGTTTCACTACATCTGTACACGTTTCACTTACATCTGTACACGTCACATTGTACACGTTTCACTACATCTGTACACGTTTCACTACATCTGTACACGTTTCACTAATCTGTCACGTTTCACTACATCTGTACACATTTCCACTACATCTGTACACGTTTCACTACATCTGTACACGTTTCTCGACATATGTACACGTTTCACTACATATGTACACGTTTCACTACACTGTACCACGTTTCACGACATATGTACACGTTTCACTACATCTGTACACGTTTCACTACATCTGTACACGTTTCACTACATCTGTACACGTTTCACTACATATGTACAGTTCACTACATCTGTACACGTTTCACTACATATGTACACGTTTCACTACATCTGTACACGTTTCACTACATATGTGCACGTTTCACTACATATGTACGTTTCACGACATATGTACACGTTTCACTACATCTGTACACGTTTCACACATATGTACACGTTTCACTACATCTGTACACGTTTCACTACATCTGTACACGTTTCACTACATATGTACACGTTTCACTACATCTGTACACGTTTCACTACATATGTACACGTTTCACTACATCTGTACACGTTTCACTAAAATGTACACGTTTCACTACATCTGACACGTTTCACTACATATGTACACGTTTTCACACATCTGTACACGTTTCACTCACATATGTACACCACACAGATTGTACACGTTTCACGACATTGTACACGTTTCACTACATCTGTACACGTTTCACGACATATGTACACGTTTCACTACATCTGTACACGTTTCACTACATCTGTACACGTTCACTACATCTGTTAACCGTTTCACTACATTGTACACGTTTCACTACACTGTACACGTTTCACTACATATGTACACGTTTCACTACATCTGTACACGTTTCACTACATATGTACACGTTTCACTACATCTAGTTTAACACGTTCACTACATATGTACACGTTTCACTTCATCTGTACACGTTCACTACATATGTACACGTTTCACTACATATGTACACGTTTCACTACATCGTTACACGTTCACTACATATGTACACGTTTCACTACATCTGTTACACGTTTCACTACATCTGTACACGTTTCACTACATGTACACGTTTCACTACATAATTGTGCACGTTCACTACATCTGTGCACGTTTCACTACATTCTGTACACGTTTCACTACATATGTGCACGTTTCACTACATCTGTGCACGTCTCACTACATCTGTGCACGTTTCACTACATCTGTTACACCTTTCACACATCTGTACACGTTTCACTACATATGTGCACATTTCACTACATATGTGCACGTTTCACTACATCTGTGCACGTTTCACTACATCTGTACACGTTTCACTACATCTGTACACGTTTCACTACATATGCTGCAACATTTCACACATCTGTGCACGTTTCACTACATTGTGCACGTTTCACTACATATGTACACGTTTCACTACATCTGTACACGTTCACTACATCTGTACACGTTTCACTACATCTGTACACGTTCATCACTACATCTGTGCACGTTTCACTACATCTGTCACGTTTCACTACATTGTACACGTTTCACTTACAATTCTTTCTGTACACGTTTTCAACTACATCTGTCACGTTTCACATCATCTGTGCACGTTTCACTATCATTATGTACATGTTTCACTACATATTGTACACGTTTCACTACATCTGTACACGTTCACTACATCTGTCCACACTACATCGTACACGTTTCACTACATCTGCACGTTTCACTACATCTGTACACGTTTCACTACACTGTACACGTTTCACTACATCTGTACACGTTTCACTACATCTGTGGACACGTTTCACTACATAACAGTTTCACTACACACGTGTACACGTTCACACATCTGTACACGTTCACTACATCTGTACACGTTTCACTACACTGTACAGTTTCGACTACATCTGTACACGTTTCCACTACATCAGTGTTACACATGTAAATGTCACTACCTGATAACTTTACTACATCTGTCACGTTTACACTACACGTTTCACTACATCTGTACACGTTTCACTACATCTGTACACGTTTCACTACATCTGTACACGTTTCACATGCTGTATTCCTTTTCCAGATCGACAGTCACGTCACTTTGGCGAAACTCTTGATTCGACCTGTCGCCAGCGCTGTCATTACAACACAAGAACGGGACAGTCGCAACCGAAGCGGTTTGTGCAACATTCGATACGTGCAACGTCCTCGCTTACTGTGGCCGCGGGAAATTCGCCACTCACGAACAAGGGGTGCAGAGGAAAAGGGCTGAGCATGTTGAAGGCGTGACCCACGAAACAACAACACAACGAGGAAGCTCATCTATAGATATTTGTTTTGTTTGCTTCATGAAGTACAACTACTCGTGAGAGTTCGCGTCTCTCAACTTTGCTTTGTTTGCTGGGGCTTCCACATGACAATATACGTTTCGTATACATTGTGGTTTAAATTTGACAGTTTTAACTGGTGGTGTATTGTTGAGTGCGTTGTTTGCTCTGCCGATCCTTTCACATCTTGTTTTGGAACATTTACACGCTCGTTTGCACGTCCTGTACAAAGCTGGTGTTGATGGAAAATTTTCTCAATCTACATGATCACTGAATACTCACGTGACCCATCACTTCCATGAGCCTCGGTTCTGCATGCGGTCCAATAAATAAATGCCCTCTTCTGCCTGTGTCTTCGACCAATCACGCCAAAACCACTGGACCAATTGACACCAAACTTGGCACCTGGACCAAGTTCGACCTCGCCGTGAACATGGGCTACTTGGTTTCATCTGTAGTCGCGGGGGGTTCGGGAGGGACGGTCGACCAAAATTCTCCATGTGAATGTGTATTGAGTAGTGCCACCCTATGGTGGTGGCAGAGTATTACAAGTCACATGTGGAGATAACTTGCATTTTTGCACGATCCACGTCCCCAGAGAGTGGGAAGCCCCAAACCTCACCTCCACTGATCAGAGCAGGTAGGGAAAGGGGGTGTTGGGAGTCCGGAGGGAGGGGAAACAAGGGGTGAGGTGTGAGTCTGGAGGGAAGGGCCGGGGTGGGAGGAAGCAGGGGAGAATACGGGAGGAGGCAGGGGAGGCGTGGGAGAAGGCAGGGGGGTGAGGTGAGGGAGGAGAATGGGCAGGAGGAGGAACCCGGCGTTGCTCGGCACCACCGAGCACCCCTACTCCATTGCACATATGTAGTAGTATTAAATAAGTGTATGTAGTTTTGTAGAAATTTTAAAGTCTCCTCCCGTCTGCCTTTTGTTAGGCTGATGAGGTTATTAAGTGAGAATTAGTGCCGTCCAAGATTGAATGGGATATCTCACGTAAACATACACAAAACCACGGGATCATTTCACGTCGACCCTTTTGGGTAGTAGTGGGCCAACTTAGCTAAATATAGCATAACAATTGTGCATTTTGTGAGGTAAGCAACAAATTTGGCACACTAGTAGCCTATCATATTATGAACAGATTTGGATATTGGGCCATCTCAAATTCAGCCGCTGATGGCTGTGGCAGCCATTTTTCACTGCCATCAAAAATTTTGAGATAACCCAATATCCAAATCTGTTCATAATATGATAGGCTACTAGTGTGCCAAATTTGGTGCTTTCCTCACAAAATGCACAATTGTTATGCTAAGTTGCCCCACTATAGGGGGACATGGCAATGCCCTGTGGAGTTTTCTTTCACTCTTCCCTCTAACTTCGCAACCTCAGTCCCTCAATATTACCTTGTGTCTTTAGCCCCACAAAATGTGATGTTGGATTAACGGTTAAGGTGAGATCTTAGAGTCTTGAGTTCGAGCCCCTGTTGAGACGTTGAAAAAAAACACCATAGGTGGGTTGACTCAGTCTGTCATCCTTCGGAAGTCGGTAAAATGAATATCAGCTTACTTATAACACGGGCACTGCATCAATGGCACAGTTGTGGCTCCAGAAATGATGCAACCAGCAGCCACAGGGTGCATAGGAAGCACACACACCTTATCCTCTTGAGTTTTTCAAACCTTTCCTTATGTTTAGTTTAATGCTTCCTTTTCAATAAGTGACAATTCTAACTCCAAACATTAACCATTAGAAAAGAGTATGCCATTGTGTGCCATGACCCTTATCAAATTATAACTTCCTGCTGTGATGTGCAGGGAAATTGCAACAGCTGCCCAGTGGCACCTCAATAATGATGCAACCAGAAGACCAAATTCATAATCCAATCCTGGTCAAATATGCATAATTAGATTCCAATACATCGATATTTGACGGCTGTAAAGTTAGGTAAGCATTCATTCCTCGGGCAACATTCAGGTAAGTCACACTTATACAGGTAGTATTAAGTTCGTATTAGGGTTAGGGTTAGGGTTAGGGTTAGGGTTAGGGTTAGGGTTAGAGTTAGGGTTAGGGTTAGGGTTAGGGTTAGAGTTAGGGTTAGGGTTACACTTATGAAGAGAATCATCAATGCTGCTGCTGGTGAACCATCGCGCCACCGGTAAACAAATTAGTTATTTGGTTCCAACTCTCAAGGCACATCAAGACCATTGGTGATTGATTTTGGCCCATTATTGGTCCACGTTGGACTTAGTCCGAAACGGGGACTTAGGAATTGGGACTCGATTTTAGCGTCCGTGCGTGCGTACGTGTGTCTGCATCCATATCTCGGACATGTATGCACCAATTTCATTTGTACTTGGCACAAAGACAACACATTCATGGTGTACATGTGCATGTCATTTTGTTTCGTAATGCGATCAAAGATGGCCGACTGGCCGCCATTTTAGTTGTAAAAAAAATCCTGATGCTGAACACGTCCTCAACCATATCTCGGACATGTGTGCACCAATTTCATTTGTACTTGGCACAAAGACAACACATTTATGGTATACATGTGCATGTCATTTTGTTTCGTGATGCGATCCAAGATGGCCGACTGGCCGCCATTTTAGTTGTAACAAGTGAAATCCTTCAATACAGCGCGTGTGGTGAATCAAATGAGTACACTAATGTTAAAATATGCAATTTATGCTTTTTCAGTTGAAAAACAATTAAAAAGCGTACTTAATATGAGAAATGTAAAAATCTTGTTATTATTGTGATAAGCACCTTTATAAATAACAGAAGGAATGAAATCGTTCGATACAGCGTGCAGCTAGGCCGCAAAGAATGATTGTAAGTAAATTTCAACTACTAATGCATGACGAAACACTTGTTTATGGCTAATATTAAAGAGAATGAGGCATAAGAAGAACTTAGCCTGGAATCCTCGTGTGCATAACACCGCCCACACAACACACGTGGTGTCCTTTGACTAATCAGGAGCAGTGCAGTTACAGTATCGTTTCCATCAGCTCGATTGGTCTTGTCCTGCACGTGATGTTTTCGGGTTTTTTTTCGTTCTTGTTGAATCTGAGATTATTTTTTCGTTCTTGTTGTAAGTAAATTTCAACTACCTAATGCATGACAAAACACTTGTTTATGGCTAATATTAAAGAGAGTGATGGCATAGAAGAATTAGCTTTCTGCGTTGGGCGCGAAATGCCATGGTGGATGAAATGACGTCTTTCGTTCATTCGTTCGTACATGAGGGGGTGTGTTTCTTCGTTTTTTTTCCGTCAAGCATAAATTAAATGGTTTTCAACATATATAACACATTAGTTTCACAAATTTCCATTGAAATACTAGGGTATTTCTGTCAATTGTCGCCATTTCCGTCGAGGTTACGCACTGCATCTACCGGACGGCCATCATTGGCTGTCTTGAGGCACGTGGGGGGGGGACACCCGGACCCACCGGAGACGTGGTAGACGACGCCGGGGACATTTCAAACTCGGTGCAATTGTATACAGCTGTAAAAAAAAAACCCCATGCTGAAAAAAAACCTCAACCATTTCTCAGACATGCATTTACCGATGTTGTTCAAACTTGGCACACAGATAAAGAATGATGACTTACATAATCGCCTTTTGGTTTTCGAAATCAGATGCAAGATGGCCGACTGGTGGCCATCTTCTTACTTAAATGTGTCCCCAATTATTTCTCAGACATGCGTGGTCCAATTTTGTTCAAACTTGGCACAAGCACAGGGCATGATGGCGTACATGTGTCGCTCACTTTGTTTTGCGATCTGATCAAAGATGGCCGACTAGTAGACTGGCGGCTATTTTAGTTGTCCATAAATATGGGCTAGCCTTTTAACTCCGTACAGCAAAATCACTAAAACATTGGGGGCTATGACATTTAATGTCTTTTTGTACTTGTACCTATTTTGCCTAACACAGGATAGGTGTCATGCTGATGCCAGCCACACACGCACAGGACAGGTGTCATGCTAATGCCAGCCTCATGCTCTTTGGTTGTCTGCATCTCACATACCCATTTGGAGGGAGTCTCATGGTGAGAGGACCGGACCAGGATTTGATTCCACAGATGGCTGAAAGCTCAGGCCAAGTTTCCTGACTCCAAATACCTCTGTTTACCTCGCATTCAGGAGCAACCCAGTTGTTAGTCGTTCAGTGAATCGCTCTCTAATCATGGTTCTGCGAGTACAGAGAGCACGGAAAGTGGCCTGGTGTTGTGCGATAGTCCTTGACACCAGGTTACACTGTTTGCCATCTGAGAATGTGGTTGCTGTGCGGGTAGTATATCCTGCACAACTATAAACCAATTTAAAGACCCAGAGATTTTCATGTCATGTATGACCAAACACCACTTACAATAACTATTGTGTGTAGCCTGTGGCTGCTGGTTGCATCATTTTCTGGGGGGCGTGGCTGTGCCGCTGATATAGTGCCTCAATTACCAGTACAATGGTACTCATTTCGCCAATCTCAGAAGAATGACAGGCTGAGTCAACCCCTCCTGGTGTTAATTCAATGAGAGAAACAAGGACTCTAACTCAAGACCCGAAGATCTTAAGCCAGCCATCTTAACCGATAAGACAACACAAGGCTTACCACTGACAATAACGGGCAATCATCATCTACCAAAATGAGGTGCGTTGGCGTTGTGGTTACTGCAAACACATCCATATTGGATGCAAAATATTGTTGTTTTATATATTTTCGACCTATCACGATTCTGACAAGTGGCCAAACTGGTGAATTATTGCAGCTGATACCAAAAAACTCTTTGGTGGAGAACAAATGATAATGTGACTGAAGTGCACCCAGGTGGATTTTTTTGTCTTGTTTTCAAGCACTGCACATGTGCCTGCAATGCAGCCTGGGAGAAGCTGATAAGGCAGTGGCTGTGAGCCAGAAACTTATCACCAGTTCGACCCTTGGAGAGCCCTGCGGTTTGCTTGGGCTTGTGACGTATTCTCTCGCTTGCTGGCATGCTGGTTCGCCTTTGTGCTTCGGCCATTCACCTCATAATCACAAGATCAGGAGCACGTATTGGGCTCTAACCCAACAGAGGCCAGCCGACCACGTGACCTCACATGCACTTGCCTAAAAGTTGACATTCCAAACACAGCATAAGGGGCCATACATTTATTACATTTGCATGGGGGCAAACTAAATTGAGAAAGAGAAGAAAATGGAGGAGTGTGTGTGTGTGTGTGTGTGTGTGTGTGTGTGTGTGTGTGTGTGTGTGTGTGTGTGTGTGTGTTGTGTGTGTGAGAGAGTGAGAGAGAGAGAGAGGTGGGAGGAGTGGGGAGAAAAGAGAAAGAAGGTTTAGGAGAGGAGGAGGAGGAGGGAGTAAAGAGGAGTGGAAGGGACGTGTACTGAGCAACTTGGGGGTGGATGCAGTGGGGGGAGTTGGTGGGGCTAGGGTCTTAAGGTCGAAAATTCTGAATCCTTGCTATCCCTCTGCTGCATTCGTGTTACTTTTGATCATAAAACGAAAATGAAAATGGTCTCGGTTATTAAACATGAGAAACAATCAATGATTTGCAAATGATTGAGGCAGCACAAACGATGAAGCATAACCATGGAAAACCGTTCGGCATGAAATCCCCAGCGTGGAGGTATGTGCACCGTAGACCTCAACAACCTATGTGTGCCTTCAGCAAGGCACTAAACCTTTTGCTCTTTCTGTTTTGCAATCGTACTTGGCAGGGAATGCTGCAGCTGGCATGCTGACAGACTTCGTGGCCTGCTGGGACCTTGCTTTTAAAGAGGTAGCCTTCCATCTGGGCCTTTGAGTTTTTTTCAATCAGGTCGTGATTTGCTTTTCGACGTACTCAGCCAGTTGCTTTGGGACATATTCGAAATATTCCAGCATCAGTACAATAGTTCAAGAACATATACAAACGAACACAATATGGAATTGAAATGCAGAGTCAGCTTGGAGCACCAGCAGGTCACTCAAGGTGACAGGAGGACACAATAAGACCTCAGCTGAGAGAGTGGAAGCAAACGAGCTGGCGTGTACAGTAATGAAGAGGAAATTCTACTCTGGTCCTTCAATCTGCCACACAGCTGCACTCTGCATTGCTTCACACAGGAAACAAACAACTTTCCATCCTAGAATGAGATCACGCCCTCTGTTGGACATGTCTCGGTGGCACTTGGTGTTATTGGATCATAATTACCTCTAATCCACTGCATTATGGGAAACAAATTCAGCAAGATCTGCAGAATATTCTTCCAGGAAAACATCCCACCAGCTTTTCGTCAAGTTGGATGCCCTGGCTTTTGTGGAAGGCGTTATTGACTTTCATAAGTAGGCTGCTTGGCCTGGTCTTCACTTTGAGGTCTTCACTGCTTGGAAACAAAAGTCAAAAATGAAAATCCTCTCAATCCTTACATACACATGACTAATCAGAATACTTCCTATACTGTGAAGAATATGTTATTGTCCTCGAGAAACTGTTTCATGCAGAACTTTTATATGCACAATGTGCCTGCCAGATGGGCATCCACAGTCTTACGATGTTTAGATCGCAAAGCAACCATGATGTGCATAAACGTACAAGTCGTGCTGTGAGATATGCCACAAACATGGAAAGCCTTCTTCTGTATGTCCATGACATTTTTGTGACCCTATAACAAAAAACAACTGGATATTAAGAAATCCTGCATGCAAAGTGTCTTCAACTGGGGGTCCTCCAGAAATTTTGTTAACAAAGGAAAAGTTGTGACATTGTGACAAAAGCATTGTACCATTTGAAACAAGCCTTATGGGGGATCCTCATCCCACTCTGAGAGGTCTAATTATGGCACAACAGTTTTGTGTTGCGTCAATACAACAACACTATTCACTACCCATGCACAGTTGTCAACACCAATTGAAATATCTCATAATTCTAATTCAATAATAGTACGAGGGGACTATGTAGACCACTCTCACCAGTTACAATAGCACAAATTCCAATACCGGTGGAGCTATGTAGACCATGCTCACAATTCTAAGCTCACAAATTCTAAAACTTGCCATAGGCCTTATTTATTAGAGCTGTTCTCGCATATGGCATTGGCATCAAATTCTCACAGATGGAACAGCTATCTTCATTGTCCTGTACTCCAAGAAGACAACGTCCGCAACAATATGGGTTGGGCCAGTCGCGTACATAGGAAGCACGACCACCGATATATATATATATATATATATATATATATATATATATATATATATATATATATATATATTATGACAGTGACCTAAATAATGTTCGCCATTGACAGGTCAACCGACTGTACACTGTTCCAGAGAATATGCTCTGCAGATACAATGATGGTCGTGCATTCCCATGTTACGAACACAACTCAAGACTACCAAATCTGATTAGGTCTTTTATCCGAACACAATGCTACACTACAAGTGAAAGAGTTACAGCACTGCAGATTCTCTGTTATCCAATGAGTTGTTTTCAGTTATTGCATATAATGGACTGGAATTCAATGATGAATTTGGACAGCTGCTTGCATAATGACTGAGTCGTGTCTGTGCCCCCGACAATTCTGGCAGAAATTTTAAAATCGGCCAGGGTACCCGTGATAGCTACCTACAATTGGTAGAAAGAATACTCTTCAAGAGATATTTCACGTGAACCATCCAATGCTAACAAGCCAGTCCCCAGATCATTGTTCCATCACAATCATTGATGCAACACTTTGCTTGTGAAACAGCAATCCCACAGTTTATGATTGGGTCAGTATTCAAACTCATACAAGACAGTACAAAGGCAAGTGTGCTACCTCTGTGCCATGCTGTACTCTGACGAGTAAGTCACAGGTGCACAGGGCTCATTGCAGAAAGATGCATAACCTGCTGGTACTGTTCCTAACAACACCAACCACAACTGCCATGTCTGAAAAAAAGTACTTTCTGTGAACATTGGGAAAATGGTTTTGATATCTCTAAAAGTTGTGGACGGATTTGTATGAAATTTGGTGGACAGGTTATGAGTGTGACAAGGACGAAATGATTCCAATTTGGTGAAGATCTGGATCCGGAAACAATAATTTTTTAATTGATTCTTCACCATTAAGTGATGTGACAAAAATGATTTTTTGCACGATATCTCAAAAAGTTATGGATGGATTATGACAAAACTAGGTGGATGAATGGGGTCGGTGACAAGAATAAGCCGATTCGATTTTGGGTAATGTCCGGATCCAGAGCGGGCCTATCAGTGCGATACAAAATGTAAACTGTTCAGCCTGGCAGAGGTATGCGCTCCACCAAATGCAGTTCTTGTTTATCATTGGGACTAGTCTCATGAAGGACACCCTTACAATAATTTACAGGTAGATGTTCGTTTTGTTGTTGCGCTACACCTCCTACAGTTCTGGGCTGATTAAATCCAGACTTGCTATGTAGGATCAGCATGACCTTAGTGTATAGGAGTGGTCTTAAGAGGGAAGTTGGGGGGGGG
>CM068953.1:105151751-105174488 GCA_035128595.1 Eptatretus atami
CTACATCTGTGACGTTTCGCCCTACATCTGTGCACGTTTCACACATCTGTGCCACGTTTCACTACATATGTGCACGTTCGCTACATATGTACACGTTTCACTACATATGTGCACGTTTCGCTACTATCTGTGGCACGCTTCCCTACAATCTTTGCACGTTTCACTACATCTGTGCATGTTTCGCTTACATCTGTGCACGTTTGCACTAACATTCTGTGCAACGATTCACTACATATGTGCACGTTTCGCTACATCTGTGCACGTTTTCACTACATCTGGTGCACGTTTCGCCTACATCTTGTGCACGTTTCACTTACATCTGTGCACTTTTCACTAATATGTGCACGTTTTCGCTTCATCTGTACACGTTTCAACATCTGTACACGTTTCACTACATTCTGTACACGTTCACTACATCTTACACGTTTCACGACATTGTACACGTTTCACTTACATCTGTACACGTTTTCACTACATCTGTCCACGTTTCACTACATCTGTACACGTTTCCTTAACATCTGTACACATTCACTACATCTGTCAACGTTTCACTACATTCTGATACACGTTTCTCGACATTTTGTACACGTTTCACGAACCATATGTACACTTTCACTACATCTGTACACGGTTTTCACGACATATTGTAACACGTTTCCTACATCTTACACGTTTCACTCCCATCTGTTACACGTTTCCACTACATTCTGTTACACGTTTCACTACAGTATGTACACGTTTCACTCATCTGTACACTTTCACTACATTTGACACGTTTCACTACATCTGTACACGTTTCACTACAATGTGCACGTTTCACTCATATGCTACACGTTTTCACGACATTGTACACGTTTCACTACATCTGTACACGTTCACGACAATGTACACGTTTCACTACACTGTACACGTTTTCATACATCTGTACCACGTTTCACTACATATGTACACGTTTCACTACATCTGTACACGTTTCACTACATATGTACACGTTTTCACTAATCTGTACACGTTTCACTACATATGTACAGTTTCACTACATCTGTACACAGTTTCACTACATATGTACACGTTTCCACTACAATCTGTACACGTTTCACTACATATGTACACGTTTCACGACATATTGTACACTTTTCACGACATATGTACACGTTTCACTACATCTGCACACGTTCACGACATATGTACACGTTTCACTACATTCGTAACACGTTTCACTACATCTGTCACGTTCCTACATCTGTACAACCGTTTCACTTACATATGTACACGTTTACTACATCTTTACACGTTTCACTACATTTACACGTTTCACTACCATCTGTACACGTTTCACTACATATGTTACACGTTATCACTAACATCTGTACACGTTTCACTACTATGTTACACGTTCACTACATCTGTACACGTTTCACTACATATGTACCCACGTTTCAACTACATATGTACACGTATTCACTACATCTGTACACGTTTCAATACATATGTTACCACGTTTCACTACACTGCTACACGTTTCACCTACATCTGTACAAGTTTCACTACATATGTACCACGTTTCACTACATATTGTGCACGGTCTCACTTACATCTGTGCACGTTTCACTACATCTTGTTACACGTTTCCACTACATATGTGCACGTTTCACTACATCTGTGCACGTCTCCACTACATCTGTGCACGTTTCACTACATCTGTACCACGTTCACTACATCTTGTACACGTTTCTACTACATATGTGCACATTCACTACATATGTGCACGTTTCACTACATTCTGTGCACGTTTCACTATCATCTGTACACGTTTTCAACTACATCTGCTACACGTTTCACTACATATGGCACATTCACTACATCTGTGCACGTCTTCACTACATCTGTGCACGTTTCACTACATATGTACACGTTTCACTACATCTGCAACACGTTTCACTACATCTGCTACACGTTTCACTACATCTGTACACGTTTCACTACATTGTGCACGTTTCACTACATCTGTGCACGTTTCACTACATATGTACCGTTTCACTACATCTGTACACGTTTCACTACATCTGTGCACGTTTCACTACATTCTGTGCACGTTTCCACGGTACATTACATGTTTCATACATAGTACACGTTTCACTACATCTGTACACGTGTTCACTACATCTGTACTGCATCACTACATCTGTACACGTTTCACTACATTCTGTTGCAACGTTTCACTACATCTGTACACGTTTCACTACATCTGTACACGTTTCACTACATCTGTACACGTTCACTACATCTGTGCACGTTTTCACTACATATGTACATGTTTCACTACATATGTACACGTTTCACTACATCTGTCACGTTTCACACATCTGTATACGTTTCATACATCTGTACACGTTTCACTACATCTGTACACTTTCACTACATCTGTACAACGTTTCACTACATATGTACCTTTCATACATCTGTACACGTTTCACTACATCTGTACACGTTTCACTACATCTGTACATGTTTTCATTACATCTGTACACCGTTTCACTACATCTGTGCACGTTCACTACATTATGTACATGTTTCACTACATATGTACACGTTTCACTACATCTGTACACGTTCACTACATCTGTACTGCATCACTACATTCTGTACACGTTTCACTACATCTGTGCACGTTTCACTACATCTGTACACGTTTCACTACATCTGTACACGTTTCACTACATTCTGTACACGTTTCACTACATCTGTTGCACGTTTCACTACATATGTACATGTTTCCACTACATATTGTACACGTTTCACTACATCTGTACCACGTTTCACTAATCTGTACACGTTTCACTACATCTGTACACGTTTCACTACATCTGTAACACGTTTCACTACATCTGTACACGTTTCACTACATATGTACACGTTTTCACTTACATCTGTACACGTTTTCACTACATTCTGTACACGTTTCCCTACATCTGTACACGTTTCACTACATCTGTAACGACGTTTTCACTTACATCTGTACCACGTTCTCACTTACATCTGTGCACGTTTCACTACATCTGTCACGTTTCACTACATCTGTAACACGTTTTCATTACAATCTGTACACGTTTCACTACATCTGTACACGTTTCAACTACATCTGTACACGTTTCACTACATCTGTACACGTTTCCACAATGCTGTATTCCTTTTCCAGATCGACAGTTCACGTCACTTTGGCGAAACTTCTTGATTCGACCTGTTCGCCAGCGCTGTCATTACACACAAGAACGGGACAGTCGCAACCGAAGCGGTTTGTGCAACATTCGATACGTGCAAACGTCCTCGCTTACTGTTGGCCGCGGAAAATTTCCACTCACGAACAAGGGGTCAGCAGGAAAAGGCTGAGGCATGTTTGAGGCGTGACCACGAAACAACAAACACACGAGGAAGCTCAATACTATATGATTTTGTTTGTTTGCTTCATGAAGCTACAATACTCGTGAGCGTTCCGCGTCTCTCAACTTGCTTGTTTGCTGGGCTTCCACATACAATATTACGTTTCGTATACATTGTTGGTTTAAATGACAGTTTTTACTGATGGTGCTATTGTTGAGTGCGTTGTTTGCTCTGCCATCCTTTCACATCTTTGTTTTGGAACATTTACACGCTCGTTTGCACGCCTGTACAAAGCTGGTGTTGATTAGAAAATTTTCTCAATCACATGATCACCTGAATACTCACGTGACCCATCACTTCCATAGCCTCGGTTCTGCATGCGCGCCAATAAATTAAATGCCCTCTTTCTTTGCCTGTGCTTCGACCTAATTCACGCAAAACCACTGGGACCATATTGACACCAAAACTTGGCAACCTGGACCAATTCGAACCTCGCCCTGGAACATGGGCTACTGGTTTTCATCTGTAGTTACGCGGGGGGTTCGGAGGGACGGTCGACCAAATTCCATGTGAATGTGTATTGAAGTAGTGCCACCCTATGGTGTGGCAGAGGTATTACAAGTCACATGTGGATATAACTTCATTTTTTGCCACCGATCCACGTGCCCCAGAGAGTGGGAGAGCCCCAAACCTCACTCTCCACTGCATCAGAGCAGCGTAGGGGAGAAGGGGTGTTGGGGAGTCGGAGGGAGGGGAAACAAGGGTGAGGTGTGAGTCTGGGGGAAGGGCCGGGTGGGAGGAAGCAGGGGTGAAGAATACGGGGAGGAGGCAGGGGAGGCCGTGGGAGAAGGCAGGGGGTGTGGTGAGGGAGGAGAAAGGGCACAGGGTAGGAAGGAACCGGCGTTGCTCGGCACCACCAGCCCCCTACTCCATTGCACATATGTAAGTAGATAAATAGTTGTATGTTAGTTTTGTTAGAAACTTTTAAAGTCTCCTCCCGTCTGCCTGTGTTAGGCTGATGAGGTTATGCTAAGTGAGAATTAGTGCCGTCCAAAGATTGAATGGGATAATCTCACGTAAACATACACAAACACGGGATCATTTCACGTCGACCCTTTTGGGTAGTAGTGGCCAAAATAGCTAAATATAGCTAACAATTGTGCATTTGTGAGGTAAGCAACAATTTGGCACACTAGTAGCCTATCATATTATGAAACAGATTTGGATATTTGGGCCATCTCAAATTCAGCGCTGATGGCTGTTTGGCGCCATTTTTCCACTGCCATCAAAAATTTTGACGATAACCAATATCCAATCTGTTTCATTAATATTGATAGGGCTACTAGTGTGCAAATTTGGGTGCTTTTCCTCACAAAATGCACAATTGTTATGCTAAGTTGCCCCACTATTAGGGGGACATGGCAATGCCCTGTGAGTTTCTTTCACTCTTCCCTCTTAACTTCGCAACCTCAGTACCTCAATATTACCTTGTGTCTTTTTAGCCCCCACAAAAATGTGATGTTGGCATTAACGTGTTAAGGTTGAGATCTTAGAGTCTGAGTTCGCAGCCCCTTGAGACGTTGAAAAAAACCCATAGGTGGGTTGACTCAGTCTGTCATCTTCGGAAGTGTAAATGATTTATCAGCTTACTTATTACACGGGCACTGCATCAATGGCCCACCAGTTGTGGCTCCAGAAAAGATGCAACCACAGCCACAGGGTGCATAGGAAGCACACACACTTATTCCTCTTGAGTTAAACCTTCCTTATGTTTAGTTAATGCTTCCTTCAATAAGTGACAATTCTAACTCCAAACATTAACCATTAGAAAAGAGTATGCCATTTTGTCCATGACCCTTATCAATTTATTAACTTCCTGCTGTGATGTGCAGGGAAATTGCAAACAGCTGCCCAGTGGCACCTCAATAATGATTGCAACCGAGACAAATTCATAATCCAATCCTGGTCAAATATGCATAATTAAGATTCCACAATACATCGCATATTTGACGGCTTAAAGTTAGGTAAGCATTCATTCTCGGGCAACATTCAGGTAAGTCACACTTATACAGGTAGTATTAAGTTCGTATTAGGTTAGGTTTAGGGTAGGGTTAGGCGTCTTAGGGTTAGGGTTTAGAGTAGCGGTTTAGGGTTTAGGGTTAGGCTTAGAGGTTAGGTTAGGGTTACACTTATGAGAGGAATCATCAATGCTGCTGCTGGTGAACCATCGCGCCACCGGTAACAAAATTAGTTATTTGGCTTCAACTCTCAAGGCACATCAAGACATTGGTATTGATTTTGCGCCCTTATGGTCCACGTGCGACTTTAGTCCGAAAGGTGGACTTAGGAATTTGGGACTCGGATTTTAGCGTCCGTTGCGTGCGTTACGTGTGTCTGCATCCATTATCTCGGACATGTATGCCATTTCATTTGTACTTGGCACAAAGACAACACATTCATGGTGTACATTGTGCATGTCATTTTGTTCGGTAATGCGATCAAAGATGGCCGACGGCCGCATTTTAGTTGTTAAGAAAAAATCCTGATGCGTAACACGTCCTCAACCATATCTCGACATGTGTGCACCAATTTCATTGTACTTGCACAAAGACAACACATTTATGGTATACATGCTGCATGTCATTGTTCGTGGATGCGATCAAGATGGATCCGATCCTTGGGGACCGCCATTTTTAGTTGTAACAAGTGAAATCCTTTCAATACAGCGCGTTGTGGTGAATCAAATGATACACTTAATGTTAAAATATGGCAATTTATGTTTTTCAGTTGAAAAAACAATTTAAAAGCGTACTTAATATGCAGAAATGTAAAAATCTTGTTATTATTGTGATAAGCACCTTTATAAATAACAGAAGGAATGAAATCGTTCGAGTTTACAGCGTGCAGGAGGGCCCGGCAAAAAGAATGATTTTAAGTAAATTCAGACTACTAATGCATGACGAAACACTTGTTTATGCGCTAATATTAAAGAGATGATGGCATAAGAAGAACTTAAGCCTGGAATCCTCGTGCATAACACCGCCCACACAACACACGTGGTGTCCTTGACTAATCAGGAGCAGTGCAAGTTACAGTATCGTTTCCATCAGCTCGATTGGTCTTGTCCTGCACGTTGATGTTCGGGTTTTTTTTCGTTCTTTGTTGAATCTGAGATTATTTTTTTCGTTTTTGTTGTAAGTAATTTCACAACTACTAATGCCATGACAAAAACAACTGTTATGGCTAATATTAAAGAGAGTTATTGCGCAAAGAAGAAATTAGCTTTTCTTGCGTTTCGGGCGGCGAAATTGCCATGGTGGATTGTAAAATGACGTCTTTCGTTTCCATTCGTTCGACATGAGGGGAGGCGTTTTTCTTTCGTTTTTTTTTTTCCGTCAAGCAATAAATTAAATGGTTTTCACATTATATAAACACATTAGTTTCACAACATTCCATTGAAATACTAGTTGTATTTCCGTCATTGTCGCCATTTTCCGTCGAGGTTACGCACTGCATCTATCCGACGGCCATCATTCGGCTGTCTTGAGGCACGTGGGGCGGGGGGGACACCGGAACCCACCGGAGACGTGTAGACGACGCCTGGGGACATTTTTTCAAAATCGGTTGCGAATTGTATACAAGCTGTAAAAAAAAAACCCCATGCCTGAAAAAAAAAACCTCAACCATTTCTCAGACATGCATTTACGATGTTTGTTCAAACTTGGCACACAGATAAAGAATGATTTGACATTACAAATCGCCTTTGGTTTCGAAAATCAGATGCAAGATGGCCGACTGGTGGCCATCTTTCTTACTTAAATGTGTCCCCAATTATTTCTCAGAACATGCGTGGTCAATTTTTGTTCAATATGGCACAAGCACAAGGGCATGGATGGCGTACATGTGCGCTCACTTGTTTTGCGAATTCTGATCAAAGAATGCGCCGACTAGTAGACTGGCGGTATTTAGCTTGGTCATAAAATATGGGCCTAGCCTTTTACTCCGTACAGCAAAATCACTAAAACATGGCGGGCTTATGACATTTAATGTCTTTTTGACTTGTACCTATTTTGCCTAACACAGGATATGGTGTCTGCTGATGCCAGCCACACACGCACAGGACAGGTGTCATTGCTAATGGCCAGCCTCATGCTTTTGGTTTGTCTGCATCTCACATACCATTTGGAGGGAGTCTCATGGTGAGAGGACCGGACCAGGATTTTGATCCACAGATGCTGAAAGCCAGGGCCAAGTTTCCTGACTCCAAATACCCTCTGTTTACCTCGCATTCAGGAGCAACCCAGTTGTTAGTCGTTCAGTGAATCGCTCTCTAATCATGGTTCTGCGAGTACAGAGAGCACGGAAGTGGCCTGGTGTGTGCCGATAGTCCTTGACACCAGGTTACACTGTTTGCATCTAGGAATTGTGGTTGGACTGTGCGGGTAGTTATATCCTGCACAACTATAAACCAATTTAAAGACCCAGAGTTTTCATGTCAGTATGACCAAACACCACTTCAATAACTATTTGTGTGTAACCCTGTTTGGCTGCTGGTTGCATCATTTTCTGGGGAGCGTGCTGTGCCGCTGATACTAGTGCTCAATTACCAGTTACAATTGGTACTCATTTCGCCAATCTCAGAAGAATGACAGGCTGAGTCAACCCTCCTGGTGTTAATTCAATGAGAGAAACAAGGACTCTTAAACTTCAAGACCCGAAGATCTTAGCCAGCCATTCTTATACCGATATAATACAAACACAAGGCTTCACCCACGACAATAACGGGGCAATCATCATCTACCAAAATGCGGTGCAGTTGGGCTAGTTGTTTGGTTTACTGCAACACATCCATATTGGATGCAAATATATTGTTGTTTTATATATTTCTCGACCTATCCGATTCTGACAAGTGGCCAAACTGTGTGAATTATTGCAGCGATACCAAAAAAACTTTTGGGGAGAACAAATGATAATGTGACTGAAGTGCACCCAGGTGATTTTTTGTCTTGTTCAAGCACTGCAATGTGCCTGCAATGCAGCTGGGAGATAGCTGAAGCAGTAGCTGTGAGCCAAGAAACTTATCACCCAGTTCGACCCTTGGAGAGCCCTGCGTTTGCTTGGGCTTGTGACGTATTCTCTCGCTTGCTTGTGGATGCTGGTCGGCCTTTGTGAATTCGGCCATTCACCTCATAATCACAAGTCAGGAGCACGTATTGGGCTTCAACCCCACAGCGAGCGCCAGCCCGACCACGTGACCTCACACTGCACTTGTCCTAAAAGTTGACATTCCAAACACAGGCATAGGGGCCATACATTTATTACATTTGCATGGGGTTCAACTAAATGTAGAAAGAGAAGAAAATGAGGATGTTGTGTGTGTGTGTGTGTGTGTGTTGCTGTGTGTGTGTGTGTGTGTGTTGTGTGTGGTGTGTGTGTTGAGAGAGTGGAGCAGAGAGAGAGAGGTGGGAGGAGTGGGGAGAAAAAGGAGAAAGAAGGTTTAGGAGAGAGGAGGAGGAGGAGGCGAGGGTAAAAGAGGGTGGACAGGGACGTGTTACTGAGCAACTTGGGGGTGGATGGCAGGGGGGGAGTTGGTGGGGCTAGGCGTCTTAAGTGCGAAAATTCTCGGAATCCTTGCTTCCCTCTGCTGTCGTGTTACTGTTTGATCATAAAACGAAAATGTGAAAATGGTCTCGCGTTATAAACATGAGAAACAATCAATGATTTGCAATGATCTGCAGCAGCACAACATTGAAGCATAACCATGTAAAAACCGTTTCGGCATGAAATCCCCAAGCGTGGAGGTATGTGCACCGTATAGACCTTCAATAAAAAAAAAAAACAACCTTATGTGTGCCTTCAGGCAAGGCACTAAACCTTTGCTCTTTCTGTTTGCAATCGCTACTTGGCATGGAATGCTCAGCTTGGCTCATGCTGACAGACTTCAGTGGCCTGCTTGGAGCCTTGATTTTTAAAGAGGTAGCCTTCCATCTGGGCCTTTGAGTTTTTTTCAATCAGGTCGTGATTTGCTTTCGACTACTCGCCAGTTGCTTTGGCATATTCGAAATATTCCAGCTAGTACAATAGTTCAGGACATATACAACGAACACAATTATGGAATTTAAATGCAGAGTCAGCTTGGGAGCACCGGAGCAAGGTCACTCAATGGTGACAGGAGGGCCACAATAAGACCTCAGCTGAGAGATGGAAGCAAACGAGCTGGCGGTGCTACAGGTATGAGAGGAATATTTCTACTCTGCGTCCTTCAATTCTTGCCACACAGCTGCACTCTGCATTGCCTTCAACACAGGAAACAAACAACTTCCATCCTAGAACTGAGATCACGCCCTCTGTTGGAACATGTCTCGGTGCGCACTTGTGTTTTCTGGATCATATTACCTCAATCCACTGCATTTATGGGAAACAAACTTCTAGCAAGAATCTGCCAGAATATTCTTCCAGGAAAACATCCCCACCAGCTTTTCGTCAAGTTTGGATCCTTGCCCTGGCTTTTGTGGGAAGGGCGTTATTGACTTTCATAAGTAGCGCTTGGCCTGGTCTTCACTTTGAGTCTTCACTGCTTGGAAACAAAGTCAAAAAATGGAAAAATCCTCTTCAATCCTTACATACACATGACTAATCAGAATACTCCTATACTGTGAAGAATATGTTATTCCTCGAGAAACTGTTTCATTGCAGAACTTTATATGCACAATGTGCCTGCCAGTAATGGCAAATCCACAGTCTTACGATGTTTAGATCGCAAAGCAACCATGATGTCATAACGTACAGTCTGCTGTGAAGATATGCCACAAACATCACTGGAAAGCCTTCTTCTGTATGTCCATTGACATTTTGTGACCCTCATATACAAAAAAAACAACTTGGATATTAAAGGACAATCCTGCATGCAAAGTGTCTTCAACTGGGGGTCCTCCAGAATTTTTGTTAACAAAGGAAAAGTTGTGACATTGTGACAAAAGCATCTGTTACCATTTAGGAAACAAGCCATTATGGGATCCTCATTCCCATCTGAGCAGCGTCTATTATTGCACAAACAGCCGGTTTGTGTTGCTCCGTCAATACAACATACACTTATTCACTACCCATGCACAGTTGGTCAAACACCAATTGAATATCTTCATAATTCTAATTTCAATTAATAGTACCTGCAGGCGTGACTTGTAGACCACTCTCACCAGTTACAATTAGCACAAATTCCAATGACCGTGGGAGCCTAGTAGCCTTGCTCCAATTCTAAGCTCACAAATTCTAAAACTTGCCATAGGCTTATTTATTAGAAGCTGTTCTCGCACTATTGCGCAATTGGCCATCAAATTCTCACAGATGGAACAGCTATCTTCATTGTCCGTACTATCCAAGAAGACAACGTCCGCCAAACAATATGGGTTTGCGGGCCAGTCGGCGTTACTAGGGAAGCACGACCACCGCATCTATATATATATATTTATATATATTATATAATATATTATATATAATTTATTATATAGCTATTATATATATCATCTATTTTATGACAGTGACCTAAATAATGTTCGCCATTGACAGGTCACCGTGACTGTAACACTGTTCCACAGAATATGCTCTGCAATTACAATGATGGTCGTGCATTTCCGCATTTACGAACACAAACTCAAGGACTACCAAATCTGATTACGCGTTCTTTTTATCGAACACAATGCTACACTACAAGTTGAAGAGTTACAGCACTGCAGATTCTCTGTTATCCAATGATTGTTTTCAAGTTATTGCATATAATGGACTGCGAATTCAATGATTGAATTTTGGAACAGGCTCTTGCATAAATGACTGCTAGTGTCGTGGTCTGTGCCCCCGACCATTCTTGGCAGAATTTTAAAATCGGCCAGGGTACCCGTGATAGCTACCTACAATTGGTAGAACAGAATACTCTTCAAGGAGTATTTCACGTGAACCATCCAATGCTAACAAGCCCACGCTCCAGATCATGTTCCATCACCAATCATTGATGCAAAACCACTTTTGCCTGTAGAAAACGCGATCCCAACAGTTATCGATTGGGTCAGTATTCAAACCACTACAAGGACCAGTACCAAAGGGCAAGTGTGCTACCTCGTGCCATGCTGTACCTGGACGAGTAAGTCACGGCTGCACAGGGCTCATTGCAGAAAGGATGCATAACCTTGCTGGTACTGTCCTAAACAACACTTAACCACAAACTGCCATGCTTCTGAAAAAAAGTACTTTCTGTGACATTGGGAAAAATGGTTTTGATATCTCTAAAAGGTTGTGGACGGATTTGTATGAAATTTTGGTGGACAGGTTATGCAGTTGTGACCAGGACGAAATGACTCCAATTGGTGAAGATCTGGTTCCGGAAACAATTAATTTTTTAATTGATTCTTCCACTATTTACAGTGCATGTGACATAAAATGATTTTTTGCACGATATCTCAAAAAGTTATGGATGGGATTATGGACAAAAACTAGGTGGATGAATACGGGTCGGTTGACAAGAAAGCCGATTCGATTTTGGTAATGTCCGGATCCAGAGCGCTTGCCTATCAGTGCCCGATACAAATGTAAAACTGTTCAGGCCTGGCAGAGGTATGCGCTCCACCAAATGCAGTTCTTAGTTTATCATGGGACTTAGTCTCGATGAAGGACACCCTTACAATAATTTACAGGTAGTATGTTCTTTTGTATGTTGGCTAACACCTCCTACAGTTCTGGCGTTGTATTTAAATCCAGACTTGCTATGTATGATCAGCATTGACCTTGTGTATAGGAGTGGTCTTAGAGTGGAAGTTGGGGGGGGGGGGTGGTGTGGTGGGAGCCATTCTCTTTTAATGTGTATCGTGTAAGCCACCACCTCCAGGTGGGGAGGTATTACAAGTCTCCCTCATTATCAGTGCATATTCTGTTCCCACGATTTTCTAGTGCAGTGAGTGCTTGAATCTATAAGCAGAAGGTGGTTGTTTTAGCTTCATATAAGTAACCCAGGCTATTTATTTTTATTTTCTGGGAGCAAACTGAGGCAGCTGTTAGTTGCCTATACACCGCCAAAATGAAGGGATGCATCAGAAGAATGTGCTGCATTGCTTTGGAACAAGATCACCTGGAGGATGGGTTACTCTACTCGTACCGCATAGTCCGTTGAGAGCAATTATTCAAGCGAGGGTTTGTTATGAAAACAGGGCACGATATGGTTGGTGGAGTAGAGTGAGTAGTCAGGAAACAAGAAAAAACAAACTCCTCTCTCGGAGACACCGACATGTTCATGAAAAACTGTAATTTTGAACAAACATGGATCTAACTTACTGGGATTACTGGGTTTCTTAATTACAAAAACAACCAATTTTAATGTTACCCTGCAGTTTGACTTTCACATCAGCTTTCAATCACCTTCTTAAATTTTACCAACATTAATTGGAAACGATCTAGCATTGATATTTAGTCTCACCCCCAAAGTAGCTGCCGAGACTATTCCAATTGTGTGTGTGTGTGTGTGTTGTTGTGTGTGTGTGTGTGTGTGTGTGTGTGTGTGTGTGTGTGTGTGTGTGTGTGTGTGGGTCTTTTCGTAATATTTTCGGTTTAAATTTTCTGTTTTCTGCACGCTTGCCGATCTAAGCAAACCTTTAAACACAGGAGGGACTCCCATGGAAAACATGTTTAAGAACAATGACGTTCATAGTTCACAAGGTATGGCAGCCATATTGGATTAAAGCGAAAACATCTTGGAATCTTCTGAAACTGCTCAACGTAAAAAAAAACTGAAAAACTTGGCATATATCAGCAACTCCCCATGGGGTTATAAAGAATGAGAATGATGTCAATGATGAAGTGGTATTTCCAGCTTAATTGCTTGAATCAAAATTCCATTATCCGAACTTCATACATCTGATGCGGACACCCCAATTTGAGTTGAAAAAATTAAACTTTTGATGTCATCGGTCACATTGTATTGAAAAAAGAAATTAAAAAAAATAATCTTCCTCTCCAGAACTGCTTACAGATCGCATATTGAACTTCATCTGTGATCGACTGCCACAGGGATTATATAGTTTTGAAACTTTTTTTCATATACGACGTTTTTATTCATTAAATTTAGCTTAATGTGCAACAAAAGTGGATTGTTAAATGTCATAATAATCAATAATCAAAGCTACTTATAATGACAATGTATTGTTGACATAACAGGGTGCAAGGATGATTCATTTATATGGTGCCACATCGAAGGTGTTCACGTTAAACGATGGTTATTTCCTATCAGAACGAGCGTTTGGGAACAAGACTGCACTCTACTGAGTGCCCATTGCTAGTTATTGCTGGTGGCTTTCGTGGTTCCCTCAGCCATCATCCACTTACTTATTTCCTTATGTGTGCTGATTATTAATTATTATAATTCAATCTGATTATTAATCAGTTATTCTGATTCCTCTTTGTCCCTCCACCTCGACGCTGCTAATTATTTCGATATTATATTCCGTCATGTATACTGTTCCTGTCATGTTCATATAAATTGGTTCCAAAGGCTAAACTCACTTGTCAAATGCATGAATATCTCCATTGCTATTGAAATGTCATCAGAGAGCTGCTGCTGGAATTCCCTCTTCCCCCAGCTTTCCTCTCTTTCCCAACCCGCTTAGATTTGGGCAGTATCCCCCCCCCCCACTTCCCTGGGAGACCCTTGTTTGATTTTGGTTGGCATCCCCCACGGCAACCTCTTCTCAACCCGCTTAAGGTTTGGTTGAGAATTTCACCACCGCCTCACCCTCCACAAAAAAGTATTTCATTGCGAAACTCCTTGACCAGATGAATAAATGGACCAGGGACAATAATTTTCTCTTTTTTTAATCAAGCAGCCACGTGCAGCGAGCAAGCAGCGATATGAGGAGAACTTGGCACCGAGGACGAATCCATGCACGCCCGACGTGTGTAGGCCTCATCGGTTTGAAGGTTCCGCGCCACAGCGATGGACTGAGCAGCGCTCGGGTCGTGCGCACGATGCGCCACGTGTTTCCTGTTTTGGACGGCTCAGCAGCCGTGCCACTTTGCGCCTCTTTTCTACGTTCTCCCCTATTGCTCAGACATAGCCTCCCACGATGTATTCGACCGGCCCCCCGGGCCTCTCCACATTTCTCCCTCCCCCCCCCCCCTTTTTTCCTTCCCCCAACCAGTCCCAGCACCGCACTGCGCAAACACTGTGTTTTTTGCGCGCGACTTGCACAAGCACACAACATTATTCAAGTTAAACTCACAGAATCGCAGGCTTGTTTACTATCATATCATTATTATTATTTACAATTCGAAACCTTTCCAGGGCATCGGGGACTCACCGAAAAGCAATCCAATGGAAGGAACACTAGGTGGGGTCGCCATTGCCTTCCCAGTGGTAGAAGTCAAGGCGGATTTGTAATTTTGTCCCGGTGTACCGACTACACATTAGCCTCTCTTCACGAAAGACACCGCTGAATCTTCAACGTCCACTATGTGCAGTGAACCGGCTTAGCTTTCCAATCGAGGGACGGCGCTCTCATTTATTGATTGCAAAGAGCTGCTTATGAAGCACGAAACGGATGACAAGTATATTGGAGTCGGGTCCGCAGAATCAAATGCAGACTACAACAGCTCAGACCATCTACTCTACATCTCAGGTTTATTCTTTCAGCCTTTATCCTCTGTTGGAGCTGGGAATCCTCACTGTCACTCATTACTTTTGGTCCATTTCTCATCCCTTCTCTATTCCTTTGCATTACTTGCTATATCGCTTCTTTCATCACCGACTGCTCTGGCTCTTTTTATCTATCAACAAATACCTTGATTTCTTTCTCTCCTTCGACACCCTTATTTCTTCAAAATCTGCTGAAGGAAACACTTGGAAACGTAGGACGTTGTTTTGTCTCCAAAGTGTGGAATATATTGATTCCTAACGGACATCAGGGGGAGAGAGAGAGAGAGAGAGAGAAAGGGTGCAAGCCCTAGTTGCAGAGGAATGTGTACGGAAGTAAGTGAAGGGTTGGGCAACGTGAAAGCCCTGAAAGGCGGGCTTTGCTCCGAGAAGATTTGGCAGGATTTTGCAAGCAAAGGACAGGCCGACTTGCAACTGTGCGCTCGGGCCACAATGCAAGAGGTGAAATGCCCACGGCCTAGGCAGGCCTAGCAATCCGAGAGGCTTTTTGGCATCCCACGCTGCTCGCCAATCCCCAGCAGACCCGCCTTGCTCAAAGCTCACGTTTGTTCTGCCCATTCAGCAAGGCCATGAATGCATGTGGTACGCTCGAGCCCATTCATGGCGCTTCACCGGCTAGAAAATTATATGCGCGGACATATGAGGGGAAATTTGAGGCCGTTCGCCGTATACTGTTTCGATTGAAGTAGCTGTTTTAAGTGTAAAACCCAACCTCACCTGTTTTACCTTTCCGTCCGGATCCGCAATGAATAGCGGCTTTGGAGAAGGCGCCTTTTTCTGGCACGCCGCTTTTTGGGTGGAAGTTGTCTGATGGGGTGCTGTCTCTTTCCCACGAGCCCCGAGCCCTGGCACCTCCAGCTTTGCCTTACTTCAGGGATCTCATAAAGTTGCAGATGGACTGATGCTTGCACCTACACCAGATGTGCATAGTTGCATAATACGGCACATTTCATCGATAGTTCAGCACAGGTGCGCACAATGATGCTGCTGGCTTTAGCCTTTCATAGCCCCTGTGGCAACCAAACTTTGCCCCCAGCAACGCTACTCCTGTCTCTTGCATTTTATACTAGTAAATACAAAGGCACAGTTGTGGACATTTACATGTCGTTTGTCAGTGTGCGGATGATTGATTTGGGTTCTCGATGCGGTTTATGAACACCATGGAAACAGTCAGCAGCATTAAAAATGAGAACCTGATTATCTAATATATATATATAAAATTTCTACCCCATATGACAATATACCTATGTGAGTGAATTAAGAAGTGAACACACCTCCTCCTGAAATGAATCTCACTTTAGGTATTTGGGCAGGTCCGCTTTGTCCCACACTGCAAGGCTACAAATGGGGAGACCTTTTACCCCCAATGGCTTGGAAACCACAAATGGTTACCCTGGTTTCTTGCAGCGTGTGATATTGTAGTACAGATTTTCACTGTGTATTCAGAGCTCTCCTTACTATGGTAATTGCCTTTGATCAATGGAGTCATTCCAGGAAAATCAGTAGCTCTCCTGGTTGTGTTGAAAGACTGGATTACGGAATAAATATGGTGTGGGATAGGGCAGGCAGATACAGGGGGTGGGTAAAAGGGATTTCCCCCAGCCCTGAAGGAATCGACCTGCACCAGTTGAGTTGCAGCACCGATGTTCTTTCTCTTCTATGTAGTTTGCAGCAACTTTCATCATCATATTTCCGAGCAGTGGGGTGAGTTTTCCTGATGTCACTGCGAGAAGTCATTGATGACTCCGAAAATCTTTTTAACATGACCAGACATTCTGACTCCCAAAGATCGACTTCAAACGATGTGGAACTATTTTTGCAAGTACAACGAAATAAGATCATCTTAAGATGTGGAACTTGGCCTACTTTTTAAATTCCAAGACACACATGGAACTTCAATGCAGGAGAGGACATGTGGCCCATTAGGCATGTGCGCATCAACCAGTCAGTCAATCTCAGTCAGGTCATCCAGGATTCAGACTGCCACTGCGTTAACATGTTAACCCAGTGCTACCTGCCTCATTGGTCGGGTACGTCGTCGACTAACAACTACCCTTCACTGGCTTCCAAGTGGGGGAAGTTGACTGTGGCACCCGCAGACTACAAACAACCACCTGCCAAAGGGCGGGATTAGCTCCTTTAGGGAGCCAACGGCCATCCAGTAAGGACGAGGTGTCCTCCGAAAAACACCCATCCAGTTCGACTGGCATTTTTAGGTAGTAGGTTGTGACAGCAATCGCTCAGGGTAGTACTACCGTTTCTGGACTGAGGAGCGTTAAAAGTGGTGCATGGACCATCTTACACTTTCCGTGTAGGATTGCTGGTCTTTACCTTTCTGTTCTCACTAAAATAATAGTTACTGGGCGTACTTTAATCTTTCTTTCTTGCAAACAAACATCCAACACTTTCAAACAAGCATCACAAACTTTTTCACTCATTTTCACTCCTCACTCACATTCTCTCTCTTTATTTTTCATTTCTCCTCATTTCCCCGTACAGCCTCCAAGAACATGATAAAGTCCGAAAGTTAATGCCCACTTAGTTCCCGGCTATGGGGTGTGAAGATCTCGATGACCTTGTCTGTCTCTGCTGCAAAGAGAGAGGGAGCTCAGGCCGTAGTCGTATCCGGTCCCTCCCAAGACCCTTTCTTTTCAACCACTTGACTCTTTTTCAAATCATTTCACCCATATCTGTGGTCTTTCTTCGAATCTTTCCTCTGTTGGAAATCATCGGAGCAAGCTCCTCTACGCTCATATCTTGCTTCTCTTCAGAGACCCCATTATCAAAAGACGTTCTTTGTAATTCATTAGAACATTGTCGCAACGACACCTTCATCTCACGATTCTGCTTCAAAGGAGGAGTCTGTGTCTTACTCAAACACCAACATGCCTGCTTTATGCCTTGTGGACTCGGAATCTCCAAACGTTGATGTTTATCTGGCTTAAGATTTGTCTCTCAACCATCACTATCTTTCTCTGTTTAAAACTTCTTCAGCTCTACAATTCTCACAATTTCATAGTCTTCTTATACTATTTAACTCTTGCCATGATGGCATGACATCCAAACCCTCAAGCAGAATTTCTCCATCTTGGAACTTCAATGTACACCACAAAAGAGAGTGGCTGAAATCTTCGCACACAATGTGGGAGTTGAAGCTCTTTACATTTTCCCCCATTCTCATGATTTGGAACAAATTATCACCCCCCACCTATATCTCAGATCGTTCACTGACCACACTACCAATACTTTGGATTTATCCTTTATCCAATCCGTTGCATTACAACTACACAATTTCACCTCCAATGGTTCTTCGACCACAATCTTGAGAACATCACTTGACTTACCACACTCTTCTCATACAACTGTCCGACGAAACGCCCAGTAATTAGCATTCATAAATGCCCTGACTGCACTGGTTTACGACAAATTATTTTCTGACCTTCCCTGGAAAGATACTTGCTCTCCTCGGGCAATGCCTCTATCTCTGCTGAACGTCATAGCTGAGGTTATTGTTGCCAGGAATGGAGGCTTATATCCCCTTCTCTTTCAAGTCGTTTCTCACCGACCAATTCTTGTTCAATAATTCCTCTCTGTTAGCCATTCGTGCAAGGGATCCACATCTTTGGACAATGAAAAACTCTTCTTCTCCGACTCGCATTCAGTCTTTCATTTATCTGCCCAGAAATCATTGCTAAACATATATTCATTGAGGCAGACATTTCCTTTATTCAAAAGAATGTGACAATCTCTCATCTTTTTCCCTAATAGATCTTCTGGTCCTTCGCTAAAAGTATCTCCAACACTCTTCGCTCTACCTTTCCTCCGATTTTCTGTTCTGATGATACTATCGCTTGTCTCTCCCGACGATAAAGAGACTCTTTTTTGGTTCTCTTTTCTCCTCTAACTCCACACGGGGATGACTCTCAACATTCCATCTCCCTCCAATGCTTCGCCTCACCAATCTATGTCCCCCTCTAATCAACTTTTCATGCAGTCAAAAATTACTCCTCTCTCTGGACATAAGCAAGGCCAACGGGCAAGATGACATTCCCCCCCCCATTGTCTTGAATGGAATGTGCTTCAGACTTGTACCTGTGCCTTGCTCGTTTCTGGTCGGATCTGTTTGTTTTGTTTAAAACCCAAACTTTTCCTCTTCCTGCGAACATGCCCTTAGTTAGTGCAGGCCTATTTTAAGAAGAGGATTGTTCAAACCCTTCTAACTACCGTCCTATTGCTTAACTCTACTGCTTATCCAAAGTCTTTGGCAGACATACACAGCTGTGTAGTCTGTTTAAATGTAAAACCCAACCTCACAAGATGTGTCTTCTCAATTCCCATTTTCTCGAAGCATCTTGAATCTCACAGTCTACTATCTGACCACCAATATGGCTTTCTCCAAGCCAAGATCTACAGGTGATATCCTTTCTCACATTACAAATCTATGGCCACTTTCTTTGAGAGACTTGGGGAATCTTTGTTGTATGCCTTGATATCTCAAAAGCCTTTTGACAGAGTTTGGTATCGGGGTCTGATATCCAAGCTTCCCTTCTTCGGCTTTCCTCCTTCACTCTGCTCTCTCAATATTGAGCTTTCTCTTCGATCGCTCTATCTCCATAATTGTTGATGGTTCAACATCGACCCCTTCCCATCAACAGCGGTGTACCTCAGGGTTACATTTCTGTGCCCAACATCTTCTTTCTTTGTCAGTGCCTTTCTTCCACAAATAACAAATGCACTCATATGCTGACGACTCAACATTAAGGTCCTCAATTTCTTTTCCATCTGCCCTCACTCGATCTATGTCTCGTTTCATCCCTGCCACCTTCTTTAAATTCGGATTTGGACAGATTCTCCAGTGGGGCAAATGTAATCAAGTTAAATTTAATGCTTTCAAAAACTATGCATGGTGTTGGCTTCATGGTTGGGGTGGTGGGCTTTGGATCCGAGATCCTCAGTTCAAATCCTGATTAAGCTGTTGAATTAATACCAGGTGGACTTAACTCGGCCTGTCATCCTTCCGAGGTTGCAAAATGGGTGCCAGCATGCTTGTATACTGTGTTGGAGTAGCGATCCATCCAGGATTGTGCCCAATAGCCAAGGAGACTGCTTAAAGTCCATGACACCAAAACTTTCTGGTTATTTATATATTAACTTGACCTTTCTAGTGAAGAAATCACCCATGTTTTTTTTTTTTTTATCAAAAATGGGATAATTAGACCAATATTTCGAACATTTCTGGTGCTTTTCACAAACTTGCTATGCCTCGCCCCTTAAAAAAGTTGACTTCAAGCAAACCGCAGCGTTGACGTCACATGCAGAACCGCACAGAGTGATTGACTCGAGATGTCGCGCGCCGTATAAAGTACGTACAAATGCATTGTGCACATGTGTTTGCCATCTCACTGATCGTCTTAATTTCCTGTGATTGTTTCGTTGGAAAAGAAATTCTTCTTCTGGAGCCGTGTATGCACAACAATCACAAGGCAATTATTTATCCCTTTACAACCTTGGTCTGTCGTGCACAAATCCAATACATGTATGCACAATGAAGGGCTATATACATGTCCACAAAATATAAAATGTGACTGTTGAAACTTTTCCATTAAAAAATATACTTACAGGGACATACAAAGTAAAATACTAAAGATTAATATTGCATCATTTCATGGTGCAAGGAGATAATTTAAAAATCAAACAATGTTGAAAACCTGCACCCACATTTTGCAGCTTATTGAATTGTTCGTTGAAACCAGCCTGCTGGGATTGGTACGATTCCACATACATGCAAGTCAGGTATGGATGCACTTGACATACATGGGGTTTATTCTAAAGTGAAGGTACTGCTTCCAATTGGCTTGCTATTCATTAACAATTAGCCAAAATGCTGTAATAAATGAACAGGGAAAAATATGTTGGCACAACTATGAAAGACCAATTTATCTGTCCTATTACACGGTCTCATAGCCTCGGGACTCTTATGCATTGACTTATACATTGTGTGCATGCTAATGCAAGTTACTTGTCAACTCGAGATTTCTAGACTTAGTCCGATAAATCCGTCGTCCGTCCGACTAGTCCGATAAAATCTGACGTGTTTAGCTTTCTTGTATTATTCTCTTTTCTTCATTGTTTTCTACTGGTGCTACATGACGGACAGTCGGAATAAAAATAAATAAAATGCAACAGAACGTCAGATTTATCGCACTACTCTAGACAATTGTGTTGCAAGTGTGTTCTGCACACAAGTTTTCTTCGTATCTGGACAGCGAGATTGCTTCGTTTTATGCGCGGAGAGATACGGCCGATGACATGCGCTGGCCTTGCTTGTGATTCATTCGCCGCGGAGAAACATGTCCGCTGCGCTTGCGCTGGTCACGTCACCTCACTAAAATATTCTGATATCGAGCAGCTATGCAAGTCGAATTTACATTATTGAATTACGGAATAGGATTTTTTCCAACCAGTTGTTATTGCCAAGTTTCCTTCGATGTCCTCCCGATCATCATTGAACTCCGGGAATTTCATCGCCATTTTCCTCTGCTTGTCCTGCTTCGGGCCGAACTGGTAAGGCCGTATTTCATTTCCAGCTTGCCTGAACTTCACCTCCCGCCGACTATGTTATCGACAATTCTCCATGTGATTCAGACCAAAATCCTTCATTCTCTTCACACTACTGTCGTTACCAGACAAATGAAAGTCCATGTTCTCATTATTCAAAACCAAATGTTCGATTTTTTTAAAAGCAGAAAATGAACGAAGCGATTGAGTCGACCATCGAATGTGGAAACGCACAGAAAAGCCAATAGAATCACTTAGACCCACCAACCCTGAGTAATTTATGTGCAGCCTTTGTCGTCCTGCAGTTGACGTCATGTGGGTTACGCCCCCTTTCAGTAGATTTCGGCAGAATTTTTAGGTCCGTTCCCGAAAGGAGTTTTGTTTTTTTAATTTTTACATTTTACAGAATGAGTATTGTGATAAAACATTGTCAGATCTGAATATCACGATGAAAACTTCCTTTAGGACACTTATATATATATATATATATATATATATATATATATATATATATATATAGTATATATATATATATATATATATATATATTATATATATAACTATATATATATATATATATATGTATGAAATTTCAGTACTTTTCTGTGTCATGGGACCTTTAAGCATCACCAACGCTCTGCACAGAGTATGGTCCCAATCTCCTCCTCCTCCTTCAAAAACTCAATTTCTTCTCATCTCTCTCTCTAAAACTCCTCTCTAACTCTCCAATGTCCTTTGAAAGCTCTACAATTATTATACGATGTGATGCAATAAACCCACTAGGTATTACTCTAACTTAAAATTTATCCTGGAATCCACACATTACACAAATAGCTAAGTCTGTCTCGAATAAATTATTGACTTGTCAACTCCACCAATGTGACCTCAAAACTTGACCCGCTTAAATTACGCCGCATAGTAGGCTCTCTTTTTATTTTATACAGATATTACTTTGGTTTCTGCTCGCAAGAATTTGCTGCTTGTGTACCTCCACCATTAGCAAAACCAAGGAATACGCAACAAGCCACGACATCACATGATAGTAGATGATAAATGGGGTTTCTGGGACGCCCATTCAAATGAATGGGGGAAAAGGGAAAAACTTTCTG
>CM068953.1:105174513-105197515 GCA_035128595.1 Eptatretus atami
CTACATCTGTGACGTTTCGCCCTACATCTGTGCACGTTTCACACATCTGTGCCACGTTTCACTACATATGTGCACGTTCGCTACATATGTACACGTTTCACTACATATGTGCACGTTTCGCTACTATCTGTGGCACGCTTCCCTACAATCTTTGCACGTTTCACTACATCTGTGCATGTTTCGCTTACATCTGTGCACGTTTGCACTAACATTCTGTGCAACGATTCACTACATATGTGCACGTTTCGCTACATCTGTGCACGTTTTCACTACATCTGGTGCACGTTTCGCCTACATCTTGTGCACGTTTCACTTACATCTGTGCACTTTTCACTAATATGTGCACGTTTTCGCTTCATCTGTACACGTTTCAACATCTGTACACGTTTCACTACATTCTGTACACGTTCACTACATCTTACACGTTTCACGACATTGTACACGTTTCACTTACATCTGTACACGTTTTCACTACATCTGTCCACGTTTCACTACATCTGTACACGTTTCCTTAACATCTGTACACATTCACTACATCTGTCAACGTTTCACTACATTCTGATACACGTTTCTCGACATTTTGTACACGTTTCACGAACCATATGTACACTTTCACTACATCTGTACACGGTTTTCACGACATATTGTAACACGTTTCCTACATCTTACACGTTTCACTCCCATCTGTTACACGTTTCCACTACATTCTGTTACACGTTTCACTACAGTATGTACACGTTTCACTCATCTGTACACTTTCACTACATTTGACACGTTTCACTACATCTGTACACGTTTCACTACAATGTGCACGTTTCACTCATATGCTACACGTTTTCACGACATTGTACACGTTTCACTACATCTGTACACGTTCACGACAATGTACACGTTTCACTACACTGTACACGTTTTCATACATCTGTACCACGTTTCACTACATATGTACACGTTTCACTACATCTGTACACGTTTCACTACATATGTACACGTTTTCACTAATCTGTACACGTTTCACTACATATGTACAGTTTCACTACATCTGTACACAGTTTCACTACATATGTACACGTTTCCACTACAATCTGTACACGTTTCACTACATATGTACACGTTTCACGACATATTGTACACTTTTCACGACATATGTACACGTTTCACTACATCTGCACACGTTCACGACATATGTACACGTTTCACTACATTCGTAACACGTTTCACTACATCTGTCACGTTCCTACATCTGTACAACCGTTTCACTTACATATGTACACGTTTACTACATCTTTACACGTTTCACTACATTTACACGTTTCACTACCATCTGTACACGTTTCACTACATATGTTACACGTTATCACTAACATCTGTACACGTTTCACTACTATGTTACACGTTCACTACATCTGTACACGTTTCACTACATATGTACCCACGTTTCAACTACATATGTACACGTATTCACTACATCTGTACACGTTTCAATACATATGTTACCACGTTTCACTACACTGCTACACGTTTCACCTACATCTGTACAAGTTTCACTACATATGTACCACGTTTCACTACATATTGTGCACGGTCTCACTTACATCTGTGCACGTTTCACTACATCTTGTTACACGTTTCCACTACATATGTGCACGTTTCACTACATCTGTGCACGTCTCCACTACATCTGTGCACGTTTCACTACATCTGTACCACGTTCACTACATCTTGTACACGTTTCTACTACATATGTGCACATTCACTACATATGTGCACGTTTCACTACATTCTGTGCACGTTTCACTATCATCTGTACACGTTTTCAACTACATCTGCTACACGTTTCACTACATATGGCACATTCACTACATCTGTGCACGTCTTCACTACATCTGTGCACGTTTCACTACATATGTACACGTTTCACTACATCTGCAACACGTTTCACTACATCTGCTACACGTTTCACTACATCTGTACACGTTTCACTACATTGTGCACGTTTCACTACATCTGTGCACGTTTCACTACATATGTACCGTTTCACTACATCTGTACACGTTTCACTACATCTGTGCACGTTTCACTACATTCTGTGCACGTTTCCACGGTACATTACATGTTTCATACATAGTACACGTTTCACTACATCTGTACACGTGTTCACTACATCTGTACTGCATCACTACATCTGTACACGTTTCACTACATTCTGTTGCAACGTTTCACTACATCTGTACACGTTTCACTACATCTGTACACGTTTCACTACATCTGTACACGTTCACTACATCTGTGCACGTTTTCACTACATATGTACATGTTTCACTACATATGTACACGTTTCACTACATCTGTCACGTTTCACACATCTGTATACGTTTCATACATCTGTACACGTTTCACTACATCTGTACACTTTCACTACATCTGTACAACGTTTCACTACATATGTACCTTTCATACATCTGTACACGTTTCACTACATCTGTACACGTTTCACTACATCTGTACATGTTTTCATTACATCTGTACACCGTTTCACTACATCTGTGCACGTTCACTACATTATGTACATGTTTCACTACATATGTACACGTTTCACTACATCTGTACACGTTCACTACATCTGTACTGCATCACTACATTCTGTACACGTTTCACTACATCTGTGCACGTTTCACTACATCTGTACACGTTTCACTACATCTGTACACGTTTCACTACATTCTGTACACGTTTCACTACATCTGTTGCACGTTTCACTACATATGTACATGTTTCCACTACATATTGTACACGTTTCACTACATCTGTACCACGTTTCACTAATCTGTACACGTTTCACTACATCTGTACACGTTTCACTACATCTGTAACACGTTTCACTACATCTGTACACGTTTCACTACATATGTACACGTTTTCACTTACATCTGTACACGTTTTCACTACATTCTGTACACGTTTCCCTACATCTGTACACGTTTCACTACATCTGTAACGACGTTTTCACTTACATCTGTACCACGTTCTCACTTACATCTGTGCACGTTTCACTACATCTGTCACGTTTCACTACATCTGTAACACGTTTTCATTACAATCTGTACACGTTTCACTACATCTGTACACGTTTCAACTACATCTGTACACGTTTCACTACATCTGTACACGTTTCCACAATGCTGTATTCCTTTTCCAGATCGACAGTTCACGTCACTTTGGCGAAACTTCTTGATTCGACCTGTTCGCCAGCGCTGTCATTACACACAAGAACGGGACAGTCGCAACCGAAGCGGTTTGTGCAACATTCGATACGTGCAAACGTCCTCGCTTACTGTTGGCCGCGGAAAATTTCCACTCACGAACAAGGGGTCAGCAGGAAAAGGCTGAGGCATGTTTGAGGCGTGACCACGAAACAACAAACACACGAGGAAGCTCAATACTATATGATTTTGTTTGTTTGCTTCATGAAGCTACAATACTCGTGAGCGTTCCGCGTCTCTCAACTTGCTTGTTTGCTGGGCTTCCACATACAATATTACGTTTCGTATACATTGTTGGTTTAAATGACAGTTTTTACTGATGGTGCTATTGTTGAGTGCGTTGTTTGCTCTGCCATCCTTTCACATCTTTGTTTTGGAACATTTACACGCTCGTTTGCACGCCTGTACAAAGCTGGTGTTGATTAGAAAATTTTCTCAATCACATGATCACCTGAATACTCACGTGACCCATCACTTCCATAGCCTCGGTTCTGCATGCGCGCCAATAAATTAAATGCCCTCTTTCTTTGCCTGTGCTTCGACCTAATTCACGCAAAACCACTGGGACCATATTGACACCAAAACTTGGCAACCTGGACCAATTCGAACCTCGCCCTGGAACATGGGCTACTGGTTTTCATCTGTAGTTACGCGGGGGGTTCGGAGGGACGGTCGACCAAATTCCATGTGAATGTGTATTGAAGTAGTGCCACCCTATGGTGTGGCAGAGGTATTACAAGTCACATGTGGATATAACTTCATTTTTTGCCACCGATCCACGTGCCCCAGAGAGTGGGAGAGCCCCAAACCTCACTCTCCACTGCATCAGAGCAGCGTAGGGGAGAAGGGGTGTTGGGGAGTCGGAGGGAGGGGAAACAAGGGTGAGGTGTGAGTCTGGGGGAAGGGCCGGGTGGGAGGAAGCAGGGGTGAAGAATACGGGGAGGAGGCAGGGGAGGCCGTGGGAGAAGGCAGGGGGTGTGGTGAGGGAGGAGAAAGGGCACAGGGTAGGAAGGAACCGGCGTTGCTCGGCACCACCAGCCCCCTACTCCATTGCACATATGTAAGTAGATAAATAGTTGTATGTTAGTTTTGTTAGAAACTTTTAAAGTCTCCTCCCGTCTGCCTGTGTTAGGCTGATGAGGTTATGCTAAGTGAGAATTAGTGCCGTCCAAAGATTGAATGGGATAATCTCACGTAAACATACACAAACACGGGATCATTTCACGTCGACCCTTTTGGGTAGTAGTGGCCAAAATAGCTAAATATAGCTAACAATTGTGCATTTGTGAGGTAAGCAACAATTTGGCACACTAGTAGCCTATCATATTATGAAACAGATTTGGATATTTGGGCCATCTCAAATTCAGCGCTGATGGCTGTTTGGCGCCATTTTTCCACTGCCATCAAAAATTTTGACGATAACCAATATCCAATCTGTTTCATTAATATTGATAGGGCTACTAGTGTGCAAATTTGGGTGCTTTTCCTCACAAAATGCACAATTGTTATGCTAAGTTGCCCCACTATTAGGGGGACATGGCAATGCCCTGTGAGTTTCTTTCACTCTTCCCTCTTAACTTCGCAACCTCAGTACCTCAATATTACCTTGTGTCTTTTTAGCCCCCACAAAAATGTGATGTTGGCATTAACGTGTTAAGGTTGAGATCTTAGAGTCTGAGTTCGCAGCCCCTTGAGACGTTGAAAAAAACCCATAGGTGGGTTGACTCAGTCTGTCATCTTCGGAAGTGTAAATGATTTATCAGCTTACTTATTACACGGGCACTGCATCAATGGCCCACCAGTTGTGGCTCCAGAAAAGATGCAACCACAGCCACAGGGTGCATAGGAAGCACACACACTTATTCCTCTTGAGTTAAACCTTCCTTATGTTTAGTTAATGCTTCCTTCAATAAGTGACAATTCTAACTCCAAACATTAACCATTAGAAAAGAGTATGCCATTTTGTCCATGACCCTTATCAATTTATTAACTTCCTGCTGTGATGTGCAGGGAAATTGCAAACAGCTGCCCAGTGGCACCTCAATAATGATTGCAACCGAGACAAATTCATAATCCAATCCTGGTCAAATATGCATAATTAAGATTCCACAATACATCGCATATTTGACGGCTTAAAGTTAGGTAAGCATTCATTCTCGGGCAACATTCAGGTAAGTCACACTTATACAGGTAGTATTAAGTTCGTATTAGGTTAGGTTTAGGGTAGGGTTAGGCGTCTTAGGGTTAGGGTTTAGAGTAGCGGTTTAGGGTTTAGGGTTAGGCTTAGAGGTTAGGTTAGGGTTACACTTATGAGAGGAATCATCAATGCTGCTGCTGGTGAACCATCGCGCCACCGGTAACAAAATTAGTTATTTGGCTTCAACTCTCAAGGCACATCAAGACATTGGTATTGATTTTGCGCCCTTATGGTCCACGTGCGACTTTAGTCCGAAAGGTGGACTTAGGAATTTGGGACTCGGATTTTAGCGTCCGTTGCGTGCGTTACGTGTGTCTGCATCCATTATCTCGGACATGTATGCCATTTCATTTGTACTTGGCACAAAGACAACACATTCATGGTGTACATTGTGCATGTCATTTTGTTCGGTAATGCGATCAAAGATGGCCGACGGCCGCATTTTAGTTGTTAAGAAAAAATCCTGATGCGTAACACGTCCTCAACCATATCTCGACATGTGTGCACCAATTTCATTGTACTTGCACAAAGACAACACATTTATGGTATACATGCTGCATGTCATTGTTCGTGGATGCGATCAAGATGGATCCGATCCTTGGGGACCGCCATTTTTAGTTGTAACAAGTGAAATCCTTTCAATACAGCGCGTTGTGGTGAATCAAATGATACACTTAATGTTAAAATATGGCAATTTATGTTTTTCAGTTGAAAAAACAATTTAAAAGCGTACTTAATATGCAGAAATGTAAAAATCTTGTTATTATTGTGATAAGCACCTTTATAAATAACAGAAGGAATGAAATCGTTCGAGTTTACAGCGTGCAGGAGGGCCCGGCAAAAAGAATGATTTTAAGTAAATTCAGACTACTAATGCATGACGAAACACTTGTTTATGCGCTAATATTAAAGAGATGATGGCATAAGAAGAACTTAAGCCTGGAATCCTCGTGCATAACACCGCCCACACAACACACGTGGTGTCCTTGACTAATCAGGAGCAGTGCAAGTTACAGTATCGTTTCCATCAGCTCGATTGGTCTTGTCCTGCACGTTGATGTTCGGGTTTTTTTTCGTTCTTTGTTGAATCTGAGATTATTTTTTTCGTTTTTGTTGTAAGTAATTTCACAACTACTAATGCCATGACAAAAACAACTGTTATGGCTAATATTAAAGAGAGTTATTGCGCAAAGAAGAAATTAGCTTTTCTTGCGTTTCGGGCGGCGAAATTGCCATGGTGGATTGTAAAATGACGTCTTTCGTTTCCATTCGTTCGACATGAGGGGAGGCGTTTTTCTTTCGTTTTTTTTTTTCCGTCAAGCAATAAATTAAATGGTTTTCACATTATATAAACACATTAGTTTCACAACATTCCATTGAAATACTAGTTGTATTTCCGTCATTGTCGCCATTTTCCGTCGAGGTTACGCACTGCATCTATCCGACGGCCATCATTCGGCTGTCTTGAGGCACGTGGGGCGGGGGGGACACCGGAACCCACCGGAGACGTGTAGACGACGCCTGGGGACATTTTTTCAAAATCGGTTGCGAATTGTATACAAGCTGTAAAAAAAAAACCCCATGCCTGAAAAAAAAAACCTCAACCATTTCTCAGACATGCATTTACGATGTTTGTTCAAACTTGGCACACAGATAAAGAATGATTTGACATTACAAATCGCCTTTGGTTTCGAAAATCAGATGCAAGATGGCCGACTGGTGGCCATCTTTCTTACTTAAATGTGTCCCCAATTATTTCTCAGAACATGCGTGGTCAATTTTTGTTCAATATGGCACAAGCACAAGGGCATGGATGGCGTACATGTGCGCTCACTTGTTTTGCGAATTCTGATCAAAGAATGCGCCGACTAGTAGACTGGCGGTATTTAGCTTGGTCATAAAATATGGGCCTAGCCTTTTACTCCGTACAGCAAAATCACTAAAACATGGCGGGCTTATGACATTTAATGTCTTTTTGACTTGTACCTATTTTGCCTAACACAGGATATGGTGTCTGCTGATGCCAGCCACACACGCACAGGACAGGTGTCATTGCTAATGGCCAGCCTCATGCTTTTGGTTTGTCTGCATCTCACATACCATTTGGAGGGAGTCTCATGGTGAGAGGACCGGACCAGGATTTTGATCCACAGATGCTGAAAGCCAGGGCCAAGTTTCCTGACTCCAAATACCCTCTGTTTACCTCGCATTCAGGAGCAACCCAGTTGTTAGTCGTTCAGTGAATCGCTCTCTAATCATGGTTCTGCGAGTACAGAGAGCACGGAAGTGGCCTGGTGTGTGCCGATAGTCCTTGACACCAGGTTACACTGTTTGCATCTAGGAATTGTGGTTGGACTGTGCGGGTAGTTATATCCTGCACAACTATAAACCAATTTAAAGACCCAGAGTTTTCATGTCAGTATGACCAAACACCACTTCAATAACTATTTGTGTGTAACCCTGTTTGGCTGCTGGTTGCATCATTTTCTGGGGAGCGTGCTGTGCCGCTGATACTAGTGCTCAATTACCAGTTACAATTGGTACTCATTTCGCCAATCTCAGAAGAATGACAGGCTGAGTCAACCCTCCTGGTGTTAATTCAATGAGAGAAACAAGGACTCTTAAACTTCAAGACCCGAAGATCTTAGCCAGCCATTCTTATACCGATATAATACAAACACAAGGCTTCACCCACGACAATAACGGGGCAATCATCATCTACCAAAATGCGGTGCAGTTGGGCTAGTTGTTTGGTTTACTGCAACACATCCATATTGGATGCAAATATATTGTTGTTTTATATATTTCTCGACCTATCCGATTCTGACAAGTGGCCAAACTGTGTGAATTATTGCAGCGATACCAAAAAAACTTTTGGGGAGAACAAATGATAATGTGACTGAAGTGCACCCAGGTGATTTTTTGTCTTGTTCAAGCACTGCAATGTGCCTGCAATGCAGCTGGGAGATAGCTGAAGCAGTAGCTGTGAGCCAAGAAACTTATCACCCAGTTCGACCCTTGGAGAGCCCTGCGTTTGCTTGGGCTTGTGACGTATTCTCTCGCTTGCTTGTGGATGCTGGTCGGCCTTTGTGAATTCGGCCATTCACCTCATAATCACAAGTCAGGAGCACGTATTGGGCTTCAACCCCACAGCGAGCGCCAGCCCGACCACGTGACCTCACACTGCACTTGTCCTAAAAGTTGACATTCCAAACACAGGCATAGGGGCCATACATTTATTACATTTGCATGGGGTTCAACTAAATGTAGAAAGAGAAGAAAATGAGGATGTTGTGTGTGTGTGTGTGTGTGTGTTGCTGTGTGTGTGTGTGTGTGTGTTGTGTGTGGTGTGTGTGTTGAGAGAGTGGAGCAGAGAGAGAGAGGTGGGAGGAGTGGGGAGAAAAAGGAGAAAGAAGGTTTAGGAGAGAGGAGGAGGAGGAGGCGAGGGTAAAAGAGGGTGGACAGGGACGTGTTACTGAGCAACTTGGGGGTGGATGGCAGGGGGGGAGTTGGTGGGGCTAGGCGTCTTAAGTGCGAAAATTCTCGGAATCCTTGCTTCCCTCTGCTGTCGTGTTACTGTTTGATCATAAAACGAAAATGTGAAAATGGTCTCGCGTTATAAACATGAGAAACAATCAATGATTTGCAATGATCTGCAGCAGCACAACATTGAAGCATAACCATGTAAAAACCGTTTCGGCATGAAATCCCCAAGCGTGGAGGTATGTGCACCGTATAGACCTTCAATAAAAAAAAAAAACAACCTTATGTGTGCCTTCAGGCAAGGCACTAAACCTTTGCTCTTTCTGTTTGCAATCGCTACTTGGCATGGAATGCTCAGCTTGGCTCATGCTGACAGACTTCAGTGGCCTGCTTGGAGCCTTGATTTTTAAAGAGGTAGCCTTCCATCTGGGCCTTTGAGTTTTTTTCAATCAGGTCGTGATTTGCTTTCGACTACTCGCCAGTTGCTTTGGCATATTCGAAATATTCCAGCTAGTACAATAGTTCAGGACATATACAACGAACACAATTATGGAATTTAAATGCAGAGTCAGCTTGGGAGCACCGGAGCAAGGTCACTCAATGGTGACAGGAGGGCCACAATAAGACCTCAGCTGAGAGATGGAAGCAAACGAGCTGGCGGTGCTACAGGTATGAGAGGAATATTTCTACTCTGCGTCCTTCAATTCTTGCCACACAGCTGCACTCTGCATTGCCTTCAACACAGGAAACAAACAACTTCCATCCTAGAACTGAGATCACGCCCTCTGTTGGAACATGTCTCGGTGCGCACTTGTGTTTTCTGGATCATATTACCTCAATCCACTGCATTTATGGGAAACAAACTTCTAGCAAGAATCTGCCAGAATATTCTTCCAGGAAAACATCCCCACCAGCTTTTCGTCAAGTTTGGATCCTTGCCCTGGCTTTTGTGGGAAGGGCGTTATTGACTTTCATAAGTAGCGCTTGGCCTGGTCTTCACTTTGAGTCTTCACTGCTTGGAAACAAAGTCAAAAAATGGAAAAATCCTCTTCAATCCTTACATACACATGACTAATCAGAATACTCCTATACTGTGAAGAATATGTTATTCCTCGAGAAACTGTTTCATTGCAGAACTTTATATGCACAATGTGCCTGCCAGTAATGGCAAATCCACAGTCTTACGATGTTTAGATCGCAAAGCAACCATGATGTCATAACGTACAGTCTGCTGTGAAGATATGCCACAAACATCACTGGAAAGCCTTCTTCTGTATGTCCATTGACATTTTGTGACCCTCATATACAAAAAAAACAACTTGGATATTAAAGGACAATCCTGCATGCAAAGTGTCTTCAACTGGGGGTCCTCCAGAATTTTTGTTAACAAAGGAAAAGTTGTGACATTGTGACAAAAGCATCTGTTACCATTTAGGAAACAAGCCATTATGGGATCCTCATTCCCATCTGAGCAGCGTCTATTATTGCACAAACAGCCGGTTTGTGTTGCTCCGTCAATACAACATACACTTATTCACTACCCATGCACAGTTGGTCAAACACCAATTGAATATCTTCATAATTCTAATTTCAATTAATAGTACCTGCAGGCGTGACTTGTAGACCACTCTCACCAGTTACAATTAGCACAAATTCCAATGACCGTGGGAGCCTAGTAGCCTTGCTCCAATTCTAAGCTCACAAATTCTAAAACTTGCCATAGGCTTATTTATTAGAAGCTGTTCTCGCACTATTGCGCAATTGGCCATCAAATTCTCACAGATGGAACAGCTATCTTCATTGTCCGTACTATCCAAGAAGACAACGTCCGCCAAACAATATGGGTTTGCGGGCCAGTCGGCGTTACTAGGGAAGCACGACCACCGCATCTATATATATATATTTATATATATTATATAATATATTATATATAATTTATTATATAGCTATTATATATATCATCTATTTTATGACAGTGACCTAAATAATGTTCGCCATTGACAGGTCACCGTGACTGTAACACTGTTCCACAGAATATGCTCTGCAATTACAATGATGGTCGTGCATTTCCGCATTTACGAACACAAACTCAAGGACTACCAAATCTGATTACGCGTTCTTTTTATCGAACACAATGCTACACTACAAGTTGAAGAGTTACAGCACTGCAGATTCTCTGTTATCCAATGATTGTTTTCAAGTTATTGCATATAATGGACTGCGAATTCAATGATTGAATTTTGGAACAGGCTCTTGCATAAATGACTGCTAGTGTCGTGGTCTGTGCCCCCGACCATTCTTGGCAGAATTTTAAAATCGGCCAGGGTACCCGTGATAGCTACCTACAATTGGTAGAACAGAATACTCTTCAAGGAGTATTTCACGTGAACCATCCAATGCTAACAAGCCCACGCTCCAGATCATGTTCCATCACCAATCATTGATGCAAAACCACTTTTGCCTGTAGAAAACGCGATCCCAACAGTTATCGATTGGGTCAGTATTCAAACCACTACAAGGACCAGTACCAAAGGGCAAGTGTGCTACCTCGTGCCATGCTGTACCTGGACGAGTAAGTCACGGCTGCACAGGGCTCATTGCAGAAAGGATGCATAACCTTGCTGGTACTGTCCTAAACAACACTTAACCACAAACTGCCATGCTTCTGAAAAAAAGTACTTTCTGTGACATTGGGAAAAATGGTTTTGATATCTCTAAAAGGTTGTGGACGGATTTGTATGAAATTTTGGTGGACAGGTTATGCAGTTGTGACCAGGACGAAATGACTCCAATTGGTGAAGATCTGGTTCCGGAAACAATTAATTTTTTAATTGATTCTTCCACTATTTACAGTGCATGTGACATAAAATGATTTTTTGCACGATATCTCAAAAAGTTATGGATGGGATTATGGACAAAAACTAGGTGGATGAATACGGGTCGGTTGACAAGAAAGCCGATTCGATTTTGGTAATGTCCGGATCCAGAGCGCTTGCCTATCAGTGCCCGATACAAATGTAAAACTGTTCAGGCCTGGCAGAGGTATGCGCTCCACCAAATGCAGTTCTTAGTTTATCATGGGACTTAGTCTCGATGAAGGACACCCTTACAATAATTTACAGGTAGTATGTTCTTTTGTATGTTGGCTAACACCTCCTACAGTTCTGGCGTTGTATTTAAATCCAGACTTGCTATGTATGATCAGCATTGACCTTGTGTATAGGAGTGGTCTTAGAGTGGAAGTTGGGGGGGGGGGGTGGTGTGGTGGGAGCCATTCTCTTTTAATGTGTATCGTGTAAGCCACCACCTCCAGGTGGGGAGGTATTACAAGTCTCCCTCATTATCAGTGCATATTCTGTTCCCACGATTTTCTAGTGCAGTGAGTGCTTGAATCTATAAGCAGAAGGTGGTTGTTTTAGCTTCATATAAGTAACCCAGGCTATTTATTTTTATTTTCTGGGAGCAAACTGAGGCAGCTGTTAGTTGCCTATACACCGCCAAAATGAAGGGATGCATCAGAAGAATGTGCTGCATTGCTTTGGAACAAGATCACCTGGAGGATGGGTTACTCTACTCGTACCGCATAGTCCGTTGAGAGCAATTATTCAAGCGAGGGTTTGTTATGAAAACAGGGCACGATATGGTTGGTGGAGTAGAGTGAGTAGTCAGGAAACAAGAAAAAACAAACTCCTCTCTCGGAGACACCGACATGTTCATGAAAAACTGTAATTTTGAACAAACATGGATCTAACTTACTGGGATTACTGGGTTTCTTAATTACAAAAACAACCAATTTTAATGTTACCCTGCAGTTTGACTTTCACATCAGCTTTCAATCACCTTCTTAAATTTTACCAACATTAATTGGAAACGATCTAGCATTGATATTTAGTCTCACCCCCAAAGTAGCTGCCGAGACTATTCCAATTGTGTGTGTGTGTGTGTGTTGTTGTGTGTGTGTGTGTGTGTGTGTGTGTGTGTGTGTGTGTGTGTGTGTGTGTGTGTGGGTCTTTTCGTAATATTTTCGGTTTAAATTTTCTGTTTTCTGCACGCTTGCCGATCTAAGCAAACCTTTAAACACAGGAGGGACTCCCATGGAAAACATGTTTAAGAACAATGACGTTCATAGTTCACAAGGTATGGCAGCCATATTGGATTAAAGCGAAAACATCTTGGAATCTTCTGAAACTGCTCAACGTAAAAAAAAACTGAAAAACTTGGCATATATCAGCAACTCCCCATGGGGTTATAAAGAATGAGAATGATGTCAATGATGAAGTGGTATTTCCAGCTTAATTGCTTGAATCAAAATTCCATTATCCGAACTTCATACATCTGATGCGGACACCCCAATTTGAGTTGAAAAAATTAAACTTTTGATGTCATCGGTCACATTGTATTGAAAAAAGAAATTAAAAAAAATAATCTTCCTCTCCAGAACTGCTTACAGATCGCATATTGAACTTCATCTGTGATCGACTGCCACAGGGATTATATAGTTTTGAAACTTTTTTTCATATACGACGTTTTTATTCATTAAATTTAGCTTAATGTGCAACAAAAGTGGATTGTTAAATGTCATAATAATCAATAATCAAAGCTACTTATAATGACAATGTATTGTTGACATAACAGGGTGCAAGGATGATTCATTTATATGGTGCCACATCGAAGGTGTTCACGTTAAACGATGGTTATTTCCTATCAGAACGAGCGTTTGGGAACAAGACTGCACTCTACTGAGTGCCCATTGCTAGTTATTGCTGGTGGCTTTCGTGGTTCCCTCAGCCATCATCCACTTACTTATTTCCTTATGTGTGCTGATTATTAATTATTATAATTCAATCTGATTATTAATCAGTTATTCTGATTCCTCTTTGTCCCTCCACCTCGACGCTGCTAATTATTTCGATATTATATTCCGTCATGTATACTGTTCCTGTCATGTTCATATAAATTGGTTCCAAAGGCTAAACTCACTTGTCAAATGCATGAATATCTCCATTGCTATTGAAATGTCATCAGAGAGCTGCTGCTGGAATTCCCTCTTCCCCCAGCTTTCCTCTCTTTCCCAACCCGCTTAGATTTGGGCAGTATCCCCCCCCCCCACTTCCCTGGGAGACCCTTGTTTGATTTTGGTTGGCATCCCCCACGGCAACCTCTTCTCAACCCGCTTAAGGTTTGGTTGAGAATTTCACCACCGCCTCACCCTCCACAAAAAAGTATTTCATTGCGAAACTCCTTGACCAGATGAATAAATGGACCAGGGACAATAATTTTCTCTTTTTTTAATCAAGCAGCCACGTGCAGCGAGCAAGCAGCGATATGAGGAGAACTTGGCACCGAGGACGAATCCATGCACGCCCGACGTGTGTAGGCCTCATCGGTTTGAAGGTTCCGCGCCACAGCGATGGACTGAGCAGCGCTCGGGTCGTGCGCACGATGCGCCACGTGTTTCCTGTTTTGGACGGCTCAGCAGCCGTGCCACTTTGCGCCTCTTTTCTACGTTCTCCCCTATTGCTCAGACATAGCCTCCCACGATGTATTCGACCGGCCCCCCGGGCCTCTCCACATTTCTCCCTCCCCCCCCCCCCTTTTTTCCTTCCCCCAACCAGTCCCAGCACCGCACTGCGCAAACACTGTGTTTTTTGCGCGCGACTTGCACAAGCACACAACATTATTCAAGTTAAACTCACAGAATCGCAGGCTTGTTTACTATCATATCATTATTATTATTTACAATTCGAAACCTTTCCAGGGCATCGGGGACTCACCGAAAAGCAATCCAATGGAAGGAACACTAGGTGGGGTCGCCATTGCCTTCCCAGTGGTAGAAGTCAAGGCGGATTTGTAATTTTGTCCCGGTGTACCGACTACACATTAGCCTCTCTTCACGAAAGACACCGCTGAATCTTCAACGTCCACTATGTGCAGTGAACCGGCTTAGCTTTCCAATCGAGGGACGGCGCTCTCATTTATTGATCAAAGAGCTGCTTTATGAAGGCACGAAACGATGACAAGTATATTGGAGTCGGGTCCGAGAATCAAATGCAGACTACACAGCTCAGACCCATCTACTCTACATCTCAGTTTATCTTTTCAGCCTTTATCCTCTGTCTGGAGGCTGGGAATCCTCACTGTCATTCATTACTTTTGTCCATTTATCATCCCTTCTCGTATTCCTTGCATTTACTTCTTTATCGCTTCTTTCATCACCGACTGCTTGGCTCTTTTTATCTATCAACAAATACCTGATTTCTTTCTCTCCTTCGGAACCCTTCATTTTTCAAAATCTCGCTGAAGGAAACATTGGAAACGTGGACGTTGTTTTGTCTCAAAGTGTGATAATACATGATTCACTAACGGACATCAGGGGGAGAGAGAGAGAGAGAGAGAGAAAGGGTGCAGCCCTAGTGTGCAGAGGAATGTGTACGAGAAGTAAAGTGAAGGGTTGGGCAACGTGGAAAGCCCTGAAAGGCTGGGCTTTGCTTCCGAGAAGATTTGGCAGGATTTTGCAAGCAAGGACAGCCGACTTTGCAACTGTGCGCTCGGGCCCCAAATGGCAAGAGGTGACAATGCCCACGGCCTAGGCAGGCCTAGCAATCCGAGAGGCTTTTTGGCATCCACGCTGCTCGCCACTCCCCAGCAGACCCGCCTGCTCAAAGCTCACGTTTGTTCTGCCCATATCAGCAAGGGCCATGAATGCATGTTGGTACGCTCGAGCCCATTCAATGCGCTTCATCCGGCATAGAAAATTATATGGCGGACATATGAGGGGAAATTTGAGCCGTCGCCGTATACTGTTTCGATTTGAAGTTAGCTTTTTAAGTGTAAAACTCAACCTACCTGTTTACTTTCCGTCCGGATCGCATGAATAGCGTGCTTTGGAGAAGGCGGCCTTTTTCTGAGCACCGCTTTTTGGGTGGAAGTTGTCTGTGGGGTGCGTCCTTTCCCACGAGCTCCGAGCCTGGCACCTCCAGCTTCCTTACTTCAGGGATCTCATAAAGTTGCAGATGGACTGATGCTTGCACCTACACCGATGTGCATTAGTTGATAAATACGCACATTTCATCGATAGTTCAGCACCAGGTGCGCACAATGATTGCTCTTTACCTTTCATAGCCCCTGTGGCACCAAACTTTGCCCCCAGCAACGCTACTCCTGTTCTCATTGCATTTATACTAGTAAATACAAAAGCACAGTTGTGGACATTTACATGTCCGTTTGTCAGTGTGTGGATGATTGATTTGGTTCTCATGCGGTTTATGAACACAATGGAAACAGTCAGCAGCATTTAAAAATGAGAACCTGATTATCTAATATATATTATATAAAATTTCTACCCATTATGACAATATACCTATGTGAGTAATTAAGAAGTGAACACACCTCCTCCTTGAAAATGAATCTCACTTAAGGTATTTGGCAGGTTCGCTTGTCCCACTGCAAGGTACAAATGGGGAGGACCTTTTACCCCCAATGCTTGGAAACCACAAATGGTTACCCTGGTTCTGCAGCGTGTTGATATGTTGTAGTACAGATTTTCACTGTGTATTCAGACTCTCCTTATATGGTAATTGCCTTGTCAATGGAGTCATTCAGGAAAATCAGTAGCTCTCCTGGTTGTGTTGAAAGACTGGATTACGAATAAATGGTGTGGGAAGGGCGGCAGGCAGGGGTGGGTAAAAGAGGATTTCCCCCAGCCCTGAAGGAATCGACCTGCAACCAGTTGAAGTTTGCAGCACGATGTTCTTTCTCTTCTATGTAGTTTGCAGCAACTTTCATCATCATTTTCCGAGCAGTGGGTGAGTTTCCTGAATGTCACTGCGAGAAGTCCATTGATGACTCCGAAAATCTTTTTAACATGAACACATGACATTTTGAATTCCCCAAAAGATCGCTTCAAAGATGGTGGAACTTTTTTGCAAGTCAACGAAATTAAGATCATCTAAGATGTGGAACTTGGCCTACTTTTTAAATTCCAAGACACACATGTGGAACTTCAATGCAGGAGAGGACATGTGGCCCATTAGGCATGTGCGCATCAACCAGTCAGTCAATCTCAGTCAGGTCATTCAGGATTCATGACTGCCACTGGTTAACATGTTAACCCAGTGCTCCTGCCTCATTGGTCGGGTACCTCGTCGACTAACCAGACTACCCTCACTGGCTTCCAAGTGGGAAGGTGACTGTGGCACCCGCAGGACAACAACAACCACCTGCCAAAGGGCGGGATTAGCTCCTTTGGAGCCAACGGCCATCCAGTAAGGAGAGTGTCTCCGAAAAACACCCATCCAGTTCGACTGGCATTTTTAGGTAGTAGGTTGTAGACAGCAAATCGCTTCAGGTGTAGTACTACCGTTCTGGACTGAGGAGCGTTAAAGTGGTGCAGGACCATCTTACACTTTCCGTGTCAGGATTGCTGGTCTTACCTTTCTGTCTCACTAAAACTATAGTTACTGGGCGTACTTTAATCTTTCTTTCTTGCAAACAAACATCCAACACTTTCAAACAAGCATCACAAACTTTTTCACTCATATTTTCACTCTCACTTCACATTCTCTCTCTTTATTTTCATTTCTCCTATTTCCCCGTTACAGCCTCCAAGACATGATAAGGTCCGAAAGTTAATGCCCACTAGTTCCCGCTATGGGGTGTGAAGACTCTCGATGACCTGTCTGTCTCTGCTGCCAAGAGAGAGGGAGCTCAGGCCGTAGTTCGTATCCGGTCCTTCCGCAAGACCTGTCTTTTAACCAACTTACTCTTTTCAAATCATTTCACACATATCTGTGGTCTTTCTTTTCGAATCTTTCCTCTGTTGAAATCATGCGAGCAAGCTCCCTCACCTCATATCTTGCTTCTCTCAGAGACCCGCAATTATCAAAAGACGTTCTTTGTTAATTCTTAGAACATTGTCGCAACGACAACCTTCATCTCACGATTCTGCTTCAAAGGAGGAGTCTTGTGCTTACTCAAACACCAACATGCACTGCTTTATGCCTTGTGGACTCGAATCTCCAAACGTTGATGTTTATCTGGCTTAAGATTGTCTTCACATTCACTATCTTTCTCTGTTTAACTTATTCAGCTCTACAATTTCCACAATTCATAGCTTCTTCTTAACTATCTTAACTCTTGGCCATGAGGACATGAATCCAAAACCCTCAAGCAGAATTTCTCCATCTTGGAGACTTCAATGTAACCACAGAGAGTGGCTGAAATCTCCGCACACAGATGTGGGAGGTTGAAGCTCTTTACATTTTTCCCTATTCTTCATGATTTGGAACAAATATCACCCCCCAGCCTATATCTTCAGATCGTCACTGACCACTACTACAATACTTTGATTTATCCTTTACGTCCAATCCGTTTGCATTACAACTACACAATTTCACCTCCAATGTTCTTCGACCACAATCTTGAGAACATCACTTGGACTTACCACACTTCTTCTCATACAACTGCTCCGACGAAACGCCCAGTATTAGCATTCAAAATGCCTGACTGCACTGGTTTACGACAAATTATTTTCTGACCTTCCCTGGAAAGACTACTTGCTCTCCTCGGGCAATGCCTCTATCTCTGCTGAACGTCATAGCTGAGGTTATTGTTGGCCAGGAATTGGAGGCTTATATCCCCTTCTCTTTCAAGTCTTTCTCACCGACAATTCTTGTTCAATAATTCCTCTCTGTTAGCCAGTTCGATGCAAGGGATCCACATCTTTGGACATGGAAAAACTCTTGCTTCTCCGACTCGCATTCAGTCTTTCATTTATCTGCCAGAAATCATTGGCTAAACATATTATTCATTTGAGGCAGACATTTCCTTTATTCAAAAGAATGTGGACAATCTCTCATCTTCATTTCCCTAATAGATCTTTCTGGTCCTTCGCTAAAAGTATCTCCAACACTTCTTCGCTCTAACCTTTTTTCCTGCCGATTTTCTGTTCTGCATGATACTATCGCTTGTCTTCTCTCCGACGATAAAGAGACTCTTTTTGTTCTCTTTTCTCCTCTAACTCCACACGGGGATGACTCTCACATTCCATCTCCCTCCAATGCTTCGCCTCACCAATCTATGTCCCCCTCTAATCAACTTTTCATGCAGTCAAAAATTACTCCTCTCTCTGGACATAAGCCAAGGCCAACGGGCAGATGACATTCCCCCCCCCATGTCTTGAATGGAATGTGCTTCAGACTTGTACCTGTGCTTGCTCGATCGTCTGGATCTGTTTGTTTTGTTTAAAAACCCAAACTTTTCCTCTTCCTTGCGAACACATGCCCTTAGTTAGTGCAGGCCTATTTTAAAGAAAGGATTGTTCAAACCCTCTCTAACTACCGTCCTATTGCTCTAACTTCCTACTGTTATCCAAAGTTCTTGGCAACTTACCACATGGCTGTGTAGTCTGTTTAAATGTAAAACCCAACCTCACAAGATGTGTCTTCTCAATTCCCATTTTCTCGAAGCATCTTGAATCTCACAGTCTACTATCTGACCACCAATATGGCTTTCTCCAAGCCAAGATCTACAGGTGATATCCTTTCTCACATTACAAATCTATGGCCACTTTCTTTGAGAGACTTGGGGAATCTTTGTTGTATGCCTTGATATCTCAAAAGCCTTTTGACAGAGTTTGGTATCGGGGTCTGATATCCAAGCTTCCCTTCTTCGGCTTTCCTCCTTCACTCTGCTCTCTCAATATTGAGCTTTCTCTTCGATCGCTCTATCTCCATAATTGTTGATGGTTCAACATCGACCCCTTCCCATCAACAGCGGTGTACCTCAGGGTTACATTTCTGTGCCCAACATCTTCTTTCTTTGTCAGTGCCTTTCTTCCACAAATAACAAATGCACTCATATGCTGACGACTCAACATTAAGGTCCTCAATTTCTTTTCCATCTGCCCTCACTCGATCTATGTCTCGTTTCATCCCTGCCACCTTCTTTAAATTCGGATTTGGACAGATTCTCCAGTGGGGCAAATGTAATCAAGTTAAATTTAATGCTTTCAAAAACTATGCATGGTGTTGGCTTCATGGTTGGGGTGGTGGGCTTTGGATCCGAGATCCTCAGTTCAAATCCTGATTAAGCTGTTGAATTAATACCAGGTGGACTTAACTCGGCCTGTCATCCTTCCGAGGTTGCAAAATGGGTGCCAGCATGCTTGTATACTGTGTTGGAGTAGCGATCCATCCAGGATTGTGCCCAATAGCCAAGGAGACTGCTTAAAGTCCATGACACCAAAACTTTCTGGTTATTTATATATTAACTTGACCTTTCTAGTGAAGAAATCACCCATGTTTTTTTTTTTTTTATCAAAAATGGGATAATTAGACCAATATTTCGAACATTTCTGGTGCTTTTCACAAACTTGCTATGCCTCGCCCCTTAAAAAAGTTGACTTCAAGCAAACCGCAGCGTTGACGTCACATGCAGAACCGCACAGAGTGATTGACTCGAGATGTCGCGCGCCGTATAAAGTACGTACAAATGCATTGTGCACATGTGTTTGCCATCTCACTGATCGTCTTAATTTCCTGTGATTGTTTCGTTGGAAAAGAAATTCTTCTTCTGAAGCCGTGTATGCACAACAATCACAAGGCAATTATTTATCCCTTTACAACCTTGGTCTGTCGTGCACAAATCCAATACATGTATGCACAATGAAGGGCTATAACATGTCCACAAAATATAAAATGTGACTGTTGAAACTTTTCCATTAAAAAATATACTTACAGGGACATACAAAGTAAAATACTAAAGATTAATATTGCATCATTTCATGGTGCAAGGAGATAATTTAAAAATCAAACAATGTTGAAAACCTGCACCCACATTTTGCAGCTTATTGAATTGTTCGTTGAAACCAGCCTGCTGGGATTGGTACGATTCCACATACATGCAAGTCAGGTATGGATGCACTTGACATACATGGGGTTTATTCTAAAGTGAAGGTACTGCTTCCAATTGGCTTGCTATTCATTAACAATTAGCCAAAATGCTGTAATAAATGAACAGGGAAAAATATGTTGGCACAACTATGAAAGACCAATTTATCTGTCCTATTACACGGTCTCATAGCCTCGGGACTCTTATGCATTGACTTATACATTGTGTGCATGCTAATGCAAGTTACTTGTCAACTCGAGATTTCTAGACTTAGTCCGATAAATCCGTCGTCCGTCCGACTAGTCCGATAAAATCTGACGTGTTTAGCTTTCTTGTATTATTCTCTTTTCTTCATTGTTTTCTACTGGTGCTACATGACGGACAGTCGGAATAAAAATAAATAAAATGCAACAGAACGTCAGATTTATCGCACTACTCTAGACAATTGTGTTGCAACGTGTGTTCTGCACACAAGTTTTCTTCGTATCTGGACAGCGAGATTGCTTCGTTTTATGCGCGGAGAGATACGGCCGATGACATGCGCTGGCCTTGCTTGTGATTCATTCGCCGCGGAGAAACATGTCCGCTGCGCTTGCGCTGGTCACGTCACCTCACTAAAATATTCTGATATCGAGCAGTTATGCAAGTCGAATTTACATTATTGAATTACGGAATAGGATTTTTTCCAACCAGTTGTTATTGCCAAGTTTCCTTCGATGTCCTCCCGATCATCATTGAACTCCGGGAATTTCATCGCCATTTTCCTCTGCTTGTCCTGCTTCGGGCCGAACTGGTAAGGCCGTATTTCATTTCCAGCTTGCCTGAACTTCACCTCCCGCCGACTATGTTATCGACAATTCTCCATGTGATTCAGACCAAAATCCTTCATTCTCTTCACACTACTGTCGTTACCAGACAAATGAAAGTCCATGTTCTCATTATTCAAAACCAAATGTTCGATTTTTTTAAAAGCAGAAAATGAACGAAGCGATTGAGTCGACCATCGAATGTGGAAACGCACAGAAAAGCCAATAGAATCACTTAGACCCACCAACCCTGAGTAATTTATGTGCAGCCTTTGTCGTCCTGCAGTTGACGTCATGTGGGTTACGCCCCCTTTCAGTAGATTTCGGCAGAATTTTTAGGTCCGTTCCCGAAAGGAGTTTTGTTTTTTTAATTTTTACATTTTACAGAATGAGTATTGTGATAAAACATTGTCAGATCTGAATATCACGATGAAAACTTCCTTTAGGACACATATATATATATATATATATATATATATGTATATATATATATATATGTTAATATATACTATATATATATATTATATATATAAATATATAATATATAATATATATATATATATATTATATATGTATGAAATTTCAGTACTTTTCTGTGTCAGCGGACCTTTAAGCATCACCAACGCCTAGCACCAGAGTATGGTCCAATCTCCTCCTCCTCCTTCAAAAAACTCAATTTCTTCTCATCTTTCTCTCTAAAACTCCTCTCTAACTCTCCAATGTCCTTTTGAAAACTCTACAATTATTATACGATGTGATGCAATAAACCCACTAGGTATTACTTTAACTTAAAATTTATCCTGGAATCCACACATTACACAAATAGCTAAGTCTGTCTCGAATAAATTATTGACTTGTCAACTCCACCAATGTGACCTCAAAACTTGACCCGCCTTAAATTACGCCGCATAGTAGGCTCTCTTTTTATTTTATACAGATATTACTTTGGTTTCTGTCTCGCAAGAATTTGACTGCTTGTGTACCTCCACCATTAGCAAAACCAAGGAATACGCAAACAAGCCACGACATCACATGATAGTAGATGATAAATGGGTTTCTGGGACGCCCATTCAAATGAATGGGGAAAAGGGAAAAACTTTCTGACCCAATCCCCAAAAGCTCAAAATAGGAGACTCATTTTCTCCTCACCTATCCCCTTCCCTCCATACAAGCAAATGTAAAATTGAGGACTCATTTAATTTTCTTATAACATTCATTTCCATCGAGTATATTCACTTTATCTCTTCAAGCACGAAAGAAAGGGAAGTTCACTAACCCTCCTTCGGTTCTGTAAAATTTGGAAGTGCCTTTAAGAGCACAGTCGTGCTGTGAAAATGAGAAAGTATTCTGTGCCCATGTCTCTC
>CM068953.1:105217530-105241813 GCA_035128595.1 Eptatretus atami
GGATTGTGCTTCTCATCTTATTTCATATGGGATAAAATGTCTTCGTATTGACACTTATTAATTATTTTCATGTTCATCAACTGGTCTAAAATGGCTGATGCTTCACAATGGTTCACTATCCATTTGCCTTTAGATGGTTCACCTTTAAAAATCAATTTGCCTTTAAAAATGGTTCACAATCCAGAACAGAGTAAAGAACAATTCACATCACAAAAGATTGGCAAACATGACTTCATGAGAACCCGCTCATCATAAAAATACAGAATCACTGCTCACCTCCACTCATTTATTTCTCTTTTTTCCCACCTACCTAACCTACTTCCACATTCTCTTCAATCTCATTCTCCCCTCCAATTCTTCAAGACAGCTGTTCACCACCATCTCAGATCATTTCCACTTCACAACCATGATCTTTTCTACCCTCCTTAACCACCACAGCCCACCTCTCCCTCCCCCCTCCCATAAACCCCAAGCTGACCTCCTTCCAAGCTTCCAGCTTTTCCTTCCTGAGAGTTTCCTTCTGTATCCATCCTGTCCACTCCATGTGTCCTTTCCTGCCCCAATTCCTCCCAACACCCATTGTTTGTGCAAGTCTGGACTGTACTGGTTTCTGTTAAAGCATAGCTCTGAGCGAACGATTGCTCTAATTTCACCAGCTCATGTCATCCATTATATATAAAAAATATCACGTGCAGGTCCAGAGAAGGGGAACTTGTGACTGCCTCATTGAACACAACGATGACTGCAAAAACAAAACAAACAAACCACTGGATGTTTGCCAAGCCGCAACCACAATCCAGAACAGAGTAAGGAACAATTCTCATCACAAAAGATTGGCAAACATGACATCATGAGAACCCTCTCATCATAAAATCGAAGGCAGTAATATCTCATGGCACCATGGCACAGACCAAACTCCAGACGAAACTCCACCCAACTAAACTGGGTGATTTCCAACCTCAGGTTCAACCTTCTTCACATTTTAATTATTAATTGCATTATGTGCAGAACAGCTGGTCTCCAAGGATGGTTTTGAATCATATTAATGACTAGAAGGGCAGTCTTCCACACCGTGACATCGCCAGATATGCCTCTGACCACATTATTCCATCATTATGCATACTTGTACCAAGTGTGATTTAAATCCCTGAACCCAGATTTAAAATATTAAGTCATTCTGGCTGCCAGACCATGTGTCTGATCAGGTTGAAATTTAAAACATATATTCGCAATGAGAATTAGATCATAATTTTGGAGTTTCATCTCGACTGATGAAGTGGTTCAAGAGAAATAACTTTCTAACGATGTTTGTTCAATCCAATATGGCTGCCAAACGATGTGACCCATTCATTATTTGTGAACACCCTGGTATCCCCAAGGCTTGGGGAACATGTGGGTGAAGTTCCCCCTTGATCTGTTAAGCTGTTCTGGAACAGAAGATTTTTGAAAATTTATTCTTCAAAAAATCATAGCTGCCAAACCATGTGACCTATGACGTTAAAGGTGGAGAAATTTTTGTTCCTTATGGATAGGTGATCATACTTGTAAAGTTTCCCCTCGATCTGTTCAGCCATTTCGGAGAAGATTTTAAAAATGTTTTTATGTTAAAAACAATATGTCTGCCAAACCACATGACTGATTACATCATTAATCCCACCCCCCATACAATTTAACCCTAAATAACCCTCAAAATTTTTCATACTGATCTGATAAAGCATTTGACGTATGCAATTATGACGTCGTAACGAATCCACCTATGACATCATCAAAAAAAAATCACAATTATTTCCCATGGGGTGTACTTGACGTGCCAAATTTCAATTTTTTCCATGGAGCGGTTTCGGAGGTATAGAGGTCCAAAGTTTTTTCATTTTTTCCAACATGGCTGCCACACCACGTGACCTATGATGTCATAATTATAATTAAAACATTCTGCTTGAGTCGTCATCACACGTATGCTGAAAATGTCATGTGATGACAATCAGATAAGCGGATGCAGAAAAAACAGAAAATTAGCATGGACGGACGTACGGACGGATGGACAAACCGAAAACATAATACCACCAGCGACTTCGTCAGCGGAGGCATAATAATCGACCTGCCAGAAGAGAATATGCCTGCATACATCACTGGGCATCTCGGTGGTGGAATCATCACCGGATATGAATTACTCTCATACAGCTCTGTCAGATAATTTTTGTCACGAGACACTAGCTCTCAAGCAGCTTCCATTTTAACTATTGCAGGGATCAAGATGGTCACTGTATGAGTATTTTACTTAAATACAAATTACCTCACGTTGATATGTCTTTTCAGAATTCGTTATTATCTGCAACGTGCCTCAAATTATTCACAATGAAAGTACATCATAAGAGAATGAACTAGATGTATACTGATCAATAATCGATTATGGATCGAGTCACCCACACAAACTCGTGTTCCACTTGTCCCTGTGCTGTGTGGCCGCACCGTTCTGTGTGTGAGAGAACAAGTTTGCCTACCAAAATGGCGGACCTCCACCCCAGTGTATCCTTCAAAATGTTGGTTGTTCTTTCACTTGAGTGGGCCATCTTGCTCTGCAACACTGTCTTTGTTCTCGACTCTGGCTTTGTGAAGGCTCCAAACAATGCCGGAACCATTACCTGATTGGCCAAGACCCCAGCCACATTGCTTCTCCATGACGTCACAACCAAGGGCTCCTTCTTCTGCACCATTTCTGCACCATAATTAGCTCAGAGCGAGTAGCAGGGAATTAAATAAAGGTGGTGAGAGCAAAAATGGAAGCACACAATGGGGAAAAGAACACGGGGTTCTGGTGGGAAGACAAGGCTCCATCGGCACACTCGTTCCTGACAGCACTAAATAGGGTAATTATGGGACAACTAATTTTGACATTAATTATAAAAAAACGAGCTAAATATAAACCCTCTTACCGTCTAAGCAATTTCTATCACACTGGCAGCTGGCCCCCTCCCCCCCTCCTCCCTCCTTCTTCCGACAGTTCCAGCCTTATTCCAGGGCTCAATTCAATGCCAGTGAGGGACAGGACACAATTGGCACTACTGTCCTACTCTAATCTCAAACACAATCAAAGCACTGTCGGTGTAGTCATGTGCCTATTCTACCTGTCAGGACCCTACACTCTCTCACACACCAGCTCCTATGCACATACATCCTCAAGTTCGACATGGAGTTTCAATTAAAACAAAATGTGCCCAAAGAGTGAGCATCTGCCATTTTTAAATCAAATGGTTAATATCCATAAAATAAAATGAACCATTCATGGAGGAGGTACACATTGTTCACATGGGGCAGGGTGGCTCATGAGCCTCGACAGCATTGCCAGTGGTTCATAGTGACAGCAAAAACAATTCAACGGCCATGGGCCAGCAATACAAAAGTCAGAGATTGGTGACAAGAAGTTTATTATGGGCAGCAGTGGTTGCACGTTTGTCTTAGCTGCAGTTATGTTCTTGCAGCTGGCTGGCAGCAGTGGCTGGCTGCAGGTTTTAATGACTGCACGTGGTTCTAGTAGCAAGGATTGAAGGCCAGCCCTAAATCCCCCCCCCCTCCCCTTTCGGTATGGGAGAAAATGCAAACTAAAAGTGTTTATGTGGTGAGGCCTGACCTGGCTCACTGGCAAGGAGGGCAACCAATTGAATACTGACTCTTTACCTAAAATTATTGGGTGCAACCAGCCCCCTCAAATACCAATTCACCCCCACACTAATCTGTACGAGTGGCTTACATACATTGCATGTTATGGAAGACAGAACCTATGCGAAATCCGATTGGAATACATTTTTCATTTCATAAAAAAAATCCATTTTTCAGATTTGCCATTGACCCACAATGGTGGTCCGAATGACCAATTTACCCCTCTACCAATGGCTGCTCCATGTGTTGGTCACATCATACGATTTTGGACATGGCCCTCATAAATACTATTTTCTCTGAGCTCTGTCACAATTTACTCGCTGAGTAATGTTGCGCCGTCTCAGGCCTCCTCGACTAGCTTTACCTTCCTCAGGCACCTGATACCTTGGGGTTCACCTGAAGCATCTATTCCATGCTCCATAAGTAATTGTGGGGCCATTCCTGGCACCTACTGTATCCTCTTGGCAATTCAAACCATGGCCCCTCTCTGTAGGTGCCCAAGTTAAAAACTAAATTTAAAGGGTTGGAACCTTCAATATCTCAATCCCAACTCTCGGACCACACTTCCAGTCCAGAAACTGCAGGTTTGTACACAATTCCACTTGTCAATTTGCCATGTGCAATGATCAGCAGTTTTGTGGTTTTCATCTCCGAATATTTAACCCCTCTTTGTTGCCCAGTGTTCTAGCTTTTCCACAAGTCTCAATTTCGAAAAAGCAAAATCAAATCCCTGGAACTTCACAATCACAAGGAAAAAAAGCCTCAGAATTTATAAGAACCGATCAAGACCATATCTTCAAACTGGTTTCTAAAATTGGCTGATGCTTCTGTATTATCCACTGTCACGTTTATTGTAAGCCATGCATAACTGATCACGGTGTGCAAGGCCTTCATTTGAATTATTATGGAGTGTGGCTCCCTACTCTGTGCTGGTGCGGCTGCTTCCCATCTTGCTCCCATGAAGGCAGTCAAGTTCAAGACTTTTTGTCTTAGCAATTATTGACAGGAGGTTGAGTCACAGGCAGGTTGGTGTACTGCTACGTTGATATTCCCTCACCTCTGGCCTCTCTCCACCTGCCCTCTCTTCCCTCCACCCACCCATAGCATGGGTGTAACCCACCAGTTACACTCGTTCTTCAATAAACCCACATCTGGTTTCCCTTCCAAACTTTGAGCTGGATGCTCACCTCCATTCCTTCATTTCTCTACTCTCCTCTCTGTGGAACCCACTCCTTATGTTTGTTGTCTAATAATGCTCTTCCAACCATTTTTTCTGAATGTGCTGTCCATTTTCAGCTCAAGCTTTCTCCAGACCCACCCTTCTACTCTCGAGGACTCCCTCACTCTTCCATTTTTTTTCTACCTCTTCCAATTGTGCCACTAAACTACTAATTTGTGATGTATCTGTGCATTTTTGTCTGCCTCTCCAGTCGTCGAATTTTGGGGCTTCTAGAGAATCCCAAATTTTACATGGGAAAAACTTATTGACTAGCCCTTCTAGAGCACCCAAAACTGAGTCTCTTCTCCCTCTTCCCTTTGGAGGGGAAGGGGGAGGGGGGAGGGGAGAATTAACTGCAACAAAGGGCTGTCTTCTTATGATTCTCTAATGCCTCCCCACTCTCCTTTCACCTTTCTTGAAACATTGAAATTGAGGAATTGTGAGATCTCTCTTTCCCACTCTGCCATTGAACCAACAAATATTATTTTACTCCTCAATCTCTCAAACAACTTCATTCTCTAACTACTCGTATCTCTATCTTGTATATTAACATCTTTTTTTCTTTCTCCAAACACCTCCTTTGACCTAGTATGAAATGATACACCTCTCTCAATGATCTCGTTTGGAAACCACCAGAACCACACACCATCCTAAGATTGTAGCAAACGATTTTCCCGTTCATTTCTTGACAACCGTCAAAGTTTTCTGACAATTCCAGGATATTAACCCCCCTGACAGGAGTCTCCAATTTACTTCTTCTTAAATGTATTCACTTATTTGTTTTCTTTCGAGTTATACAGTACCTGTAATCTCCTCCATAATTCTTATTTGATATTTCTCACTCATTATGTTTCCCACTTATATACCAAGACTGATTACGTCTCTACTCTTTGGTTTGGTTATTACTCGGTTCTATCATTTATATAGCAGCAAAAAAGGCAGCAGTAGCCTGCTAAAACCACCTAACCCAAAATCTTAACTCTTAAAAATATCTTACCTTTAAAATATCTCAGCTCTTTAAAATATCTTATCTTAAAGTATCTTAACTCTTAAAAAAATGTTTATCACCACACACACACACACACACACACATATATATATATATATTATATATATATATATATATATATATATTTATATATAATATATATATCCATAAAGGAAACAACCAATTCCATCTTCAAAAATAAATCTCTTATCATCAAAAGCTCCTTATGCCTTCTTATTCACCTCTTCTGTATATAATTGATGTTTATAACTTCTTATTGCACTCATTTTTCTATACTCTTCTTTCTTGGAGGTTAAACAATTATAGTAATTTTCAAAGTTTATTGTTTGCTTAATCACACTCTTCTTTATTCCCTTTAACTTATTATCACTCCTTTCAATATTATTATCAATATATTTATAAGCATACATCTTTGATCTTAATGCTATAACTTACTATCAACTATTCTCCTAATTCATCTAAATTCCCAATAATGTTTTTATTCTTTGATGAAAATAACCCATTGCTTGACTTATAATTACTGGTGTCATATATAATATAATATATATATATAATATATATATAATATATATATATATATTATATATAATATATATATATCAATATCATCAATCATATTTGAATAAATATCTTCCGTAATAGTCTCCAAAGTAGCTAACTGTTCCATATAAAGTAAACTCACATCATCTTTATACTTTCTCTTCAAGTTATTATAAAAGAGATCATACATCAATGACTTTGACATGTCAAGAATTTGTTGCACCTAATATAGACTTGGTTTATCCATTTCAATACTCTCTTTGCTCAAATGAATGGCACAAAAGTTCTCTGAAAACACCTCAACTCTTTGAAAACTTGGTATATTAATGAATTTAGATGTGCATTCCCAAGAAGTAGCAAGTTTTATGTTTTGCCTATTCCTTACATTCTCCATAGTCTTTCCAAACACAGCATCATTCATTAACTTGTAAAAGTCTTTTTTCAAAATCTGTTTTAGCTGCAGTTCTTCTTCCCATGTTAAAGTCAAAATACTTCTTTAACCAATGGCTTTGTCTGAACTGTAGAACTCTATTAATCTTCTTTATTCTCAAACAGCAGACGAACATTGTCTCAAGTTTTCTGATGTAAAACATAATTTCCTTTATCATACAATGTGGTAAGCAGGTTCTCTGTTCATTTACCTTTGGTATTAAATGATTGTTGATAACTGCCAAGCCATTCCTTCTTCGGACTTTCTTTATCAGGTGGAAATGGAAGGTCTTTGTGTTTCTTATGGAGTTCTTCAGGATATTTCAAATCAACTCAAAATAATATCAAACTTAACCTTCATATAATTCTTTTTGAGAGGAGATACCAATGTCCTGTAAAACCTTTTCATAATTTTTCTCCTTAGCCAATCTAAGATTTCCATAAGGTAAACATTGAGGCATAGCCCATCAGTACAAATTGTTAGCATTGTAATACATCAAGAACTATCTTTTATAACATTATAGTGAGGAAGATATTTGTTGTTAGCTTTAGCATTATCACAATGAACAGACTTGTGATATTCCACCTCTTTAAGCTTTCTCTATCATTAAAAGATATATATATATATATATATATATATATATATATATATATATATATACAGTCATCTCCCGTTTATTGCGGGTTACGTTCCAAACCCTCCGCGAGAAGTGATAATCCGCGATGAATGGATGCCTCCAAAAAAATCGACTCGTCTGGTCTGGTCGGCTTGGCAATGATCGGGTTTGAGGTGCCGGAGATCGACTCGTCTGGTCTGGTGGCTTGCAATGATCAGTTCGAGGTGCCGGAGATCGACTGGTCTGGTCTGGTCGGCTTGCAATGATCGGGTTTGAGGTGCCGGAGATCGACTCGTCTGGTGTGTTGCTTGGCAATGATCGGGTTCGAGGTGCCGGAGATCGACTTGTCTGGTCTGGTCAGTTTGGCTGTGCTCGTCCAACCGTGGCAAACCTTTTCCTTCCGAAGCATATATCGAGCACCTTAACCTCTCCTGGAGCGTCAGGACCTTCCTCTGGTGCTTCGGTTCCTTGCCAGAAGCCTTAGAAGATGCAGGCGTTTGGGCGGCATCGTAGGCTTGGAGAAAAAACGTAGAAAATATTCGAAGTTCACAAGCGAAACTTTGTCTCGTGCGTTGTGTGACTGGTCGAGCACACACGTTATAATTATGCTTAAATAATTTATATTATATATATACCGCGATATACCGGGGAATCCGCAGAAAAAATTAGTTAGGTTCCAAGGGAAAACCCGCGATGAACCGGGGCGCGGAGTAGGGGTGGAACCGCTGAGGTGTAGGCGGGGAATTACTATATAGTCTCACGATTAATTCCAATGGTTGTTTTATCATTTTTAACATAGCATTCCAAGTCAATCCTGGTCTGTGTAATAGTGAGCAGGGTTTAATCCATAGGAATTTTTATTATGACAGACTGTTCTGAAAGTCTCAAATACATCAGCCAATAAAAGAACATCAGCTTTAAGATACAAATCATGATATTCCCCAAGGGTCTTTAAATTGAACTCCTTTCAAAAATTTTGTGCTTGAGCATAAACTTTTTCAGTGAACTTTATTCAACTCGCTATGGAGACTTTCCTTTGAAGGAAGTTGTGTTTCTTTAAATCTTTCAAAGGAATCCATATAATCATAAAAGATAGATTCCCTATTGTGATAGTAGATCAATCTCTTCTTGATTTAAAAATGTGATTGGAGAAGTGAAAAGTTTTTTAACATTTGATACCAAGTCAGATAATGGACTTGACATAATCTTGAATGTGCCAAGAAATTTGATATGAGTTATGGGAGATGTAGGGATTGTTTTTGTGAATGAGATGCAATTCTGGTTAGTGTTCGGAATGGCTGAAATGTCTCCACTGGTTTTACTCATTTCATTTATATAAAGATGTGTGTCATAGTGAGCATTGTTTTGAAGAAATACTGGAATGAAGGAGGGAAGTTTAAAATTGAGATGACAACTCTGATGAGCTGGACCTCTATATTTACCAATGAGATGACAATGGTTTCTTACCTTTAGACCTTCACTAATTTTCTCCTCACAAATATGACAGACAGCCTGTGGTTTTTTTAAATTCCCTTTTCTCTTCTTTCGTTAGATTCATCGGTTTATGTGTTTCTCCCATTACCTTTGATAATAATTGAACACAGTCTTTTTCCAGTCATTTCACAAACTCCTCTGAGGAATCTTCTCCTCTCTAAAGTTCTAACTTGTTGTATGCATCACCAAGAGATGATGTTATATAATAACAGAAACCACAAGGAGTATGTTTTTGATATTTATTTGTGAATTATTTATTTGGATTAGGAGAAACAGTGTATCTTTTCAAGGATTCTTTCAAAATCAACATATATCACAAATGGATGTTTTATAGATTTGTTAAAATCTCTGAATGATACACTGGAACATACTTTTAGCATATTAATTATGGTTGATTTATGATAACTACAATATTTTGACTGTTGATCCAATTGTTCCAATGTATGAAAGGAGTTGAGACATCTCTTACAAGGATATGTGTTCCATTTTCTATGGTATAATTGTGATTTGGTTAATCTTGATTAATTTTTGATGCAAGCATAATGTGAATTTTCTTCTGAACAAAAACAAAGAAGATCAATGTGCATCTCATCATTTTTATATTTATCTGTAATTGTTAAAATAACAACTTTCTTTGTTTCTGTCAATCCATATACATTCATAGATAGATTATTAATTTTCTCAAATTTTGGAATATCTGTCAATGACATTGGGAATTTAAATCTTTTACATTTAGCATATTCTTATATTTCTTGTAATACCCAACCCTTTCAGGACTCCATTTTGGAGGATGTAGATGAGCAAGAACAGACCATTGAAAGCATTTATTACCATTGTTTTGAATATTAACAACTGCCTTTTTAACCTTTAGTTCTTTTGGTAAATCAATGTATGAGGACGCTGTGAGAGGATCTGATTTTTGGATGTGTATATCCAAAAAGATTATTTTTTTCAATAATGAATCCACTGCCTTCCACATTGTCATTAACATTTTGTTAATATCTCAGAAGTTCATCATATACATCACAATGTAAGTAATCTTGCAATGATGTGATAAAGTGAGGGTTTGTTCTCATGTCGGGAGTTTGTTCACCACTTCTCTTGCCATTTTTATTTATACTCCCATATAAAACTTTAAAATATTCATTTCACTGAATGTACTTTTTAATGAGAATTTCAATTCTTGGTTTAACCATAAAAATTGTCTCAATGATTGATGGTGTTGGTTCTTCAAAGCGAAATAATCATATTTTTATATGTCCTTTAAATGCTCCATCAGCATTCTCAATAGAGTAACCATTCTCCTTCATCTTTTCTCCAACCCTCTTGTGTTTGCATGTTTGAATATGTCTATTAATATTCTTCTTCAAGATATCCTTGGAGCAAAGGGAACAATACTTTGTCTCTCACTTAAATGGAGATATCATCTGAAAAAGATTGAACATGTGATTGTTGGTTTGAAGGTGAGACTTAAAGCCCCCCTTCTCAACATCTTTATCGCAGACATCGCAGTGTATATCATTAGAGTTTCGATGTAGTTCTCCCACATTTTGTCGATGTCTTTTTGTGTTAAGATGTCTACTATAATTATTTTTATAATCATGATCACAAAGGTCGCAATACGTTGTAATCATCTCTATTTATATTGCAAAACTTTACTTAAAATAAAAATCAGTTCTTGGCACAGATCCAAGTTAGTTTGTCTTCTTCAAGGAGACTGTTTAAGTATTTGAACCTTATTTTTCAATTAAAAAAAAACATCAGTTCTTGGCACAGATCCAAGTTAGTTTGGCTCCTTCAAGGAGACTGTTTAAGTATTTGAACCTTATTTTTCAATTAAAAAAACAAATCAGTTCTTGACACAGATCTAACTTAGTTTGTCTCCTTCAAGGAAACTAAGTATTTAGACCTTATTTTTTCAACTTTTTTAGTTAGTCTCCTTGAAGGAGACTGTTTAAGTATTAGGATCTTATTTTTAATATATCATCTTTGTCTTTTGTAATTCTTGTGAATAAAATGAACCTAAAACCTCTTCTCCTTTCAAATCATATAATTTATGAGTCCAAGTAACTGCATTCATTACATCAATGATTTTAAAAAGTTAATTTGTCCATCGCTTCGTTTAACCTTTTTTTAAATGAAATTTCCACCAATATATTCTTACGACAGTACCAATCTTAAACTTTGGATTTCTGAGATTAATCTCCCTTTCATATTCTAATTTTCTAAATGTCTCTGATGGTTTTGATTTTGTTGAGGTATGAATCATATTGTTGTAATTATCTACAACGTCCTGAATTATAGATACCAATTGTTGAGAACCGAGTTAAGTGAATTTTTTATATCATCTCTCTTTTAAAGTGTGATTAAAATGCTCAATAGCAACCACTTATTCTTCATTAAAAGTGCTGTGTAATGTAATACCATTATCTTTAAGAAAATTTATATATGTTTTGTTGTAGAACTCTGTGACCTCATTAGTCAACAATTTTTTAGGTTTTCGCTTGCTTCTATTAAATATCTGTTGGAAGGCTAACATAAGAGTTTTACCTCTTTTGTTTTTCAAAGGAACAACCCACACATATCTACTCCTCAAAGCAATAACGGTTAAAGCATCCTTGTACCCCTTATCATTAATGAGTTGAATCAATTCAACAGACCAGATATAAACAACTTCTTTGGAATAAACCTTCCTTCTTTTAAACTTTATGATTATTGTTTTATGTAATTCATCAGCTAATTGCTCTTCAATCTTAAAGACATCATTCGAGCCTATAAGTTTTTTGAATTTCCAAGCCCAAGTTTCAATTTAGCACTGATCATCTTCTTCACGATAAACCCATCGACTTTTTCTCTCAACGTTGGATTTTGCATCAAAGACAAATTATACAACATTTCTCGATCCGCTTCGTGTTTTTCCTCCAACGTCGTGCTATTTCCAGAATCAATCTTATACTTAATACACACTTCATCAACCCGATTTAGAGGTTTCAGAGCAAGGTTTAGGATTGTTAGCCTTATCAAATCTTTTATCCAAGTTTGTGCCCGGACCACAGAAAGAATATCCTGGTAGATGTAATTCCCCTGGAATGCCAGTTGTAAATTTACTTCCTGATAAAAACTTTGGGATATCTCCCCCACTTTTATGCTTATAGATGAATTGACACTTTTTAGAGCCACACACTAAACATATCCCCTTTTGATAATCTCTTTTATTTTTACTTTTAACATTTGAGATATTTTTAGTATTTGTTTTCTTTTTACATTTGAGACAATAACTCATTTATTTATGAGAAATATTAACAGGCTTGCATGAAGAAAGTACTTATTTTGATTTTTCTCTCATCGTTTGTAATACAGCCCTTAATACCATAAGCACTTTAAGAATAACTTTCAGATTTTCATTTCTCATTTATTTAGGATTAAATTCAACTGCGAAAGTTATATCTATATCTTTTCCCTTCCTTATAGCAACCGCCTTATTAAAATATTCCTCAATCGACTTATGTATCTAATTTTGAGGGTTTTTTTTCTTCTTCACCCAAAACACTCACTTTAATCTTTATATCTAGTCTTGAAAATTCTTCATCTAATTTTCTCAATTTTTCTTTCACTTCGACTTCACTTAGCACATTATCAACCAAAAAGGTTGTATCAACATCTATTCCCTCATTTAAGGCTGTTGCCTTCTCAAAATATTCCTCATTCAACTTTTCTAATTTCAAAGCCTTTTCTTCTTTACCCAAAACACTCGTTTTAATTATTATATCAATCGTTGAAAATTATTGGTATATTTTCTCCAACCTTTCCCAAATTTCCTCCCCATTAAATATTTTAATGTTTTTTTTCATCTCTCTCATCAACATCCCTTTCAACCCTTGAACCATCTCCCCCATAGAATATCATACATATATTCATCTCGATTTCTCGCTATTCCGGAATCCAAAGTATTTTTTTTTTACAACAGGAAACCAATAAAATTTGTTCTGAATTTCTAAAAGAGCTTTTTATTTTTTCAGCTTTAAAACGTTTTCATTATTAAACATATTAGTTAAATCCAAACTTGTTGGTTTATTAACATTGGTATAAAGCCAATCTCTCATTGAAAACCCCCCATTATTATGTTGAAGAATATATTTATTAAAATACTGAACACCCTTTTCTTGTAAGTACGCTTGAACACAGAAATGATAATTTTCTTGAAGCCTTCTTGCTGTTATTTATGTATCAGAAATATATCACGGATTAATATGATGACAGGCAATACCTCCCCATCTTCCCATTGTTAAATCAGTTTGTATTCCCTTAGTTACTGCATAAAATCCTGTTCTTTGTGTTTTCATGACATAATCTACGGCAAAGCTGTTATTGATTTTAGCCTGATTCAATTCGTTTATTTGTTGTTTGCGAATACTGCTTCCACAAAACTCATTATCGGCATGAAGTGGATAATATTCTTGCTTACGAGACTGATTTAATTCTTCCAGGTCTTGTTTTAAATGACGAATTATACCCTAAATCATTCATATCATATTCCCAAGGGTCTATTCTCAAACAAACGATACACCCTTCTTTATAAAATTTTATTTCAATTGGAACTGTGAATTCTGCATGACCTGGAGATAAAATCAACATTTCTATATCTTTGCAATACACAGCCATTTTATTTAAGGATGTATATTGTGATAAATCACTTAATCTCATCAAGTCATTCGCGTCAATCGGGCTTGGATAACTTATTTATTTATAAACATTTTTCATATTAATATTTTTTGATATACTAAATTTCTGTCATTCAGACTGTGCCTTTGTGTAATAATTTGATAAATCAATATTTAGTTATTGGGATACACCAAAGGTTGAACCATTTTTTTCAACATAAGTTATTTATATTAGATTAAAAATAACTTCATTTTTTTATTATTATTGTTCATTTGAAATACCACATAAAGATATAATTGACCGCAATGCTTGGAATTTAATTATTGGACTTGAAATTTTTGAGAAACACCATTCTGTAAGAATTTCATGACTTCACCAGCTGGTGGAAGACCATAACTATCAAAATATTATGTGTCCTAATTATTATAAATACAAACCCAATGAAAACCGTTTCCATTATTATCTTCTAAATTCATAGTAATATTCTTTGTATTGCTGGACAACTTTGTTAATTCATCGCACTTTATTCTTTTTCTTTAATTTCTTTAAAATTCTTCAAAGCACTCATCAATGCTCATTTATTTATGTGACAGAAGAAAGCATATCTCCAACTAACAATTTCGCTTTGTCAGGGAGGCTTTAAAGTTTTTCAGCAAAATCTACAATTACACCACTTCCAATAATTTGTTTCTCCAACCCTTTGTTTTGTCTTTCCAACGCTTTTTGAGCCTGTGTTTGAGCCTTCCTTTCACTAGCAGTTTTCACCGCTGCTGAAATACCGTCCGTCAATGCTCCAGCCACACTTAAACCAGCAAATAAAGGAATTAGAAATGGGAGAAATCCTCCACTCATCTCTCTTATTGAATATTTCTTCAACATTGGTTTTGACACTTAAATTGTTTTGACAAGTGAGCCAGTATCGTTCAAGATTTTTACCTGTTCGTTCGAGGTGAGCAAAACAGAAATTCTTACAGCTCATTTTCTCTGAATTGTATTAACGTTAATCATTCAAGGCTTTTGATTTTTAATACAAGATGATAGTTTATTAAGATTGATTTGATTAACATATACCCCAGTTAGCACTTTACTACTCATTTATTTCTCAAAAAATTATGTGAGATTAATCATAACACCATTATCTGCATTGATCTGTAACTCTGTTTCTTCCAAAAGCAAACAATATGTACCAACTTCTTCACGCTCTCCTCTTTCAATGTGTAGGGAAGTATCCAGTTTAGTTTCCATTTTGAGCATTCAATTCAACTGCAAAGATTGTATAAAGTTTTTTAAATGCTACCAAAATGGGTTCTTTATTACCATTGCTTTCTCAAACCTTTTGGTAAGACTTGTATGCTTCTGCAAAATCTTTTTTTCCCCAATCAATTTCCAATCTATCTTGTGGATAAAATGTTCCATCCAGAGAAACGTGAAGTTGTTTCACCTTAGCATTATCACTCACCACATTATTCTTATCAGTAGCAGTATCTCCATCTGGTTTCTTTAAAATGAGCCATCGGTATCTTGGCTTTCCTTGTATAACACCCAAATTCCACGTGTAAGTGGTTTGGTTTGGTTTAACATGTTGACATCTTCTTTTAAGGTATGATACATTTTGTGGTTTCTTCGAGTTAAGTCATCTATTCAACATCTCTTCTGTTTTAAGATTAGGAGTATATTCCCTAACATACCAACTCATTTTATCAATAACAAATTTCTTCTGAGCACCAAAAGCATTACCAACACCAAAAAGCAATACTTTTTTCATTATCATTCCTTTGTCATTGAAATCTAATTTTAAGTCAATACAGAACTTTATTGTAATCGCAAAATCAAAATATACCTTAAAGGGGATCTGCCACGGTAAAACTATTTTCTGATTTTGCATCATCTTTATACATACCTTTTATTTGACTATAACTGGGGTTCTGTGTTTATTTCCGTTGTCATATCAACAAAAAAATCTTCAACAGCACACTTACCCATTCTATCACTAATTGAATATAGCAGCGTTTCTCAACCTTTTAACACTTGTGGAACCCTTGAAATAGTTTTCATGTCTCAGGGAACCCCTGCATAAAAATTATTATATACCATTATTAATATCTAGCTCTCTTATATTTTTATCATAGTTCACGTGGTAAATATAATGTATTTTTTTCGGATACCTGGTTAAGGAAAAAATGACCCCCTTTTTGTCAAATTTATTGGCAATGAAAAAAAAAAACATACTGCCGTTTATGAGACCTCACACCGAGGTTTTAATTCACAAAAAAAAACTTTTTTAAATCAAAAAAAAAACACACCATTATCAATATTACTGTTCTTGATATCATTACTTGATAACAAAACTTAAACAAATAAAGCTGAAGCAATAAAGGTAAACAGAAGAACTAACCTTGAGAGAGAGAGAGACTTCGCGCTAGGAAGCACAGAGAAGATAGATGGACACCGTGCATGCGTCCCGTACTTGAGTCAGTCACTCAATGATACACGAATCCGCCGCGTACAGGACTTCCACTAACCAGTGAGGGTGGTTTCACACTGGCGCCATATAGACATCGTTAAATACATTCCCTATGGTTGTTATAATTGTAAATAATATAAGAGGTTGAAGCCTCTATTATAATAACCAAGGAGTTTCCAACAATATGCCGTACGTGTATAGTAAAATTACGAATATTAAATCAAACAAAAACTACTCAAAAATACATTAGCCTATTTATTACTGTTTCTTCGACCTACTGTTTCTCGGCGGAACCCCTAGTGACCTCTTGCGGAACCCTAGGGTTCCGGGGAACCCCGGTTGAGAAACACTGGAATATAGTGTAACTTTCATCATTTCAGATGTAGCAGAGACATAATAAACAGCTTCAACTTGTTCCAATATACAAACGAGCGCTATCAACCATTTTCCAGAAGAAATAATTTACGAGTGTCGCGTTTGCGTTTTGAGAAGCCTTCGTGAATGAAAATTTAGACAACAATAAACTATTGGCGAGATTCAAATAAGTTTGTTGATTATTTATTTCAAAACTTTTTGTTCCATTTGTATTCCAGTTTGTTCATGTTATAGCTTTTACCTTGAAGTAGTCTTCTATTTCAGTAGAGTTTGAGATGACAATGGTATCATTCAAATCATAAATAGTATAAACTGCATCCATACTTGTATTTATTGAGTGGGGAAAAAAAGAAAAGATGTTCAAACTTTTGAAATCCTGATCCAAGTATTTAAATTATTTTCTGTCCTTCTTTGGGAGACAATGGAGTTTTGCCTTTCTTAATTTCTTTTTTTGCTTGCAATCTATAGGATTCCCTTGAGGTGTCTTTAATACTCTTTATAGCACCTGCTACATTTCCCACAGCAGAAGCATTTGAACCAATTTGGATTTTATGTTTAAGAATAGTTGAAAAGAATAGTTGAAATATGTGGTGAGGATACGAAATAGATTCCACATGCTGCAGGGCGGAGATGAGGGGGCTTCAGAACATCCCCAGTGTTTTGTCGAAGCAAACCAACAGGCAGCCGAGGCCTGCCTCACACAAATCCCGACGGTACGGAAGAAGGAGCAGAGTTTAGATCCTAAGGTCACTATGGCCCGGAAGGAGATGAAGGCCGCGTATGAAGCATACATTGTTGACAAGTGTGAAGATGGCCAGAGTAGAGAGGAGTACACAGGGAGAAAGGCGGAGCTCTATAGGATGTATGCAATTTTGGAGCAGGAGAAACTGACTCAGAAAATAGTTGAAGTGGAAGAAGCGCACAAAAACAGAGGTATGGATTGAGCTGGCAGTTCCTCAATGATATCTCTGGTCGAAAGTCGGCCCAGTCTGCAAAGATTCAAGGTGAGAGTGCGGAGAAGAGAGTTGGTACCTGGTACTCACATTTCAAAAATTTGTGAGGTAACCCTCCTCAACTTTTGGTGGATAACATAACAATATCTCCCATCTTCTGTGACCTCCCCATACCCAATGGCCCCTTTACTATGGACGAGTATAAGAAGGCTAAAGCATCCATAAAGTGCAGAAAGAGCAGTGGTGAGGATGGGGTGGTACCAGAAGTGTTGAACTATGTCCCTTTGGATGAAATTATCTTGGTGTTCATCAACCATGTATACAAGGAAGGGGAGTTGCCGGAGCAGTGGTCTATCCTGAACATTGTCCCGGTACCGAAGACGGGAGATCTCTCCAAGACCGACAACTACCGTGGGATTTGCCTGAGCTTGGTGGTGGCAAAGAAATATAATCGAATGATTCTGAGCCATATCAGACCCATCTTAGATCCCCTGCTAAGGGACTCTCAGAATGGCTTCTGTCCGGAACGCTCAACTGTGGGGCAGATCCTGGCGATTAGGAGACTACTCGAGGGAGTGAGAGATCGGAGCCTTACAGCAGTGATCACTTTCATCGACTTCAAGAAGGCTTTCGATAGTGTTCATCAAGGGAAGCTTTTTGAGATCCTCTGTGCCTACGGTGTCCCTGAGAAAGTGGTTTAAGCAATCAGTGCGACATACTCCAAGACTCATGCTAAGGTTTGCTTGCCTGATGGAGAAACAGAGTACTTTGAGATTCTGGCTGGGGTACTACAAGGAGATACGTTGGCACCCTTTCTGTTTATTGTGGTCCTTGACCATGCACTGAGGCCTGCCATCAGTGGCAGGGAGGAGGAGCTTTTGTTTATGTTGGTGCTCCGTCGGAGCCGCTGTGTACGACCCGTAATGATCACAGATCTTGACTTTGCCAACGGCATTGCTCTGATATCAGACACAGCGAAGAAGGTGAGGGATCTACTACTGGCTGTGGAGGGCGAATGCAAGATGATTGGTCTACAGCTTAATGCCAAAAAGACGAAGGTGATGGCATATACTATTGATGACGCCACAATTGCTACCTTAGATGGTATGGTGCTTGAAGTTAAGAAAGACTTCAAGTATCTTGGCTCCTGGATTGCCTCGACTGAACAGGACATCAAGATTAGATGAGCCCTCACATGGAATGCCTTGCATGGTATGAGGCAAGTATGGAAGTCGGGGCTTAGAAATGACATGAAAAGGCGGCTTTTTGGCGAAACAGTCGAGTCTCTGCTGCTATATGGAGTGGAGACATGGATGCTTATGGTGCAACAAGAGAAGGCATTAGATTGGGTCTACACACGCATGCTCAGGATAGCCCTTAACGTGTCTGGGAGAGATCATGTATGGAACGTCAACTTGAATGCTGGCCTGCCAAGAGTATCCGTCAAAGTCTGCGAGAGGAGGATGAGACTGGCGTGATACTGCGTTTGGCACCTTGAACTGTCTGCTAATCACCTCATACTTTCGGAGCCCACACACTTTCGGAGCCCACACACTTTCGGAGCCCACACAGGGCACTGCAAGAAAAGGTAGAAGTCAGGCCACCTACATCAGTGCACTGCAGAACGACACAAGCCTTGACAGCATTAATGAACTGAGGACTGACATGCTGGATAGGTTGGTCTGGAGGTGCCATATTCATGGAACCAAAGATGGCAGAGGCTAAGGTCAATATACACCCTCACATTAGTAGTAGTTGTAGTTGACCCTATACCCATTAGAGTATCAATTATCCCATCCCCTTGATTTCTAAATTGATTTCCTACACCCCATTGTCTCTTAGGTTTGTAGTATCCTCTACCAAGATACGTACTTTCACCCTTATAGTATGGGGAAAGAACATCCCATCCCCTGTAATTATTTTATATTTTCCCAACTCATGTTTCCTTACAATAACCATCATATTTATTGATTGGAAAACTTCACATCAGTAAATTCTGATGGATATAATTTCTCCATTCAAAGAAGTCAGACGATTATCTTGATCGGTTATCCTAAAATTTACTCTGTGTATGGTTTTTCTCGACAAGGCTAGGTAAACCAGATTTTTGGGTTCCATATTGAATAAATAACCAATTGGGTTGAGTATGTGCTGAATGAAAATATTGTATTTTCTCTTATTCCATCATCAAATCACAGTGAATTAATACTGAATTTATACCTGAGGATATTTGATTGACATTATCACTGTAAAAAAATAGTCCATTCGTTTCAATCTTTTTTGAGGAGAAAACCAATAACTCTCCAAATGAATTATCAGTTGTGAAATCCACTTTGTTGTTATTTTTAAGTTTAATCATTGACTTTGAAGTATGATTTTGAATATCTATAACAATATTTTTTGGTTCTTCACCTGTTCTTTCATAAAGTGAGCAATTTCGGGAAGATATTTGAGAAATCTCGAATGCTCCGGGTGAAACTGGTATAGTTTTTGAATCCGCTTCCCGGATTATAACTAAACTTGTCATTTTTCTCTGTGGTATTAAACAAGGTATTATAAGTTTCCATAGACAATAAAGATGCCTCATATTCTTTTGTTGTGTCAAGTTGTAGTGGGTATGGGAACGAAGATGTGTGATCACTTGTTGTGAAATTAAAACTAAGGATTGTGCTTCTCATTTATAAGTTTTTAAAAGTCTGAATATAATTATTATAAACCTCTTTCTTATTCTCTGAAACACCACACTTGTTAAATAATCTTGAAAAGAAGATAATACAAATCATTTTTACCCCGTGGGGTCTTCCATCCCACGGGGTCGAAGTGCCGCTCGCGTTCTCTCTTTCCTTGTGTTCAGTTCATTTGAATGTCTATTTCTCCATTATTTGTGAACAAAATTCGATGAAAATTTACGTGCATATACGAGACAAAAATGCACAGGCAGGCATAACTGAGCCCATAGTGCGATTGCGTCCCTTCGGGCTGAGGAACGGCCCATTTTGGGCCATTTTATTAAAATTGTTATTTCTCGATTATTAGTGGACGGAACCAAACCAAACTTGACAGGTATATTCTAGAGACGCATTAACTTAGCCGAAAGTGCGATTCCGGCCCTTTCGGCCAAGAAACGGCCATTTTTGCCCATTTTCTTAAAATTATTTAAAAAAAACAAATTACATGCGCTGGGCAATGCCCACTGCAAAATTAAGTCGCAAATGATGATATGAAACTAGCCTCACACTTGTGAGGTGTTCTGGTTTCTTTTTCTGATGCGATGAAAATCTTGCCAAATTTCAAAACTATCTATCGTCCGTGCTATCGCTCACCTGAGAGTTGTACGAATGTACTCCCACGGGGTATGTTCGCAATTCGAACTTGTTCTTCCAAATTCAGTGGTAGTAATTCTTCCATTATCTTACCTATAAATATACTCTACTGTTCAAAAGTTTTAGAACACCCCCATTTTTCCAGTTTTTACTGAAATTTAAGCAGTTTAATGTTTCAATGTACTCTGAAATTAAAGCCTAGAACAAATAAACAACTGCAGATAAAAAAATAAACAATCATGGAATCGTTTTGTTGAACAAAATTTTATCTAAATTTTTAACTCATCAAAGTAGCCACCTTTTGCAGAAAAACAGCCGAACATACTCGTGGCATTCGTTCCACAATGGAAATCAATTATTGTTCTGTAAGTTCTTACCATCACTGTTGCAGAAGTTCCCACAAATGTGTTGCACTTGTAGGTTGCTTTGCTTTCACCCTTCTGTCCATTCATCCCAAACCAGCTCGATGGGGTTTAAGTCTGGATATTGTGCTGGCCATTTCATGATTTGAAGCCTACCATCATGTTCTTTTCTTCTAAGGTAGTTCTGACATACCCTTGAGGTATGTTTTGGGTCGTTATCTTGCTGTAGGATGAACCCTGACAAACTAGGCGTAGACCAGAGGGTATTGCATGGCACTGCAAAATGCTGTGGTATCCCTTTTGTTGTGGATGCCAGTCACTCTGTGCAAGTCGCCGACTCTGGATCCAGCAAAAGACCCAAACATAATCACGCTTCCTCCTCCTCCATGTTTGACAGTTGTATCACACAATGAGGAACCATCCTTTCGCCGACTCGACGGCATAAAAAATCCTGCGTTTCTGCATAAATTTCTGCAAAAATCCTGCATAAATCCTGCGTTATATACAGGATAAATCCTGCGTTTAAAATAAAAAAATCCTACCGAAGATTTCAAATTTTGATTCATCAGTCAATAACACCTTCTTCCAGTTTTCAGTAGTCCACTGGCAGTGCTTCATGGCCCAGGCAAGCCTCTTTTTCTTATTTTGCCATCTTAACAATGGCTTTCTTACTGCTACTCGACCTGTCAAACCTGCAGCTCAAAGTCTTCTCTTGACAGTTGAAACTGGGACCTCCATACTTCGACCAGTGTTAAGCTGTGCTTGAAGCTGCTGTCCTGTGAGCCACCTATCATGCAAGCTGTTGACTCTCAGAACTTGTCTTCTGATTGTGTTATGGCTATGGTCTGCCAGACCTCTTCCTGTCAGAGTTTCCTCCAGTTTCCAAGTGCCTTTTGATGGTGTAGGAAACTGTACTCACTGACACCTTGGCCTCTTTGCAATTTCTCTGAAGGAAAGACCTACACTTTTAAGGGTTATAATGGTCTGTCTGTCTTCCATTGTTAATTGTCTTTTTCTCACCATTATTATAGCAATATACTACTTCCTGCAGTGCAATATTGTCCATATAATGCTTCAGAGGGTGTAGCAACACAGTCTGTTCCAACACTGCTTTTATACAGACGAGGGGTTTGTAATGAATCAACAAAAGTTGGGACACCTGTAGGAATTGTTTGCATCAACTTTCAAGGTTTAATTTACTTCCATTGCTGCAGAACAGCTGCAGTTGCTAACCCATTACTTGTTCCCTGCAAAGGGCCAATTTTAACAACTCTGAAATTTACATTATTTTTCAGTTTTTGGTAACCAAAATTCTTTTTAACATCTGGCAGTTTACTGCTTAGCTTTGGACCATTTCAGGTTATTAACTGGACTTGAACTGCTTAAATTTCAGTAAAAACTGAAAATGGGGGTGTTCTAAAACTTTTGACTGGTCGAGTAAATACTTCTTCATCATCTTTCACGAATAAAAATCATTCTCATTAGCATCTACTATGGATGATATTTTTTCATTTCCATCATGAGAGATAAGTAAACTCATTTTACATGGGATAAAATATCTTTGTGTTGACATTTATTAATTATTTTCATATTCATTAACTGGTCTAAAATGGCTGATGCTTCATTATAACAATTATTGTTTCCAGCCTTCTGACTACCTAACAACAATAACAGTCTATTAACGAATTGTGATGGTCATTTGGAAAAACTAACACCTGAACCAAGCCTACTTGAAGCCTCAATAATGTTTTCTCCTTTTAATTCTTCCTTCTTCTCCCAGCAACTCTAACCCCATAATCAAGTGAGTACATTAAATCAATATATGCTGTATCATCCTTATTTTTCATATTCAATGGCTCATTAAAATAATCTGAGACACGATTCTTAGCTGAAATGTAATATTCATCTTTTGTGAAGAAGAAATGTTAATCTGGGTGTTAATTTAACAGGTGGTCAGACAGAACTTAAGAACCTCAATTCATCATGATATATATCAATACCTTTTCTTTAACAGATAAATATTGCTTGTTGTTTTGTTGGAATGAGACCTGCAGTGATTTTGAATCCACTGAATCTTCATCGTTTTGAAGAGCCTTCACAACATAATCAGGGGGTTGATTTATCTCTTCCAGTTGCTGAAATTATCCTTCATCATAATATTCAAATTCTCCTACATCCTCTAGTTCTTCCTCTGTCATTTGACTGAAATCTTTAACATTTGAAGATTTTTTTATGTGTCTTCTATTGCAAGAGCTGCAGACATTTGTTGGGAAGTTTTTTTGAAAGTGGTTTAAAAAATCTCTCTTGTTTTCTTTGAAACGCTTCTTCACACATTCGTTTCTGTCTGCGTTTCTTCTTTATGTCTTCCTGTTGTTTTACAACTTTTGAAACCAACTCTTGATGTCCTTAAACCTTCTTGCTCATTCTTTTGCATTCATTTATTTAATGAAAAATATCATTTAGTATTCATCTTGTTTCACAAACAATATATTTATATCTTCCAGTCATGTGTTTCATATTCTCCTCAAATTATTGTTCACTCCACAACGTAGAACAATTGTCTCTCAAAAAATTATTTATATGTATTGAATTTAACTTGAATAAATAAAACTATGAGCATTATTTCTTATCGAGCGACAAGGGAGTGGAAAGTATGACTGACTAAGATAAATACAATTACAAGAAGAATGTCTCCCTCTTGTGTCATAGCTATCCATAACCGTTTGGTTTCTCTCATTAACATATCATCAAAAATAACGAGATTCTTTTTTGATTTAATCCAAATCTTGGGGTGAAGGTATATCATCCATATAATCACTAAGAATACAAGTTATAAATTTTGATTTCTTTTTACATTTCTGTGCATCACAAAATAGTTGTATTATATCTTCAATGTTATAATCATTTCGTTTATTTTGAAGTTTCAATAAACCAATAGTCATTTTTTGAAGACTTTTTGTCTTCATTAAACCTTGTGAGAGTTGTTGATACTCAGGTTGAACACTTGACTTTGTGAAAATTATTATATGATCAAAATATAAATTGTTGGGAGTAGAAGCATCTTTAAAGGCAGGCAGGTTTTTCCACATCTGCTTGAACCAACTATGAGACATCTTAATTGATTTGGAAGATTTTTGTTTTCTTATTAATTTGGAAGTTAAATTTTATCTTATTTCCAA
>CM068953.1:105243447-105266111 GCA_035128595.1 Eptatretus atami
AAGAGAGAGAATGGTGAGGATACGAAAATAGATTCCACATGCTGCAGGGCGGAGATGAGGGGGCTTCAGAACATCCCAGTGTTTTGTCGAAGCAAACCAACAGGCAGCCGAGGCCTGCCTCACACAAATCCCGACGGTACGGAAGAAGGAGCAGAGTTTAGATCCTAAGGTCACTATGGCCCGGAAGGAGATGAAGGCCGCGTATGAAGCATACATTGTTGACAAGTGTGAAGATGGCCAGAGTAGAGAGGAGTACACAGGGAGAAAGGCGGAGCTCTATAGGATGTATGCAATTTGGAGCAGGAGAAACTGACTCAGAAAATAGTTGAAGTGGAAGAAGCGCACAAAAACAGAGGTATGGATTGAGCTGGCAGTTCCTCAATGATATCTCTGGTCGAAAGTCGGCCCAGTCTGCAAAGATTCAAGGTGAGAGTGCGGAGAAGAGAGTTGGTACCTGGTACTCACATTTCAAAAATTTGTGAGGTAACCCTCCTCAACTTTTGGTGGATAACATAACAATATCTCCCATCTTCTGTGACCTCCCCATACCCAATGGCCCCTTTACTATGGACGAGTATAAGAAGGCTAAAGCATCCATAAAGTGCAGAAAGAGCAGTGGTGAGGATGGGGTGGTACAGAAGTGTTGAACTATGTCCCTTTGGATGAAATTATCTTGGTGTTCATCAACCATGTATACAAGGAAGGGAGTTGCCGGAGCAGTGGTCTATCCTGAACATTGTCCGGTACCGAAGACGGGAGATCTCTCCAAGACCGACAACTACCGTGGGATTTGCCTGAGCTTGGTGGTGCAAGAAATATAATCGAATGATTCTGAGCCATATCAGACCCATCTTAGATCCCCTGCTAAGGGACTCTCAGAATGGCTTTGTCCGGAACGCTCAACTGTGGGGCAGATCCTGGCGATTAGGAGACTACTCGAGGGAGTGAGAGATCGGAGCCTTACAGCAGTGATCACTTTCATCGACTTCAAGAAGGCTTTCGATAGTGTTCATCAAGGGAAGCTTTTTGAGATCCTCTGTGCCTACGGTGTCCCTGAGAAAGTGGTTTAAGCAATCAGTGCGACATACTCCAAGACTCATGCTAAGGTTTGCTTGCCTGATGGAGAAACAGAGTACTTTGAGATTCTGGCTGGGTACTACAAGGAGATACGTTGGCACCCTTTCTGTTTATTGTGGTCCTTGACCATGCACTGAGGCCTGCCATCAGTGGCAGGGAGGAGGAGCTTTTGTTTATGTTGGTGCTCCGTCGGAGCCGCTGTGTACGACCCGTAATGATCACAGATCTTGACTTTGCACAACGGCATTGCTCTGATATCAGACACAGCGAAGAAGGTGAGGGATCTACTACTGGCTGTGGAGGGCGAATGCAAGATGATTGGTCTACAGCTTAATGCCAAAAAGACGAAGGTGATGGCATATACTATTGATGACGCCACAATTGCTACCTTAGATGGTATGGTGCTTGAAGTTAAGAAAGACTTCAAGTATCTTGGCTCCTGGATTGCCTCGACTGAACAGGACATCAAGATTAGATGAGCCCTCACATGGAATGCCTTGCATGGTATGAGGCAAGTATGGAAGTCGGGCTTAGAAATGACATGAAAAGGCGGCTTTTTGGCGAAACAGTCGAGTCTCTGCTGCTATATGGAGTGGAGACATGGATGCTTACGGTGCAACAAGAGAGGCATTAGATTGGGTCTACACACGCATGCTCAGGCTAGCCCTTAACGTGTCTGGGAGAGATCATGTATGGAACGTCAACTTGAATGCTGGCCTGCCAGAGTATCCGTCAAAGTCTGCGAGAGGAGGATGAGACTGGCGTGATACTGCGTTTGGCACCTTGAACTGTCTGCTAATCACCTCATACTTTCGGAGCCCACACACTTTCGGAGCCCACACACTTTCGGAGCCCACAGGGCACTGCAAGAAAAGGTAGAAGTCAGGCCACCTACATCAGTGCACTGCAGAACGACACAAGCCTTGACAGCATTAATGAACTGAGGACTGCCATGCTGGATAGGTTGGTCTGGAGGTGCCATATTCATGGAACCAAAGATGGCAGAGGCTAAGGTCAATATACACCCTCACATTAGTAGTAGTTGTAGTTGACCGCTATACCCATTAGAGTATCAATTATCCCATCCCTTGATTTCTAAATTGATTCCTACACCCATTGTCTCTTAGGTTTGTAGTATCCTCTACCAAGATACGTACTTTCACCCTTATAGTATGGGGAAAGAACATCCCATCCCCTGTAATTATTTTATATTTTCCCAACTCATGTTTCCTTACAATAACCATCATATTTATTGATTGGAAAACTTCACATCAGTAAATTCTGATGGATATAATTTCTCCATTCAAAGAAGTCAGACGATTATCTTGATCGTTTTATCCTAAAATTTACTCTGTGTATGGTTTTTCTCGACAAGGCTAGGTAAACCAGATTTTTGGGTTCCATATTGAATAAATAACCAATTGGGTTGAGTATGTGCTGAATGAAAATATTGTATTTTCTCTTATTCCATCATCAAATCACAGTGAATTAATACTGAATTTATACCTGAGGATATTTGATTGACATTATCACTGTAAAAAAATAGTCCATTCGTTTCAATCTTTTTTGAGGAGAAAACCAATAACTCTCCAAATGAATTATCAGTTGTGAAATCCACTTTGTTGTTATTTTTAAGTTTAATCATTGACTTTGAAGTATGATTTTGAATATCTATAACAATATTTTTTGGTTCTTCACCTGTTCTTTCATAAAGTGAGCAATTTCGGGAAGATATTTGAGAAATCTCGAATGCTCGGGTGAAACTGGTATAGTTTTTGAATCCGCTTCCGGATTATAACTAAACTTGTCATTTTTCTCAGTGGTATTAAACAAGGTATTATAAGTTTCCATAGACAATAAAGATCCTCATATTCTTTTGTTGTGTCAAGTTGTAGTGGGTATGGAACGAAGATGTGTGATCACTTGTTGTGAAATTAAAACTAAGGATTGTGCTTCTCATTTATAAGTTTTTAAAAGTCTGAATATAATTATTATAAACCTCTTTCTTATTCTCTGAAACACCACACTTGTTAAATAATCTTGAAAAGAAGATAATACAAATCATTTTACCCCGTGGGGTCTTCCATCCCACGGGGTCGAAGTGCCGCTCGCGTTCTCTCTTTCCTTGTGTTCAGTTCATTTGAATGTCTATTTCTCCATTATTTGTGAACAAAATTCGATGAAAATTTACGTGCATATACGAGACAAAAATGCACAGGCAGGCATAACTGAGCCCATAGTGCGATTGCGTCCCTTCGGGCTGAGGAACGGCCCATTTTGGGCCATTTTATTAAAATTGTTATTTCTCGATTATTAGTGGACGGAACAAACCAAACTTGACAGGTATATTCTAGAGACGCATAAACTTAGCCGAAAGTGCGATTCCGGCCCTTTCGGCCAAGAAACGGCCATTTTGCCCATTTTCTTAAAATTATTTAAAAAAAACAAATTACATGCGCTGGGCAATGCCCACTGCAAAATTAAGTCGCAAATGATGATATGAAACTAGCCTCACACTTGTGAGGTGTTCTGGTTTCTTTTTCTGATGCGATGAAAATCTTGCCAAATTTCAAAACTATCTATCGTCCGTGCTATCGCTCACCTGAGAGTTGTACGAATGTACTCCCAGGGGGTATGTTCGCAATTCGAACTTGTTCTTCCAAATTCAGTGGTAGTAATTCTTCCATTATCTTACCTATAAATATACTCTACTGTTCAAAAGTTTTAGAACACCCCATTTTTTCCAGTTTTTACTGAAATTTAAGCAGTTTAATGTTTCAATGTACTCTGAATTAAAGCCTAGAACAAATAAACAACTGCAGAAAAAAAAATAAACAATCATGGAATCGTTTTGTTGAACAAAATTTTATCTAAATTTTTAACTCATCAAAGTAGCCCACTTTTGCAGAAAAACAGCCGAACATACTCGTGGCATTCGTTCCACAATGGAAATCAATTATTGTTCTGTAAGTTCTTACCATCACTGTTGCAGAAGTTCCCACAAATGTGTTGCACTTGTAGGTTGCTTTGCTTTCACCCTTCTGTCCAGTTCATCCCAAACCAGCTCGATGGGGTTTAAGTCTGGATATTGTGCTGGCCATTTCATGATTTGAAGCCTACCATCATGTTCTTTTCTTCTAAGGTAGTTCTGACATACCCTTGAGGTATGTTTTGGGTCGTTATCTTGCTGTAGGATGAACCCTTGACAAACTAGGCGTAGACCAGAGGGTATTGCATGGCACTGCAAAATGCTGTGGTATCCCTTTTGTTGTGGATGCCAGTCACTCTGTGCAAGTCGCCGACTCTGGATCCAGCAAAAGACCCAAACATAATCACGCTTCCTCCTCCTCCATGTTTGACAGTTGGTATCACACAATGAGGAACCATCCTTTCGCCGACTCGACGGCATACAAAAATCCTGCGTTTCTGCATAAATTTCTGCAAAAATCCTGCATAAATCCTGCGTTATATACAGGATAAATCCTGCGTTTAAAATCAAAAAAATCCTACCGAAGATTTCAAATTTTGATTCATCAGTCAATAACACCTTCTTCCAGTTTTCAGTAGTCCACTGGCAGTGCTTCATGGCCCAGGCAAGCCTCTTTTTCTTATTTTGCCATCTTAACAATGGCTTTCTTACTGCTACTCGACCTGTCAAACCTGCAGCTCAAAGTCTTCTCTTGACAGTTGAAACTGGGACCTCCATACTTCGACCAGTGTTAAGCTGTGCTTGAAGCTGCTGTCCTGTGAGCCACCTATCATGCAAGCTGTTGACTCTCAGAAACTTGTCTTCTGATTGTGTTATGGCTATGGTCTGCCAGACCTCTTCCTGTCAGAGTTTCCTCCAGTTTCCAAGTGCCTTTTGATGGTGTAGGAACTGTACTCACTGACACCTTGGCCTCTTTGCAATTTCTCTGAAGGAAAGACCTACACTTTTAAGGGTTATAATGGTCTGTCTGTCTTCCATTGTTAATTGTCTTTTTCTCACCATTATTATAGCAATATACTACTTCCTGCAGTGCAATATTGTCCATATAATGCTTCAGAGGGTGTAGCAACACAGTCTGTTCCAACACTGCTTTTATACAGACAGGGGTTTGTAATGAATCAACAAAAGTTGGGACACCTGTAGGAATTGTTTGCATCAACTTTCAAGGTTTAATTTACTTCCATTGCTGCAGAACAGCTGCAGTTGCTAACCCATTACTTGTTCCCTGCAAAGGGCCAATTTTAACAACTCTGAAATTTACATTATTTTTCAGTTTTTGGTAACCAAAATTCTTTTTAACATCTGGCAGTTTACTGCTTAGCTTTGGACCATTTCAGGTTATTAACTGGACTTGAACTGCTTAAATTTCAGTAAAAACTGAAAATGGGGGTGTTCTAAAACTTTTGACTGGTCGAGTAAATACTTCTTCATCATCTTTCACGAATAAAAATCATTCTCATTAGCATCTACTATGGATGATATTTTTTCATTTCCATCATGAGAGATAAGTAAACTCATTTTACATGGGATAAAATATCTTTGTGTTGACATTTATTAATTATTTTCATATTCATTAACTGGTCTAAAATGGCTGATGCTTCATTATAACAATTATTGTTTCCAGCCTTCTGACTACCTAACAACAATAACAGTCTATTAACGAATTGTGATGGTCATTTGGAAAAACTAACACCTGAACCAAGCCTACTTGAAGCCTCAATAATGTTTTCTCCTTTTAATTCTTCCTTCTTCTCCCAGCAACTCTAACCCCATAATCAAGTGAGTACATTAAATCAATATATGCTGTATCATCCTTATTTTTCATATTCAATGGCTCATTAAAATAATCTGAGACACGATTCTTAGCTGAAATGTAATATTCATCTTTTGTGAGAAGAAATGTTAATCTGGGTGTTAATTTAACAGGTGGTCAGACAGAACTTAAGAACCTCAATTCATCATGATATATATCAATACCTTTTCTTTAACAAGATAAATATTGCTTGTTGTTTTGTTGGAATGAGACCTGCAGTGATTTTTGAATCCACTGAATCTTCATCGTTTTGAAGAGCCTTCACAACATAATCAGGGGGTTGATTTATCTCTTCCAGTTGCTGAAATTATCCTTCATCATAATATTCAAATTCTCCTACATCCTCTAGTTCTTCCTCTGTCATTTGACTGAAATCTTTTAACATTTGAAGATTTTTTTATGTGTCTTCTATTGCAAGAGCTGCAGACATTTGTTGGGAAGTTTTTTTGAAAGTGGTTTAAAAAATCTCTCTTGTTTTCTTTGAAATGCTTCTTCACACATTCGTTTCTGTCTGCGTTTATTCTTTATGTCTTCCTGTTGTTTTACAACTTTTGAAACCAACTCTTGATGTTCCTTAAACCTTCTTGCTCATTCTTTTGCATTCATTTATTTAATGAAAAATATCATTTAGTATCTCATCTTGTTTCACAACAATATATTTATATCTTCCAGTCATGTGTTTCATATTCTCCTCAAATTATTGTTCACTCCACAACGTAGAACAATTGTCTCTCCAAAAATTATTTATATGTATTGAATTTAACTTGAATAAAATAAAACTATGAGCATTATTTCTTATCGAGCGACAAGGGAGTGGAAAGTATGACTGACTAAGATAAATACAATTACAAGAAGAATGTCTCCCTCTTGTGTCATAGCTATCCATAACCGTTTGGTTTCTCTCATTAACATAATCATCAAAAATAACGAGATTCTTTTTTGATTTATCCAAATCTTGGGGTGAAGGTATATCATCCATATAATCACTAAGAATACAAGTTATAAATTTTGATTTCTTTTTACATTTCTGTGCATCACAAAATAGTTGTATTATATCTTCAATGTTATAATCATTTCGTTTATTTTGAAGTTTCAATAAACCAATAGTCATTTTTTTGAAGACTTTTTTGTCTTCATTAAAACCTTGTGAGAGTTGTTGATACTCAGGTTGAACACTTGACTTTGTGAAAATTATTATATGATCAAAATATAAATTGTTGGGAGTAAGAAGCATCTTTAAAGGCAGGCAGGTTTTTCCACATCTGCTTGAACCAACTATGAGACATCTTAATTGATTTGGAAGACTTTTTGTTTTAAAAAGAGGGAGATGGACCTCTATATTACCAATGAGATGACAATGGTCTCTTACCTTTAGACCTTCACTAATTTTCTCCTCACAAATATGACAGACAGCCTGTGGTTTTTTTAAATTCCCTTTTCTCTTCTTTCGTTAGATCATCGGTTTATGTGTTTCCCATTACCTTTGTAATTGAACACAGTCTTTTTCCAGTCATTTCACAAACCCTCTGAGGAATTTCTCCTCTCTAAAGTTTAACTTGTTGTATGCATCACCAAGAGATGATGTTATAATAACAGACCACAAGGAGTATGGTTTTTGATTTTATTTGTGAATTATTTATTTGGATTAGAGAAACAGTGTATCTTTTCACAAGGATTCTAAATCAAACTCACATTACACATGGATGTTTTATAGATTTGTTAAAATCTCTGAATGATACACTGGAACATACTTTTAGCATATTAATTATGGTTGATTTATGATAACTACATATTTGACTGTTGATCCAATTGTCCAATGTATGAAAGGAGTTGAGACATCTCTTACAAAGAATATGTGTTCCATTTCTATGGTATAATTGTGATTTGGTTAATCTTGAATTTTTTGATGCAAGCATAATGTGAATTTTCTTCTGAACAAAAACAAAGAAATCAATGTGGATCTCATCATTTTTATATTATACTGTAATTGTTAAAATAACACTTCCTTTGTTCTGTGTCAATCCAATAACATATAGATAGATTATTAATTTCTCAAATTTTGGAATATCTGTCAATGACATTAGGAATTTAAATCTTTTACATTTAGCATATTCTTATATTTCTGTAATACCCAATCCTTTCAGGACTCCATTTTGGAGGATGTAGATTGAGCAAGAACAGCCCATTGAAAAGCATTTATTACCATTGTTTGAATATTAACAACTGCCTTTTTAAGTCTTTAGTTCTTTTGTAAATCAATGTATGAGGACGCTGTGAAGGATCTGATTTTTGGATGGGTATATCCAAAAATTATTTTTTTCAATAATGAATCCACTGCCTTCCACATTGTCATTAACATTTTATTAATATTCAGAAGTTTCATCATATACATCAACAATGTAAGTATCTTGCAATGATGTGATAAAGTGAGGTTTGTTCTCATGTCGGGAGTTGTTCACACTTCTCTTGCCATTTTATTTATACTCCCATATAAAACTTTAAAATATTCATTTCACTGAATGTACTTTTAATGAGAATTTTCCAATTCTTGGTTTAACATAAAAATTGTCTCAATGATTGAGGTGGTTTGGTTCTTCAAAGCGAAATAACATATTTTATGTCCTTTAAATGCTCCATCAGCATTCTCAATAGAGTAACATTCTCCTTCATCTTTTCTCCAACCCTCTGTGTTTGCATGTTGAATATGTCTATTAAAATTCTTCTTCAAGATATCCTTGGAGCAAAGGGAACAATACTTTGTCTCTCACTTAAATGGAGAATATCATCTGAAAAAATTGAACATGTATTGTTTTTGAAGGTGAGACTTAAAGCCCCCCTTCTCAACATCTTTATCCAGGGATATCGCAGGTATATCATTAGAGTTTCGATGTAGTTCTCCCACATTTTGTCGATGTCTTTTTGTGTTAAGATGTCTACTATAATATTTTTATAATCATGATCACAAAGGTCGCAATACGTTGTTAATCATCTCTATTTAAATTGCAAACTTACTTAAAAAAAAATCAGTTCTTGGCACAAGATCCAAGTTAGTTTGTCTTCTTCAAGGAGACTGTTTAAGTATTTGAACCTTATTTTTCAATTTAAAAAAAAACATCAGTTCTTGGCACAGATCCAAGTTAGTTTGGCTCCTCAAGGAGAGCTGTTTAAGTATTTGACCTTATTTTTCAATTAAAAAAACAATCAGTTCTTGACACAGATCAACTTAGTTTTGTCTCCTTCAAGGAAACTAAGTATTTAGACCTTATTTTTCAACTTTTTAGTTAGTCTCCTTGAAGGAGACTGTTTAAGTATTAGGATCTTATTTTAATTATCATCTTTGTCTTTTGTAATTCTTGTGAATAAAATGAACCTAAAACCTCTTCTCCTTCAAATCATATAATTTATGAGTCCAAGTAACTGATTCATTACATCAATGATTTAAAAAAGTTAATTTGTCCATCGCTCGTTTAACCTTTTTTAAATGAAATTTCCACAAATATATTCTTACGACAGTACCAAATCTTAAACTTTGGATTTCTGAGATTAATCTCCCTTCATATTCTAATTTCTAAATGTCTCTGATGGTTTTGATTTGTGAGGTATGAATCATATTGTTTGTAATTATCTACAACGTCCTGAATTTATAGATACCAATGTTGAGAACCGAGTTAAGTGAATTTTTTACATCATCTCTCTTTTAAAGTGTGATTAAAATGCTCAATAGCAACCACTTATTCTTCATTAAAAGTGCTGTGTAATGTAATACCAATTATCTTTAAGAAAATTTATATATGTTTTGTTGTAGAACTCTGTGACTCATTAGTCAACAATTTTTTAGGTTTTCGCTTGCTTCTATTAAATATCTGTTGGAAGGCTAACATAAGAGTTTTACCTCTTTGGTTTTTCAAAGGAACAACCACACATATCTACTCCTCAGAGCAATAACGGTTAAAGCATCCTTGTACCCCTTATCATTAATGAGTTGAATCAATTCAACAGACCAGATATAAACAATTTCTTTGGAATAAACCTTCCTCTTTTAAACTTTATGATTATTGTTTATGTAATCATCAGCTAATTGCTCTTCAATCTTAAAGACAATCATTCGAGCCTATAAGTTTTTGAATTTCCAAGCCACAAGTTTCAATTTAGCACTGATCATCTTCTTCACGATAAACCCATCGACTTTTTCTCTCAACGTTGGATTTGCATCAAAGACAAATTATACAACATTTCTCGATCCGCTTCGTGTTTTTCCTCCAACGTCGTGCTATTTCCAGAAATCATCTTATACTTAATACACACTTCACAACCCGATTTAGAGGTTCAGAGCAAAGTTTAGATTGTTAGCCTTATCAAATCTTTATCCAAGTTTGTGCCCGGACCCAGAAAGAGATATCCTGGTAGATGTAATTCCCCTGGAATGCCAGTTGTAAATTTACTTCCTGATAAAAACTTTGGATATCTCCCCCACTTTTATGCTTATAGATGAATTGACACTTTTTATAGCCAACACTAAACATATCCCTTTGATAATCTCTTTTATTTTTACTTTAACATTTGAGAATATTTTTAGTATTGTTTTCTTTTTACATTTGAGACAATAACTCATTTATTTATGAAAATATTAACAGGCTTACATGAAAGAAAGTACTTCTTTGATTTTTCTCTCATCGTTTGTAATACAGCCCTTAATACCATAAGCACTTTAAGAATAACTTCAGATTTTCATTTCTCATTTATTTAGGATTAAATTAACTGCGAAAGTATATCTATATCTTTCCTTCCTTATGCAACCGCCTTATTAAATATTCCTCAATCGACTTATCTAATTTTGAGGTTTTTTTTCTCTTCACCCCAAAACACTCACTTTTCTTATATCTAGTCTTGAAATTCTTCATCTAATTTTCCTCAAATTTTCTTTCACTTCGACTTCACTTAGCACATTATCAACCAAAAAAGGTTGTATCAACATCTATTCCTCATTTAAGGCGTGTGCTTCTCAAAATATCTCTATTCAACTTTCTAATTTCAGGCTTTTCTTCTTTACCCAAAACACTCGTTTTAATATTATATCAATTGTTGAAAATTATGGTATATTTCTCCAACCTTTTTCCCAAATTTCCTCCCAATTAAATATTTAATGTTTTTTTTCATCTCTCTCATCAACATCCCTTTCAACCCTTGAACCATCTCCCCCATAGAATATCATACATATATTCATCTCGATTTCTCGCTATTTCCGGAATCCAAAGTATTTTTTTTTACAACAGGAACCAATAAAATTTGTTTGATTCTAAAAGAGCTTTTTATTTCAGCTTTAAACCTTTTCATTATAAACATATTAGTTAAATCCAAACTTGTTGGTTTTAACATGGTTATAAGCCAATCTCTATTGAAAACCCCCCATTTATATGTTGAAGGAATATATTTATTAAAATACTGAAACACCCTTTTCTTGTAAGTACGCTTGAACACAGAAATGATAATTTCTTGAAGCTTCTTGCTGTTATTTAATGTATCAGAAATATATCACGGATTAATATGATGACAGGTAATACCTCCCCATCTTCCCATTGTTAAATCAATTTGTATTCCCTTAGTTACTGCATAAAATCCTGTTCTTGGTGTTCATGCATAAACTACGGCAAGCTGTTATTGATTTTAGCCTGATTCAATTCGTTTATTTGTTGTTTGCGAATACTGCTTCCACAAACTCATTATCGGCATGAAGTGGATAATATTCTTGCTTACGAGACATTTAATCTCCAGGTCCTTGTTTTAAATGACGAATTATACCCCTAAATCATTCATATCATATTCCCAAGGTTCTATCTCAAACAAACGATACACCCTCTTTATAAAATTTTATTTCAAATGGACTGTGAATTCTGCATGACCTGGAGATAAAATCAAACATTTCTATATCTTTGGAATACACACGCATTTTATTAAAGATGTATATGGTGATAAATCACTTAATCTCATCAAGTCATTCGCGTCAATCGGGCTTGATAACTTATTTATTTATAAACATTTCATATTATATTTTTGTAATACTAAATTTCTGTCATTCAGACTGTGCCTTTGTGTAATAATTTGATAAATCAATATTTAGTTATTGGGATACACCAAAGTGAAACATTTTTTTCAACATAACTTATTATATTAGATTAAAATAACTTCATTTTTTTATTAGTATGTTCATTTGAATATACCACATAAAGATATAATTGACCGCAATGCTTGGAATTTAATTATCGGACTTGAAATTTTTGAGAAAACACCATCTGTAAGAATTCATGACTTCACCAGCTGTGGAGACCATAACTATCAAAAATATTATTTGTCCTAATTATTAAATACAAACCCAATGAAAACCGTTTCCATTATATCTTCTAAATTCATAGTATATTCTTTGTATTGCTGGACAACTTTGTTAATTCATCGCTCACACCTAAAAACCACATTATAGTTTTAATTTTTTCAATATTTGGCAAGTTCGACATTTGATGTTGTATTTTCAAATTCTTTAATAGCACTCATCAATGCTAATTTATTTATGTGACAGAAGAAAGCAATCTCCAACTAACAACAATTTCGCTTTTGTCAGGGAGCTTTAAAGTTTTCAGCAAAATCTACAATTACAACCATCTTCCAAATAATTGTTTCTCCAACCCTTTGTTTTGTCTTTCAACACTTTTTGAGCCTGTGTTTGAGCCTTCCTTACATAGCAGTTTTCACCGCTGCTAAATACCGTCCGTCAATGCTCCAGCCAACACTTAAACAGCAAATAAAGGAATTAGAAATGGGAGAAATCCTCCACTCATCTTTCTATTGAATATTCTTCAACATTGGTTTGACACTTAAATTGTTTGACAAGTGAGCCAGTATCGTTCAAATATTCCTGTTCGTTCAAGTGAGCAAAACAGAAATTCTTACAGCTCATTTTCTCTGAATTGTATTAACGTTAATCATATCAAGGCTTTTGATTTAATACAAGATGATAGTTTATTAAGATTGATTTGATTACCATATACCCCAGTTAGCACTTTACTACTCATTTATTCTCAAAAAATTATGTGAGATTAATCAAAACACCATTATCTGCATTGATCTGTAAACTCTGTTTCTTCCAAAAGCAAACAATATGTACCAACTTCTTCACGCTCCTCTTTCAATGTGTAGGGAAGTTCCAGTTTAGTTTCCATTTTGAGCATTCAATCAACTGCAAAGTTGTAAAGTTTTTTAAATGCTACCAAAATGGGTTCTTTAGATTACAATTGCTTTCTCAAACCTTTTGGTAAACTTGTATGCTTCTGCAAAATCTTTTTTTCCCCAATCAATTTCCAATCTATCTTGTGGATAAAAGTCCCATCCAGAGAAACGTGAAGTTGTTCACCTTAGCATTATCACTCACCACATTATTTCTTTCAGTAGCAGTAATCTCCATCTGTTTCTTAAAAATGAGCCATAGGTTATCTTGGCTTTCCTGTATAACACCCAAATTCCACGTGTAAGTGGTTTGGTTTGGTTTAACATGTTGACATCTTCTTTTAAGGTATGATACATTTGGTTTCTCGAGTTAAGTCTTCTATTTAACCATCTCTTCTGTTAAAGATTAGAGAGTATATTCCTAAACATACCAACTCATTTTATCAATAAACAAATTTCTTCTGAGCACCAAAGCATTACCAACACCAAAAGCAATACTTTTTCATTATCATTCCTTGGTCGTTGAAATCTAATTTTAAGTCAATACAGAATTTATTGTAACGCAAATCAAAATATACCTTAAATGGATCTGCCACGGTAAAACTATTTCTGATTTTGCATCATCTTTATACATACCTTTTATTTGACTATAACTGGGGTTCTGTGTTTATTTCCGTTGTCATATCAACAAAAAAATCTTCAACAGCACACTACCCATTCTATCACTATTGAATATATGCAAGCGTTTCTCAACCTTTAACACTTGTGGAACCCTTGAAATAGTTTCATGTCTCAGGAACCCCTGCATAAAAATTATTATAACCATTATTAATATCTAGCTCTCTTATTTTTTATCATAGTTCACTGTGGTAAATATAATGTATTTTTTTTCGATACTCTGGTTTAAGGAAAAAATGACCCCCTTTTGTTCAAATTTATTGGCAATGAAAAAAAAAAACATACTGCTCGTTTATGAGACCTCACACCGAGGTTTTAATTCACAAAAAAAAAACTTTTTTAAATCAAAAAAAAAAACACACCATTATCAAGATATTACCTGTTCTTGATATCATTACTTGATAAACAAAACTTAAACAAATAAAGCTGAAGCAATAAAGGTAAACAGAAGAACTAACCTGAGAGAGAGAGAGACTTCGCGCTAGGAAGCACAGAGAAGATAGATGGACACCGTGCCATGCGTCCGTACTTGAGTCAGTCACTCAATGATACACGAATCCCGCCGCGTACAGGACTTCCACTAACCAGTGAGGGTGGTTTCACACTGGCGCCATAATAGACTCGTTAAATACATTCCTATGGTTGTTATAATTGTAAATAATATAAGAGTTGAAGCCTCTATTATAATAACCAAGGAGTTTCCAACAATATGCCGTACGTGTATAGTAAATATTACGAATATTAAATCAAACAAAAACTACTCAAAAATTACATTAGCTATTTATTACTGTTTCTCGCGGAACCCCTAGTACCTCTTGCGAACCCTAGGGTTCCGGGGAACCCGGTTTGAGAACAACTGGAATATAGTGTAACTTTCATCTTTCAGATGTAGCAGAGACATAATAAACAGCTTCAACTTGTTCCAATATACAAACGAGCGCTATCAACCATTTTCCAGAAGAAATAATTACGAGTGTCGCGTTGCGTTTTGAGAAGCCTTCGGTGAATGAAAATTTAGACAAAAATAAACTATTGGCGAGATTCAATAAGTTTGTTGATTATTTATTCAAACTTTTTGTTCCATTTGTATTCCAGTTTGTTCATGTTATAGCTTTTACCTTGAAGTATTTCTATTCAGTAGAGTTTGAAGATGACAAATGGTATCATTCAAATCAATAAATAGTATAAACTGCATCCATACTTGTATTATGAGTGGGGAAAAAAGAAAGATGTTCAAACTTTGAAATCCTGATCCAAGTATTTAAATTATTTCTGTCCTTCTTGGGAGACAATGGAGTTTTGCCTTTCTTAATTTCTTTTTTGCTTGCAATCTAATAGGATTCCGTTGAGGTGTCTTTAATACTCTTATAGCACCTGCTACATTTCCACAGCAAGAAGCATTTGAACCAATTTGGATTTTATGTTAAAGAATAGTTGAAAAGAATAGTTGAAATATGTGGTGAGGATACGAAATAGATTCCACATGCTGCAGGCGGAGATGAGGGGGCTTCAGAACATCCCCAGTGTTTGTCGAAGCAAACCAACAGGCAGCCGAGGCCTGCTCACACAAATCCCGACGGTACGGAAGAAGGAGCAGAGTTTAGATCCTAAGGTCACTATGGCCCGGAAGGAGATGAAGGCCGCGTATGAAGCATACATGTTGACAAGTGTGAAGATGGCCAGAGTAGAGAGAGTACACAGGGAGAAAGGCGAGCTCATAGGATGTATGCAATTTGGAGCAGGAGAAACTGACTCAGAAAATAGTTGAAGTGGAAGAAGCGCACAAAAACAGAGGTATGGATTGAGCTGGCAGTTCCTCAATGATATCTCTGGTCGAAAGTCGGCCCAGTCTGCAAAGATTCAAGGTGAGAGTGCGGAGAAGAGAGTTGGTACCTGGTACTCACATTTCAAAAATTTGTGAGGTAACCCTCCTCAACTTTTGTGGAATAACATAACAATATCTCCCATCTTCTGTGACCTCCCCATACCCAATGGCCCCTTACTATGGACGAGTATAAGAAGCTAAAGCATCCATAAAGTGCAGAAAGAGCAGTGGTGAGGATGGGGTGTACCAGAAGTGTTGAACTATGTCCCTTGGATGAAATTATCTTGGTGTTCATCAACCATGTATACAAGGAAGGGGAGTTGCCGAGGCAGTGGTCTATCCTGAACATTGTCCCGGTACCGAAGACGGGAGATCTCTCCAAGACCGACAACTACCGTGGGATTTGCCTGAGCTTGTGGTGGCAAAGAAATATAATCGAATGATTCTGAGCCATATCAGACCCATCTTAGATCCCCTGCTAAGGGACTCTCAGAATGGCTTCTGTCCGGAACGCTCAACTGTGGGGCAGATCCTGGCGATTAGGAGACTACTCGAGGGAGTGAGAGATCGGAGCCTTACAGCAGTGATCACTTTCATCGACTTCAAGAAGGCTTTCGATAGTGTTCATCAAGGGAAGCTTTTTGAGATCCTCTGTGCTTACGGTGTCCCTGAGAAAGTGTTTAAGCAATCAGTGCGACATACTCCAAGACTCATGCTAGTTTTGCTTGCCTGATGGAGAAACAGAGTACTTTGAGATTCTGGCTGGGGTACTACAAGGAGATACGTTGGCACCCTTTCTGTTTATTGTGGTCCTTGACCATGCACTGAGGCCTGCCATCAGTGGCAGGGAGGAGGAGCTTTTGTTTATGTTGTGCTCCGTCGGAGCCGCTGTGTACGACCCGTAATGATCACAGATCTTGACTTTGCCAACGGCATTGCTCTGATATCAGACACAGCGAAGAAGGTGAGGGATCTACTACTGGCTGTGGAGGGCGAATGCAAGATGATTGGTCTACAGCTTAATGCCAAAAAGACGAAGGTAGGCATATAACTATTGATGACGCCAACAATTGCTACCTTAGATGGTATGGTGCTTGAAGTTAAGAAAGACTTCAAGTATCTTGGCTCCTGGATTGCCTCGACTGAACAGGACATCAAGATTAGATGAGCCCTCACATGGAATGCCTTGCATGGTATGAGGCAATATGGAAGTCGGGGCTTAGAAATGACATGAAAAGGCGGCTTTTTGGCGAAACAGTCGAGTCTCTGCTGCTATATGGAGTGGAGACATGGATGCTTACGGTGCAACAAGAAAGCATTAGATTGGGTCTACACACGCATGCTCAGGCTAGCCCTTAACGTGTCTGGGAGAGACATGTATGGAACGTCAACTTGAATGCTGGCCTGCACAGAGTATCCGTCAAAGTCTGCAGAGAGGAGAGAACTGGCGTGATACTGCGTTTGGCACCTTGAACTGTCTGCTAATCACCTCATACTTTCGGAGCCCACACACTTTCGGAGCCCACACACTTTCGGAGCCCACACAGGGCACTGCAAGAAAAGGTAGAAGTCAGGCCACCTACATCAGTGCACTGCAGAACGACACAAGCCTTGACAGCATTAATGAACTGAGGACTGCCATGCTGGATAGGTTGGTCTGGAGGTGCCATATTCATGGAACCAAAGATGGCAGAGGCTAAGGTCAATATACACCCTCACATTAGTAGTAGTTGTAGTTGACCCTATACCCATTAGAGTATCAATTATCCCATCCCTTGATTTCTAAATTGATTCCTACACCCCATTGTCTCTTAGGTTTGTAGTATCCTCTACCAAGATACGTACTTTCACCCTTATAGTATGGGGAAAGAACATCCCATCCCCTGTAATTATTTTATATTTTCCCAACTCATGTTCCTTACAATAACCATCATATTTATTGATTGGAAAACTTCACATCAGTAAATTCTGATGGATATAATCTCCATTCAAAGAAGTCAGACGATTATCTTGATCGTTATACCTAAAATTTACTCTGTGTATGGTTTTTCTCGACAAGGCTAGGTAAACCAGATTTTTGGTTCCATATTGAATAAATAACCAATTGGTGAGTATGTGCTGAATGAAAATATTGTATTTTCTCTTATTCCATCATCAAATCACAGTGAATTAATACTGAATTTACCTGAGGATATTTGATTGACATTATCACTGTAAAAAAATAGTCCATCTGTTTCAATCTTTTTTTGAGAGAAAACCAATAAACTCTCCAAATGAATTATCAGTTGTGAAATCCACTTTGTTGTATTTTTTTAAGTTTAATCATTGACTTTGAAGTATGATTTTGAATATCTATAACAATATTTTTTGGTTCTTCACCTGTTCTTTCAATAAAGTGAGCAATTTCGGGAAGATATTTGAGAAAATCTCGAATGCTCCGGGTGAAACTGGTATAGTTTTTGAATCCGCTTCCGGGATTATAACTAAACTTGTCATTTTCTCTCAGTGGTATTAAACAAGGTATTATAAAGTTTCCATAGACAATAAAGATCCTCATATTCTTTTGGTTGTGTCAAGTTGTAGTGGGTATGGGAAGAAGATGTGTGATCACTTGTTGTGAAATTAAACTAAGGATTGTGCTTCTCATTTATAAGTTTTTAAAAGTCTGATAAATTATTATAAACCTCTTTCTTATTCTCTGAAACACCACACTTGTTAAATAATCTTGAAAAGAAGATAATACAAATCATTTTACCCCGTGGGGTCTTCCATCCCACGGGGTCGAAGTGCCCTCGCGTTCTCCTCTTTCCTTGTGTTCAGTTCATTTGAATGTCTATTTCTCCATTATTTGTGAACAAAATTCGATGAAAATTACGTGCATATACGAGACAAAAATGCACAGGCAGGCATAAACTGAGCCCATAGTGCGATTGCGTCCCTTCGGGCTGAGGAACGGCCCATTTTGGGCCATTTAATTAAAATTGTTATTTCTCGATTATTAGTGGACGGAACAAACCAAACTTGACAGGTATATTCTAGAGACGCATTAACTTAGCCGAAAGTGCGATTCCGGCCCTTTCGCCAAGAAACGGCCATTTTGTGCCCATTTTCTTAAAAATTATTTAAAAAAAACAAATTACATGCGCTGGGCAATGCCCACTGCAAAATTAAGTCGCAAATGATGATATGAAACTAGCCTCACACTTGTGAGTTGTTCTGGTTTCTTTTTCTGATGCGATGAAAATCTTGCCAAATTTCAAACTAATCTATCGTCCGTGCTATCGCTCACCTGAGAGTTGTACGAATGTACTCCCACGGGGTATGTTCGCAATTCGAACTTGTTTTTCCAAATTCAGTGTAGTAATTCTTCCATTATCTTACCTATAAATATACTCTACTGTTCAAAAGTTTAGAACACCCCTTTTTTTCCAGTTTTTACTGAAATTTAAGCAGTTTAATGTTTCAATGTACTCTGAAATTAAAGCCTAGACAAATAAACAACTGCAGATAAAAAAAAATAAACAATCATGGAATCGTTTTGTTGAACAAAATTTTATCTAAATTTTTAACTCATCAAAGTAGCCACCTTTTGCAGAAAAACAGCCGAACATACTCGTGGCATTCGTTCCACAAATGGAAATCAATTATTGTTCTGTAAGTTCTTACCATCACTGTTGCAGAAGTTCCCACAAATGGTTGCACTTGTAGGTTGCTTTGCTTTCACCCTTCTGTCAAGTTCATCCCAAACCAGCTCGATGGGGTTAAGTCTGGATATTGTGCTGGCCATTTCATGATTTGAAGCCTACCATCATGTTTTTTCTTCTAAGGTAGTTCTGACATACCCTTGAGGTATGTTTTGGGTCGTTATCTTGCTGTAGGATGAACCCCTGACAAACTAGGCGTAGACCAGAGGGTAATTGCATGGCACGGCAAAATGCTGTGGTATCCCTTTTGTTGTGGATGCCAGTCACTCTGTGCAAGTCGCCGACTCTGGATCCAGCAAAAGACCCAAACATAATCACGCTTCTCCTCCTCCATGGTTTGACAGTTGTATCACACAATGAGGAACCATCCTTTCGCCGACTCGACGGCATAACAAAATCCTGCGTTTCTGCATAAATTTCTGCAAAAACCTGCATAAATCCTGCGTTATATACAGGATAAATCCTGCGTTTAAAATACAAAAAAAATCCTACCGAAGATTTCAAAATTTTGATTCATCAGTCAATAACACCTTCTTCCAGTTTTCAGTAGTCCACTGGCAGTGCTTCATGGCCCAGGCAAGCCTCTTTTTCTTATTTTGCATTTAACAATGGCTTTCTTACTGCTACTCGACCTGTCAAACCTGCAGCTCAAAGTCTTCTCTTGACAGTTGAAACTGGGACCTCCATACTTCGACCAGTGTTAAGCTGTGCTTGAAGCTGCTGTCCTGTGAGCCACCTATCATGCAAGCTGTTGACTCTCAGAAACTTGTCTTCTGATTGTGTTATGGCTATTCTGCCAGACCTCTTCCTGTCAGAGTTTCCTCCAGTTTCCAAGTGCCTTTTGATGGTGTAGGAACTGTACTCACTGACACCTTGGCCTCTTTGCAATTTCTCTGAAGGAAAGACCTACACTTTTAAGGGTTATAATGGTCTGTCTGTCTTCCATTGTTAATTGTCTTTTCTCACCATTATTATAGCAATATACTACTTCCTGCAGTGCAATATTGTCCATATAATGCTTCAGAGGGTGTAGCAACACAGTCTGTTCCAACACTGCTTTTATACAGACAGAGGGTTTGTAATGAATCAACAAAAGTTGGGACACCTGTAGGAATTGTTTGCATCAACTTTCAAGGTTTAATTTACTTCCATTGCTGCAGAACAGCTGCAGTTGCTAACCCATTACTTGTTCCCTGCAAAGGGCCAATTTTAACAACTCTGAAATTTACATTATTTTTCAGTTTTTGGTAACCAAAATTCTTTTTAACATCTGGCAGTTTACTGCTTAGCTTTGGACCATTTCAGGTTATTAACTGGACTTGAACTGCTTAAATTTCAGTAAAAACTGAAAATGGGGGTGTTCTAAAACTTTTGACTGGTCGAGTAAATACTTCTTCATCATCTTTCACGAATAAAAAATCATTCTCATTAGCATCTACTATGGATGATATTTTTTTCATTTCATCATGAGAGATAAGTAAACTCATTTTACATGGGATAAAATATCTTTGTGTTGACATTTATTAATTATTTTCATATTCATTAACTGGTCTAAAATGGCTGATGCTTCATTATAACAATTATTGTTTCCAGCCTTCTGACTACCTAACAACAATAACAGTCTATTAACGAATTGTGATGGTCATTTGGAAGAAAACTAACACCTGAACCAAGCCTACTTGAAGCCTCAATAATGTGTTCTCCTTTTAATTCTTCCTTCTTCTCCAGCAACTCTAACCCCATAATCAAGTGAGTACATTAAATCAATATATGCTGTATCATCCTTATTTTTCATATTCAATGGCTCATTAAAATAATCTGAGACACGATTCTTAGCTGAAATGTAATATTCATCTTTTGTGAGAAGAAATGTTAATCTGGGTGTTAATTTAACAGGTGGTCAGACAGAACTTAAGACCCTCAATTCATCATGATATATATCAATACCTTTTCTTTAACAAGATAAATATTGCTGTTGTTTTGTTGGAATGAGACCTGCAGTGATTTTGAATCCACTGAATCTTCATCGTTTTGAAGAGCCTTCACAACATAATCAGGGGGTTGATTATCTCTTCCAGTTGCTGAAATTATCCTTCATCATAATATTCAAATTCCTCCTACATCCTCTAGTTCTTCCTCTGTCATTGACTGAAATCTTTTAACATTTGAAGATTTTTTTATGTGTCTTCTATTGCAAGAGCTGCAGACATTTGTTGGGAAGTTTTTTTGAAAGGGTTTAAAAAATCTCTCTTGTTTTCTTTGAAACGCTTCTTCACACATTCGTTTCTGTCTGCGTTTCTTCTTTATGTCTTCCTGTTGTTTTACAACTTTTGAAACCAACTCTTGATGTTCCTAAACCTTTTGCTCATTCTTTTGCATTCATTTATTTAATGAAAAATATCATTTAGTATTCATCTTGTTTCAAAACAATATATTTTATATCTTCCAGTCATGTGTTTCATATTCTCTCAAATTATTGTTCACTCCACAACGTAGAACAATTGTCTCTCAAAAATTAATTTATATGTATGTGAATTTAACTTGAATAAAATAAAACTATGAGCATTATTTCTTATCGAGCGACAAGGAGTGGAAAGTATGACTGACTAAGATAAATACAATTACAAGAAGAATGTCTCCCTCTTGTGTCATAGCTATCATAACCGTTTGGTTTCTCTCATTAACATAATCATCAAAAAATAACGAGATCTTTTTTGATTTAATCCAAATCTTGGGGTGAAGGATATCATCCATATAATCACTAAGAATACAAGTTATAAATTTTGATTTCTTTTTACATTTCTGTGCATCACAAATAGTTGTATTATATCTTCAATGTTATAATCATTTCGTTTATTTGAAGTTTCAATAAACCAATAGTCATTTTTTGAAGACTTTTTGTCTTCATTAAACCTTGTGAGAGTTGTTGATACTCAGGTTGAACACTTGACTTTGTGAAATTATATATGATCAAAATAATAAATTGTTGGGAGTAAGAGCATCTTTAAAGGCAGGCAGGTTTTTCCACATCTGCTTGAACCAACTATGAGACATCTTAATTGATTTGGAAGATTTTTGTTTTCTTATTAATTTGGAAGTTAAATTTTATCTTATTTTCCCAATGGGTAAAACTTACTTACTTACTGCCCATTATGCCTCTGCATGTAGGGCAGCAACGAAGGTCCTCCACTCCTGTCTGTTCTGGGCTGTTTCCGTAACATATTTGTTTTACGAGACAGGGTTGTTAGCCCTGTGCTCAACCCCCAACCTGGAGGACCAGTGGATCGCTCTTCGTCTCGCCTCTACCCTTCGACCTGTCTTTCATGGGAGGCCCGACTAGGAGGCGAATCCCCACTGACATAG
>CM068953.1:105269858-105281344 GCA_035128595.1 Eptatretus atami
CCAGGTTGTAAGGAATACAGAATCCTCCTGGCTTAACACTCAGGTTGTAAGAAATGCAGAATCATCCTGGCTTAACACCCAGGTTGTAGGAATATAGAATCCTCCTGAAAACCATCAGGAGGGCAGAATCCTCTTGGCTCAACCCCCAAGAGAGCAGAATCCTTCTGGAACCATCCACCAGAAGTAGAAATCATCCTGGTAACTACAGGAGGTGTTGAATTCTACGAAGATCTATTCCAAAGTATATAATATAAGATTATAAAATATAATCATGCCTGGTAATAGAAAACGATTCCGTGGATTAACGGATCATGCAAACGCTGTACATAATGCTAAGTTAGCTAGTTCAAATAATGACCATATCGGAGAGGATGAGAAATATAAATTTGGTGCCGATAATTCATATGGAAACTCAAAAGATGAAAAATATGATAAAAGTGTGAGCAAAACAAGGTCCGATATCACTGAAATAAGCACGAGCACCCCTGATGCCAATCATACTAGTGATGCGATGATTTTATTCAAACCACCCAATCAGCAATGGCAGTCATATGTTAATTCAAATATTGGTATTCCGTATCCAACTTCAGAAATCGGATATCGTGGAATCAATGATCCAATGGTAAAAAAATGAATCCTTTGTTACTCATGCTATCGTTGGAGATGGTAATTGTTATTTCCGATCCATTAGTTACATCATATTTGGTACAGAAGATCATCATGTTGCCATACGCCAAACAATCGTAAAATATATGATACGTAACAAAGATAGAGCCATGCAGTATTATATGAATAATCCTAGTACTAGGGCATACCATGCGCTAACATTGAGCGAATTATTTGATAAACATGTAAAGAATGTGATGAAGCCTGGTTTTGGTCCAGAACATTGGGGTACTCAAATGGAAATTATAGTCACAGCTTCTCTTCTCAACACAGACATACGCATGTATCATATAGCTAGTGGACATATAACGAGAAACCCTAAATGGTTATGACATACATACAGATCCACGGCTTTGCTGAGAGGGACTTTTGAGTCTTCCGAAAATAGTATATATCTCCATAATGCAAATACAAATCACTATAATGTTGTCATCGCTCCATCAAATATTGCATTGCGCGATCAACCTGAGGCGAAAATTCCAAACCAAGATGAACGTTTCAAATGCAAACGCATGCGTTCAGCTACAGTCATAAATATGGACGATGAAATTTCAGAACGTTAAGCATGTCGTCAATGTGGCAAGCTCTTTAAGCACATCAATAAGCATTTGTCTAAACGACCGGACTGTAAAAAATTGTATATTGATGATAAAGAACACGCTGAAGTTAGCGCTGCCAAACAGCGAAAGTACAAATCTGAAATGCAGTCGTTATATAATTTAAGAGATAGGGAACTAAATGCTGCAGCACAGACAATTTATGATGAAGAGCATAGAGAAGAGAAAAGGAAAACTCAGGGAGTTTATAATGAAGAGAATAGAGAAGGGAATCAGAAAAAGCAGACTGCATATAACGCGGAACATTCTGATATGATAAGCAGACGAGCGTCAGAAATCCGAGCATCTTCAAAACGAGCATTTTATGAGAATGATCGATTATTAGCATTCAAAAAAGAAATTCGTGATGGTCCTAAATACCCATGTAGTTCATGTCATAGAAAATTATATCGACAAGGTGTACGACCGATCATTGATCGAATGAAAGAGACTATGAATAAAATCAATCGTGCTTATGATTCGTTCGTAATAGAGATAGAAATCACTACTCAAGTTTACACCAAGACTAACAAAGATGCACAAGTTAAACAGGCATTCATATGTCATACATGTCAAACACATCTAAAGAAGGGAAATGTGTCCACCTCTGAGTGTAACAAATGGACTATATATCGATTCTATACCAGATAAGTTAAGGTTGTCAGAATTAGAATGTACTCTGATTGCGAAAAATATTCTCTTTATCAAGGTTTTCAAATTACCAAAAAGTAGATGGTCAGCTATTAAAGATAAAATAGTCAGTATAGTAATAACCGACGATGATATCAGAAACACAATGTGTGAATTAAACAGTTTACCATGATTGCCTGAGGATGCTGGACTTTTACCAGTGATGGTCCTAAATACCCCTGATTTAGGTAATCTGGATTAACTTTAAGCCAGGAATCCAAATCTTCAGGAATGAAGTTGAATACAAAAATGTAGTAATGGAGGCTTTGGTGAACACTAAGAAACTGGTTGATGCTGTATTAACTCTGAAAGAACTCGGCCATCCAGGGTATTGTACAGTAGATATTGACCAAAATTTCTCAGAGCATATGTTAAATTCAATGGATCAATTAGTTGAAATGGAAAATAACGGAGAAACTATTCCATACAACAAAACAGGTGAAAAGGAACTTTCTGATATAACATCCGTAGGACGTGATGAAACTGTCAAATCTTCAGATATTGAGAGTGATAATGAAGAAGATAACATTAAAAAGTACCAACATTACTCTAATCTATCTACTATTATGTCTAATACTATTATGTCTAATCTACTATTATGTCTAATGATCCCCCAGACATTTCTATAAAGACAAGGAAAACGAACACTAGTCATCCTGTAGCACCTGGTGAGGGTAAAATACCAACTAATGTCATGAGAGATTACAATTGGGACATAAATGCATTCCCGTGTGAACATTCAACTGGAAGATATGGATTGCATTATGAACGTGCAGAGAAAGTATCTCCCTGGAAATACTTCATACAACGAATATATAATGTGAATCCTCAGTTTACACAAAATACGCCGTATATCTTAGCAGCACTATACTAACTAGAACGACATCAACTAGAGCAACAGATCAATGTCAGTTACCTAACGGGTAGTGTAGATGGTAAGGGAGTTTTGAAAGGTGTTGAGGATGCATTATCAGTGCTAGAACAAATACCAGGCTCACCTAAGTACTGGAGAAAACAGAGAAATATAATGCTAGCAAAACTTGAAAATCTAGGTCCTTTTACATTTTTCTTCACGTTATCTTGCGCTGACAAACGATGGACTGAGAACTTCACTTCTATCTTAAATCAGCAAGGAAAAAACATTTCTTATCAAATGAAGGATGGGGAAGAAATTATTCTAGTCGAGGAAACACCTCTGGAAATGTATCTTCAGGAAGAAAATCTTCATGAACTAGTGCGTCAAAATCTAGTAACAGTAGCAAGGAACTTCAATGAACGCGTCCGATCATTTGTGAAGAATATCATAACAGGGACCAATAACCCAATGTATGTTAAATTTTATAACTATCGTGTAGAATTTCAAATGCGTGGTGCTGGTGATATTCACGGAGTTTTGTGGGTTGATTTTGAAGAATTGGAGAAAATATTTCCGAAAATTTACGATGCTTTCAAAACATTACAAAACATGAAGAAACTAAGCAGTACTGAGAAGGATGTTCTTACAACTTTCATAGATGCATTTACTACATGTAGTCTATACAATTCTTATGCAGGTACAATACCCAGTGAAGTTCAAATAGACTCGCATTCACGAACTTGTCGAAAGAAGGGTACCAAGTGTAGATTTGGATACCCAAAATTTCTAAGTGATAAAACTATAATAGCTCAACCGTTATTTGAGGTGATTTTGAAACATCACATCAATATGATGCTGCTATAAACAAGCATAAAGATGTCCTCAGTAAAGTTAAAACTGTTTTAGATGATCTTGACGAAAAAAATTACGACACTACTAGAATTTCTGACCTTCTGAAACAAGCAGAGGTTTCACATAAAGGTTACTATGATGCATTGGAAGTATCAACCAAAGGAACGGTAATAGTATTGTTACGGGCCGGGCGTCAGCCGCCAACCGACCGCTCTGAACGGAGCCGCAAGTCGAGTCGGCCGCGACCGATCACCCGGAATATAGATCGCCGCCCGGATAACTCCGAGCGACGGGTCCTGGTACAAGAACCGAAATACGCCAATCGGCAGATCACGTGGGGTAGGTCGATTGCCAATCTTAATTTACCTAAATACCCACGTGATCCAACTACCGGGGTATTCCACCCTCGACGGAACTCGTACGGAACAAACCGCCGAGGCGAGCTTGTCCGTACGTGATTCCGAGCGCTAATCGCCGAGAACCGTCGGTCCAAATGTCCCCTATTACGCAAACCAACGGCTTTCTAACTCCCAATACACGAAATGTTCAGTCAATGAGGGAATGGACGCAACGAGCAGGTTTACATTCACACAAGGACATTTATTATAATGAAACACGTATGCAATTTAATAAGGCAAAACACGTATGCAATTATACAAGCAACAAAAGCACGACAAAAGAACTACAACCGTCTACTTATTATGTACAGTCATTTACACTTAACAGCAGTTCCTACTTATTAGACGGCCGCACGGACACACGTACACACACACACACACACACACACACACACACAACACACAATAAACGGTGGCTGAGGCCTTTAATCACGAGCTCCAGCTCGGAGGACAGGTGAGCTGAAACTCAGAGCTTGACTCGAACCTTTCCACCTCGTGTGGTCTTCAACTTGTCCGGACCCGGGCTCCAGCGAGAGCAAGCTGGATCCAATCGCCGAGATCCTTCCCGAGCTCCTGCGAATCCTCCCGCGCTTCTCAACACGTGCCGGTGAGACGAGGCGCCGATCCTTCCTGTCGATCGTCGCTTCCCCGAGGATCCAACTCCAAGAAGAGGCCGATGCGTCGCACCAAGCCGGAAACAAAATGGAGAAAAAAGCTCCACGAACCAAGAAGAAGAGGAAGGAGAGGAAGAAGAGGAAGAAGCCTCCACTCGCAGCTCGAGCCGAACAACCGGCTCAAGTTCCTTCCAAAACAAAGCAGCAGCCGAAGCTCACTGAGCCAGCTGAAGCAAAAAGCTTCCGAAGGCCTCAAGCCAAGCAAGCCAAGCAGGACCCGATGGCCTGCTGAACGACTGCTCTCTCCGAAGCAAAACAGCTTACTAACCCCACGGGACTCAGCACACGAACTCTGCACACGGGACTCAGAATGGGACCCTTCACGAACTCTGCCACGGGACTCCCACGAACTCAGCCCGACCACGGGACTCCCCCGAACTCAGCCCAACCACGGGACTCCCACGAACTCAGCCCACGAACTCAGCCCTACCACGGGACTCCCCCACGAACAAAGAAAAGATGTCCTCTTTATCCTTTGCACCCCTCCCCCGCACCCGCGTGACTCATGCCCTCGTGATCCACCCCCTGCTCAACCACGGGTGGGAGGAAGTTGTTGACTCACCGCAGGGTTCTTCTTCCTCTTCGCAGAAGAGGGGGAGGGACGTCTCATTGTTCGCTCCCTAACTATTAAATGATCCGCAGCGCATCTAATCGATCTCTGAACATTTAAACAATGAAAGGTGAGCTATCTAGGGAACATGCACTTATCGACATGAGCTGACTAAGGGAACCTGTATGTTGTGTGCAATTGAATTCCAAATTCGTAACAGTATTAAAAAGAAATGTAAGTGAGATATATGTGAACAACTACAATCCAGAATGGATAAAAGCATGGAATGGCAATATGGATATACAGGTCTGTCCAGACTATTACGGTATTATCACATATATTACTGACTACTACATGAAAGATGACACAGGAACCATGGATGTTTTATTAGATGCCATGAAAGAAATGCGTGGAAAACAACCAATGGATCGCATGAGATATATAGCTAGTGCTTTCCTTACTCATCGTCAAAAAGGATTATTTTAAGCTTTGTACTCTATCGATCCTAATATGCACCTAACAGACTCTAATATCAAATGCATATGGGTGGATACTGGTTTTTTGGAAACTAGAAGAATGTTTCTTATGCGTATAGATGATACATCTGACTGTGAAAATGAAAATTGTGAAGGTGTACGAGAGTCAAATACAGCAGGTCGCACCATAATAATACCCGGTAAAGAAGGAAGATATGTTCAAAGGCATTCATCAATACATGAAAAATACTCATATCGACCAGAGTCCCTCAAAAATATCACTCTTACACAATTCGCTACTTGTTATGACACTTGTCATAAAACAGAAGTGACTGGTAAGAAATTCGTTAATGGTATTCACGGTACTAGCACACGAGATATTGTAAAGGCTGATGAAAACGACACACAAGAATACCTCCCACAGATTATACACATCAAGGATCATATGTACATGAAATTGAGAAAATGGCCATCCGTATTACGTAGACGAAAGTATAGAGAGGATACCGAAACTCATTCGTTATTATTTTCGGAACTATTGCTTTTTACACCATGGCGATCTGAGGGAGACATATATTCCAATGACTTTGACGCTTGTATGGTACTATATGAGTCATGGGAAGAAGATATCTATACTGTGAAGACCGCATTGTTCCCACATTCAGGCAATGTTGAGAGAGGAAGAGCTTTTGTCATTGAGCAGGAAAACTCACGTCCAAGTAACGTTGGTGATGTGTTAGATGCAGCACATGAGCAAGAACAAGGAGAACAAGAGGAGATTGGTGTATCTATAGATGATGAATTTGTACCCAGGAACCCAGATGGTTTAATTGATGACCAACAAGAACGCGATTTACCCTATGCATCAATATATAAGCAGATTGATGTGACTAATGTCGAGGAAATGTACAACGATGTCAGAAAACTTGATCCTGATCAAAGACTGGTTTTTGATAAGGTAATGAAATACATAATGAATGTCCGGAAATCAAAAATCACTGGATCTAGAGTCACTGATGTACCACGGTTGATTGTTCAAGGAGGTGCTGGAAGTGGGAAATCCACGGTCATAAAAACGATTGCCAAGTGGACAGAACTAAATCTTCGCCATGATGATTCCAGAACTCCAGACCAACCTTTTGTTATTCTATGTGCACCTACCGGAACTGCTGCAAAAAACATTGGTGGCTTAACGTTGCATACCGCATTTCACTTACCATTTGGGTGTTCCTTTATTGGACTGTCAGATAAACGACGAGACATAGACAGAGAATTGCTGAAGAACGTGACATTAGTAATAATAGATGAAAATCGATGGTGAAACCCGATCAGTTATACCATATTAACTTAAGGCTTTAAGATGTAATGGAAAACAATCTCGATTTTGGAGGCATAGCTGTATTACTTTTTGGAGACCTTGGACAACTCAAACCTGTATGCGGTTCCTACATTTTCCAACTTCCTCGAGACCTAAAACACCGGGATTCATATAAATTGTATTCTTTATGGGACTCTTGTTTTGATGTTGTGGATTTAAGGTTCAATCACAGGCAGGGTGAAGATGGTGAATATGCAGATTTCTCAACCGAATTCGGGTGAATGAACAAACAAAGGCTGATATGGAACTTCTGAGATCACGTGTAACTACTAATTTACCAGAAGATGCAATTCATCTATAGGGAACGAATGCTGAAGTAAACGGTTTCAATCATGAAATGCTAGAACAACTACCAGGTGATTTGATAACCATTCCAGCAACAAACCTTCATCCAACAATAAAAAAAATATGATCCTTCAATCGGCCGGGACGGACTCAGTGTGAGAGATACACCCTTCGCAAAATTTCTTAAATTGAAAAAAGGAGCAAGAGTAACTATCACATATAACATAGATACAACTGACGGTATAGTTAATGGTTCTCTAGGTACTATAGCAGACTTCGTCAAGAAAGGAGAATCTATTCACCAAATTTTCGTTTTGTTTGACGATATAACTACTGGTGAAAAAACAAGAGAACGTGCTAACCTAGACAAAGTAGCTCCTATACGCCTGGTATCGTTCCAATACAGTGTAGGTCGATCACAACATAATACGGTTAACGCTAAGGTGATTCAATTTCCAATCAAGTTAGCATGGGCATCCACTGTTCATCGTTTTCAAGGACAAACAGTAATGTATCCTAAAGCTGTAGTCAGTCATATGGAGAGAATAAAACAACCAGCACAAGCATATGTTTTATTTGGACGTGTTCAGAGATTAAGCCAACTATATCTTACATCAATACATGAAAAGAATATTAGTATTGGTGATGGAAAAGCCATACAAGAATCAAAGCGACTTTCAAAGAAAGCGCTCAATCGTGTATCCAACTTATGGAGAGATCCTGACCCCAACATGCTAAAGGTGGTACATCTCAATATCCGTTCCCTTAGCAAGTATATTGAGGATATTTATGTTGATCAAAAACTATTAGCAAGTGATATAATTTGTCTATCTCTGAGACATGGGTAAATCCTAATGAAGACATGAAACATCTGCAAATTCCATACTATAAGATGTATTCGTTTAATCAAGGTCGTGGTAAGGGTGTGGCTATATATATACGAAACTATGGCCAGCTCTCAATGTTACGGAATTAACAGAATCAAATCTTCAAATACTAAAATTAACGTATAATGAATTTGATGTGATTGTCATATATCGATCTCAAGAATGTAACTTGGTGAGAGTAGTTGAAGCACTTGAGAATCTTGCAGCAACTTCTAAAAATATGATAATATGTGGAGACTTCAACATCAACTTACTGAAGAAACCATGTAATTCTATCACCAACTTTTTAAATTCACTATCTTTCAAACAAATTGTGAAAGAACCTACTCACCAAGATGGTGCACTTCTAGATCATATGCATCTAAATTATAACTATATTCAACATTTTCTTTACTCACCATATTACACTGACCATGATGCAACATGCGTACAATTTGCGAATTTTTTATCAAATTAAAATAAGAAAAAAATAATGTCAACTGTTTCGCATTGTGATAATGATATCATTGAACACGGCTCGTGCTAATACTAATAACGGACAACCTTGGAAGACTAGCGACTAGCGCTATATAAGACTCTGGGTTTTGCGACTTAAAATCATTGCATTATATTGCCTTCTCATTATCTTGGACAGGATGTGGAGAGGTCGAGGATCTTAGCTCATTCGAGCTTGTTTATATACAGACACTCCTCACTTAACGAGCTACCTGTTTAACGACAGCGCGGACTTACGACCAGCTCTCTGACCAGTCGGTATTGTACGCTGTACAAGAACTTTGGTTGTGGAAACGGCAGCGTGGCGTCTCAGCGGTGAGGACTCCGAACCAGAACCACACTTTGAAGGATTCGATGACTAAAATGTTAATCTGAATGTCTTTTTTATATAACTTTAATATTTTTGGTACATCATTTTTATAATTTTTGCTGATTGTATTTTTATGTTCTGTAATATGTAAGGGTTATGCAAATTAACACAAAGTTATCAAGTTGGAGTTTCCTTTAGACCTTTTCTTTAATCAGAATAAATAAAAACGATTACCTGTATTTACAGTATGCAAACCTAAAGGCGCTGTCACACCTTGACGATTTAGCCAGCAATGGCAACGTATAAAAATGTATGTAAAACGTTGGCGTACGCTGAAATTTTGATGTTTTTTTTAAAGTTTTTGGCGTATTCATAACGAGTTGGTCGTATGCATAACATATTAGTAACGTACACAGAACGTTTCGTTGTCTTATAGATAACTTATACCAATGAATGATTAGCGTGTTGTCGGCGTTCACAACCTATGCCCAACGATAGTCTAACTTAGGCATAGCGCGCTGCACGTATCGCCGACGATCACATGGCGTAGCCTATTAAAAAGCTGCTGCTCGCCGATTCAAATCATAACCGCCTGAGAATTGGAAGTGTCAACATCGCAGTCACACCTTGACGATTTAGCCAGCGTATGCCGACCTCTGAAAATGTGTCTAAAACGCTGGCACACGTCGAATACGGTATGCGTAAGTTTGGTTTACGTGAAGAGCACGCTGAAATACGATGAAGTACGCTGTCATATGTCGTAGTACATCCAGTACGTCGTGAAATTTCAAGCATGCTGAAAATTTTACGACGTACTCGCCGTATGGCTCACACGTTCCGCTGTGAGCCATACGGCGAGTACGTCGTTTCGACGTGTGTCAACGATCGTGTAACGTGCCTACAACACGTTACTCATAGGTTATAAATAAGTTTCGGGTACGCTAATCATTACCTCGACGTGTTTCGACTGATGAGTAACTTACAAGTAACGTGTGTCGAAGTGTGTCAACGATCATATAACGTGCCTACAACTTATGGCCAGCGTAGCAGAACGTGTGAGTCATACGCTGGCATACGTCGTAAAATTTCAAGCATGCTAAAATTTGAGGACAACCGCAAAGTACAACGATGAAAGCCAGCGTACTACGATGTATGGCAGTGTTTTTCAGCGTGCTCTTAATGTTATCAAAACTTACCCATAACGTATTCGACGTATGCCAGCGTTTTAGACAAATTTTTCATAAGTCGGCATACGCTGGCTAAATCGTCAAGGTGTGACAGCGCCTTAAGTAATGGATATTAGAGGTGATTTCGTCTATTCTGTTTATTACAGTATACAGTACACTACTGTATAAACATTTAAAATTATCCTAAAAATGTTATAAATGGTGCAAAGGTGACATTAAAACAATATCTAAAATTGGTTGACACAAACCCACTACCAGCACAGTTTGCTTGAAATATCGGTAAGGGGCGGCTCCTCGCTTATCGACCAATTCGCTTAATGACCTAGTTGTAGGAACGGAACTCGGTCGTTAAGTGAGGATATATGGTATAAGGTAATTTTGAAATGGTTCGTAACTAATACTGAACGAAATATCATTTCGCCCGAGATATTTACATCTCTCATTTCTTCAAGGTTTACACCTTTATGGTTATTAAAGAAAACACAAATTTCTCCACATTTACGACTGATAGTTTTATCCTCTTCATCCATTACCTCAGAAAAAAGGGTTTTCTTTATTGATACTTTTACGACTTTCATTACCTCCTCGAGTTTACTATAGATCTAAAGAAGTAAGGTTGAAACTTTTGTGATGACTACTTTAATTGATGTTTTGCCATTTAGGGGAAAGGCTCTTCCTTGAAAGGGAATTGAAGAACTCATATTATCTTTCATAATAGGTTTTACCCAGAAGTTATTAAAATGATCTTTGTTAAATTTTACATTCGAGCAATATATTTCACTATCCTTTTTAATAGGAAAGATTGATTGAAATTTGTCTTTGGTTTTTTGAAACATTGTATTAAGTTAAAAAATAATCACTACAATCTTAAGATGGCGTGTGGTTCTGGAGGTTTCCGGACAAGATCATTGAGAGGTGTATCATTTCATACTAGGTCAAAGGAGGTGTTTGGAGAAAGAACAAAAAGATATATTGTTTGTTAATATACTAGATTGAGATATGAGTAGAAAGAGAATGAAGTTGTTTGAGAGATTGAGGAGTAAAATAATATTTGTTGGTTCACTGGCAGAGTGGGAAAGAGAGATCTCACAATTCCTCAAATTTAATGTTTCAAGAAAAGAGAAAGGAGATGGGGGAGGTATTAGAGAATCATAAGTAGAAAGTCCTTTGTTGCGGTTAATTCCCC
>CM068953.1:105285119-105316953 GCA_035128595.1 Eptatretus atami
GGGGGTGTGGGGGAGTGAGGGCAGTGCATGGAGATTGGGGAATGGAGTCTTTGATGAAGAGCAACTCCGCCGCCAGGACGAGGGTCAGGTCTGTCATACCGGAGGAGGGAGTAACCACGGAGATATACTAAAGGGTCAGAGACATCTTGAAGGAGGAAAGTTTCTGTTCAGCAGATTATGTCTGGTTTTTCAGTGGCAACCTGCATGGAAAGATCTGTCAGGTTTGAATGAACCCCCTGGATGTTTGAGGTCCACAATGTTAAGGAAGAGGGAGGGGAGGAGGCTTTCGGTGCAGGGGAGGGGAGGGAAAGAGAGTTGTTGAAAGAGTGTGGGAGATTGCAGAAGAGCTAGGTGAGAGGGCCGGATGAGGAGGAGAAAAGGCTCAGTGGTGCTGGGTTGAGGTACAGTGGGCAGTAGTAAGAGAGAAGGTGGAAGGCATTTAAGGATTGGAGGAGGTGGAGTGATGAGATGGAGGAGAGAGGGCAGGAGAAGGAGGCAGCTTTGTGGATGTGATGGGGGGCAACTTTTGGGAAGGGGAGTGAGGGGGTGATTGCAGGAGAAGGTTGAGTGGGAGAGTTGAGGGAGAAAGGTGAAGGGTGAGTTTTTGAGAGAGGTGAGAGGGAAGCTTGAAGGTTGCTTGGAGAGGGAGGGGTAAGCAGGGTGTGAACTGGCACTGAAGTTGAAAAAAAAAAAGGACAATTGATAGAACCTGAACATGCATTGCAAACTGGGTTTTTAATTTTTTTTAGGTCAGAGATGCGACTTTAGGGCATTACGTCAGGGATGCAATAAAGGTGAATTAAGAGAATGGAGAGAAGAAACGCTGAAGCAGTTGGACTTTTCAGACATGAGATGAAGTAAAGGATGAATTGAGAGCAGTCGGTTGAAATAGAAAAAAAGGAGTGAATTATAATGCAGTAATGAGAACCACACATGTGAAAGAGGAAGTTGAAGCATTGTAAGAGACCGTTTTTATTATAATTATGATGACAACTGTTATTATTATTTTTTTTTAATAAGGATTGCATGAGATTCGGTAAAGGAAAGGTTGAAGAAAAATCTGGAGGTGAATGGTGAATTTGGATCGGCAAACGCAGAAGGAAACTGATGTCTCAATGAAAAGTAACAGGAAGTGGAAGGGGTGGAGAAACGTGGTTTCGGTAGGCGTATAGTTAGAAAGTATATAAGGGGGAAAAAAAATTTTTTGATGGATTTTTGAAGATTAGGTAAGATTAAGGAATGGAAGGTTGCAGAAAGAAATTGTGAAGGTAATGGTGAAAGTGGGTCAGCTCAAATAGAAGGAAAATGGTATGATGACAGGAGGTGGAAGAAAAGTCGGTACCTGTGGATACGTGGGGAACACGATTTGAGGGAGAAAGGATTTTTTATTTTTTTTTGTGATATTTTTTAAATATTAAGACAAGAAACAGAGGGTGTATTTGGGACGTATAGAAAGGGGCAGTGGGAAAAGTTGAGAAAATAAGAACTGATGGGAATAGGGAGAAAATACAAATAAAAACAATGGAGCACCAAGACTGGAAAGACGGGTCGGCCTCATGCAAACCCGATAAGACAAAATCGACGAAAACTTACAAAATTGCACAAATTTTGAAACAAAACCGAACTAGGAACACACAGTAAACATGTAGGTAACAAAATAAAGTCAAAACATGATAAATAATGACCGGAAACTTAACTTTGAGAAATTCGGCAGAGACCCCTGAGAGAACCAGCCAGAGCTTCAAAACCAGGAACCGGAAGAGAAAGGGAAAATCTTTGAAAATCTTCATAGGAGAAACCGCTTAACTGATCAATGCAAAATTTAACCAATTCATTAACTACCCAGGGGAAATATGGTTTGATAAAGATGACGTCATCAGTCACATGGTCTTGCAGCCATATTGGATCAAAGAAGAAAACACCTCAAAAATCAAAAAGAGTTGGCTCGCACCAAGTCCTTCTCAAGACTGCATGGGGCATGTATTCTCTGAATACCATCTAGTTTAGTTAAGTTTCTGCCTACTTCTCACATACATTCTCTGCATGAAGATCAACCAACATATATTCTCCGAAGGAGCAATCGTACCTTCTCTGTTTAACCCGTGTATGCCTACTTCCTTTATTTCCAACATCAGTACACAGATAGTTCATTTAGAAACTTCGATACGTTTGTGGAACTTCTTTAGAGGTTATCCTATCCCATACCAAGGCTGCTTATGTCTTAAAGTTACCACGCAGTATACGCAATACGTAAATTGTGTCGCTGAAGTCACTTGCTGCTAATGAGGCAAAAACCTCCCTTGTTTATTAGTTTTAATAGATTTTTAACAACATTTCTCAGTTTTGCAGCAAAAGTCAAAATTGCATTTATCAATGTAATTTAAGGCCATCCAACCCCACCTCCCCACCACCAAGTGATCGACCATAACAGCCATAAGTAAGTGGACATGGCACGACAGTCAATCTGTGTACAATTGGGACATGTCACCATTTGTGGATTTGCAAAGTTCTTTTAAATGTGACTGCTTTGGTGTGAAGAATAGGCTATTTAGGAGCTTCACATCTTTTTGATTTCTCATGTTGGAAAGACTTGGCTTAAACCTTCCATTGATTAGATTTGTAATTTCCCATCCTGATATTACCATTTCCACTTCAAAACGGTTGTGATGTCGTGTTGGGAGAATGCCAGAGAAGAAACATAACCCATATAAATTCTGTGATCTCAAGACCTCAGTGTAGGAATGAAAACATTATCCAGAGGAAAGCGCAGGTTGTGGAATTAAAAAGGCATTTGCAAAGCCAAAGTGACGTTTGGCTAAGTGAGGCAAGAGTCACCGCACACTGTGTGGAAGGGAGGGTCATTGGCCTGGAGCCAGCTCTATCGGGCAAACTCTGTGTTGAACCCAAACAGCTTGGCACAGAGCAGCTCTGACTGCACCGCAGCCACACAACCCATGGCCTTTGCGTTTGCGTGGGATGTTTTGGAGCTGCGGGAGGGTGTGGCCATTCTCAAAGAAATATTGGACCAAAGCCATCTTCACGAGGGTAGCCCCAGAATCCCCTGTGTAGTGGCAGCTTCGGCTTTCTTAACTGCGTGTAAACTTTCCAAAAGCCAATTTTGAAGCTATCTTGATGTCTCTTCAGACACTGCGGGTGTAAAGTGGAAGCATCAGACCCATAGAGATGGAATTGAAAACGAACAATAAATTAACCATCCTGCAGAGGTCCTGGTTAATGATCCGGGAAGAGTATTCACGCATTTTTGATACGTCATAGGTGGTTATGATTTTCGGGATGCCGGATAATTTAGTGTACTGAAGTTGGTGCTGCAAAAAAAACAACAAAGTACAAGGCTAATTAATGAATCCCCTTCACTTCCAAGTTTTTGTCACAATCAATGAGAAGCTTGTTTTGAGTGTAACGGATATATTGTGCCCCCTTTGGGTAAGTGCACGCAAAGGGACAACGTCTGCACATGAGTTGATAAAGGTCCATACAAGTGGGTGGGAGACTTATCGGGGTTCAAACCACACCGGGTACTTATGCAACTTCATGCGGAAAGAGATTTGGGTTTGATTCCTAACTCGATTGCAAATGGTCAGATTGTTGCTTTGTAGGCAGGGTGCTTTACATCACAAAGTGCGTCTCGTATAGACGTCGAGCTGTGTCTTGTATCCCTCGGCTGGTGGACCTTAAATATCCCTCGGAGTCTTTCTTGAAGAGTAGGCGAGTTATCACCAGCACCCTGAACAAATCCAAAATTCCTGCCACCTCCAATCAAATGACAGGCTTGGTCATCCGGTTCGTGAATGACTTCAGCTGAAAATGTTCCCCATCCGACCCCACAACAAGGTGGGAATCATTGGGGGCATTTAAAAAAAAGTACAGTAGAATGTTAAATAAAAAATGTAGTATAGTTGTTTTTTTTGTATCTTTTTTACAATTGGGAGATGTTACAATAAGGTGCCAAACATTCATTGAACAATCGAGAAGCCATTGTTAATCTGTTGATTGAACATTATTGGTTCCCATGATGGGATGAAGCTCAAAGAAGTATCTGAATGAGGTCTTTTTGGAATAACCTCCACCCTTCCCTCTCTCCTTTCATCTTCCTCTACCTGTCCCTTCTCTGAACAACTTCATCTCTCCCATATCCATGGAAATTGTGCGTCTGTACCCTGCAACAGGTTAGCTTCACACTAACAATGGTAAAGCTTCTGGCTATGCTCATCACTTCTGCACCGAACCCTGCTGGTATCAACACCCTCATTCTTAAAAACTGTACGTCTGTTCTGGCCTTTAAAAACTACTAACACAAATTCTAGGCACATGGAAGAGCGACGTGGAAGAGGTTATAATGCAAAGAGTTGATAGTGGGATCACAGTGAGACAAACTGTCTGAGACTGCTTCAACCTAACCCTCCATCTGACTCTTCCATGAACCTTGAATTTGTAGATTAAAAAAGGACTCCAGTTCCACATTGAACGAGAACAGCACTCGGTAGAGTGTGCACCTCCGCCAGGCTGAACATTCCATTGATAGGTCGGATCTGGATCCGGACCTGAACCAAAATCTAATCTGCTTGTTCTTGTCACATACCCAACTCATCCACGTCGTTTTGGCATAATCTGCCCATAACTTTTTGAAACATCATGCCATATATCGTTTTGGCATCGTTTCTCAATGGTGAAGAATCCATTTTAAAAATTCAAGGATCCTGATCTTCATCGAAATCTAAACAATTGGTCCTTGTCACACACCCAACATGTCTCCCAAGTTTTGTCCGAATATGTCCACAACCTTTTGAGATATCCTGCTCACAGACAAACAGAGAGACACACAGATAAGCAAACACAGGTGAATATATAATCTTCTTCCACCTTCAATAGTGACCACAGACTAGTTGCAGCAACTCTGAAGTTGCAGCTCAAATCCAGGAGAATGGTACCATCCCAGCCTAGACCGGATGTTGGCAATCTCAAGGATGAGAGGGTAGCTGAGGAGTTTGCAAACAGGCTGAGTGGGGATTTGGGAGGTCTGGGTGTTTTATGGGATCCTGAAGAGTTGTGGAGTGCCTTCAAGACTACCATCCTTGATGTCACCGGTTGTTGTAGTGGAACCCACCATCAGGCAAAGAAGAACTTTGTCTCCCAAGGGACACTGGATACTATTGACCAGAGTCACAGGGCAGGCGTAATGTCAGAGCTGAGCTGTTCAGGCAGTTGAGGCATAAAACTATATATTCACTGAGGGCGGACAAGGAGGCCTATGTGCAAGGAACCTGTGAAAGGGTAGAGCATCACCTGTGGACAAATGATTTTCATCCTGTTACAGAGGAATTGGTTCATTGCATTCCTCCAACCCTGTCCTTCAGTGTACTGCAGTTAAAGAGGAGGGTGGTGGGTTCTTGAAAGAGGAGTCCAAGGTGAAGGCCCACTGGGCTGGTTACTTAGAGTGGCTGTACCAGGCTGATCCACCAGCTATTGAGATTGATATCAGGGATGTTACTATCCCTATTGCTGACTCTCCAATCAACTTTGAACGACCATCGTTTGTACAAACACAGGCTGCACTGAACCAGTTGAAATGGGGTAAAGCTCCTGAGATCTGTGGCATCCAAGCTGAACTTCTCAAGGCTGGTGAAAATGTAGTCATGTCATTGCATTCAGTTCTGCACTCTGTTTGGAACATAGGTATCATCCCTACTGGCTGGAAGAGGAGCCTTGTTGCTGCTCTCTGGAAAGTGAAGAGTGATCGCCAAGACTGCAACACCTACTGAGGGGTGACCCTGCTCTCAGTGCCGGGCAAGGTCTTTCCTCGGATAATTCTGAATAGGGTTCACCACCATCTGCTTGAGCACCAGCACCCAGAGTAGTAGAGTGTTGCACAAAAGAGGTCAATGATTGACTGTTACCTTGCTCTTCAGGTCCTCACCGAAAGCAAGTGATTGTTTCAGCAGGGGCTGCTCGTGGCTTATTTTGATCTCCGCAAAGCATTCGATCCAGTGATTTGTGATGCCCTCTGGAGCATTGTTGGTCTTCATGAGGTGCCACTAAAACTGATCAATCTGTTTTCTGAACTATACTCTGGAACTGAGTGTGCTGTGAGATGTGGTAAAACAATCTCTGACTTATTTCCAGTTGTTACTTGAGTTCATTAAGGGTGTGTACTGGTCCCACACTTTTCAGCGCTTGGATGGACTGGATTCTGGGGAGTATGTCAGAGAGATCAAGCTGTAGTGCATCGTTTGGGAATGTCAAGATCTCCTACCTTGATTTCACAGATGATGCAGTCATCTTTGTGGAGACACTGAATATCCTTATCATGGCCCTTGGGGTGCTGAATGAGGAGTCAGAGCCGCTAGGATAACGGGTGTCCTGGGTCAAAACTAAGATCCAGGCTTTCAATGACATCTTGGAAGCTGCTATCTTGTTTGTACCTGTGAAGAACCTGGAGAGGTAAATTGGCTTTGCATCCATGTGCCACATATAAGGGAGTGAAGTCTGTGCTGGCATGGGTCATGGTGTTGTAGGCCACTTCAATCTGGTGGAGATGTTCGTCCAATTCAATTTCTCTGTTTCAGGCTTTCGCAACTTCCTCCTTCATGGTATGATTGCAACACTCCATTGCTCCATCACATTGTGGATGATGCGCTGCCATTTGGAGCTTGTGAATTACCAGGTGAGAACAGAGATCCTTGATCAAGTTGGATTCAAACTGTCTGCCCTGATCTGAATGCAAGGCCTCAGCGACTCCATGTTGACAGATGTGTTGCTCAAAAATACAGCATGCCACAGATTCAGCTGTTTGATCTTGTAGAGGGTAAATATTGACAAACGAAAAGTAAAGATCCATGACAACTAGCACATCGTGATGACCCTTCCTGGATGTGGAAATCTCTGGCAAATTGGCAGCAATGTCTACTGAAAGGGCCTTCCCAGCAGGCACACAACGTTGTTGCAACGTCGTTTGCCAGTTCTATCCTGACGTCAGATTGGGTCAGTGGGAAGTTGTTTTTGCAACACCCATGACGTCGGTTTTCAACGTTGTGACAACATTGAAATCTGACGTTGTGACAATGTTGAAATCTGACGTTGTTGCAGCGTCGTGTTCTGGTTGTACCTGACGTCAGAATTGGGTCAGTGGGAAGTTGTATTTTGCAACACCCATGACGTCAGATTTCAACGTTGTGACAACGTCAGATTTCAATGTTGTCACAACGTCAGATTTCAATGTTGTCACAACGTTGAAATCTGACGTCGTTGCAGCGTCGTGTTCTGGTTGTACCTGACGTCAGAATTGGGTCAGTGGAGTTGGATTTGCAACACCCATGACGTCAGATTTCATCGTTGTACAACATTGAAGCATGACGTTACTTTTCAACTTTATCACAACGTTCATAAAATGGAGTTTTTGTTTTACCCTTTTCTTTGCACGCCAAATAAACGAACATTGCAGTGCATGACACCCTTCAGCTTCCAGCTTGATGGAGCCCTCGACCCGTAGGTCTGGGCCAGCAGAACACCGCTGTTCTACCGGTGCCATTATCAAAACATTGAAGTTGTATTGCAACATCATTACATTGCACAGTAACACATAATGACCACAACTTGAAAACAACTGTAATTCATAATCATTTATTATCACGTATCACGCAGAGCATTATTGCGGCAAAAATATACAAGCAGTATTAACAATAATAATATCTTTATTCGTACCAAAAAGCACACTCAAATACAAACGTACAATAAATAAAAGTAGATACCATTGCAATTGAGAAACATATACTAAAATTGGAATAAAAAGAAATACCACATGGGTAAAGTCGTAAATACCTTTTGACAAATTCACTTTGTGCAAAGCACAGTTAATTCAAATTCAGAAAGTTCTGCTCCAGAGAGGAACTGTGGAGCTTCTTCTCTCTCAAATTAATTGACTGCACAAAGGCACCATTAGGTACAATAACATCATCATGCAGTGTTAGTAAAACTGCTGATAATTCTATGCTTGCATACATAAAATGGGTATTAGGAGCATAAAAGGTATTGACCGATAACTTACATTTATATAAAATGTAATGAAAAGTTTAGCTACTGATGACATACTACCCATTGTTACAAGATTCATAATTAAGCAACCTCAGGTAAGAATTATGAGAGACGAAACCACATATAAATTTTGCTATACGACATATAGTTGACATTCAATAGTAGAAATTCAGCAATGACTGGTAAAAGAGGACAATATGGGTCCACTTGGGAAGTCAAACACCTTTCTGATAGAATTTCTCCATCATATATATTAAAATTTAGAAATATTTTTACTTGTTATGTCCCACAGCGGGCATCAATAGAATGAGATGCATAAAGACTTAAACAGATGATACTTGACATGATATGAACAGTGCATAAAATTATATAAAACTGAATTACAATCAGGCAAATCAATGAGACCAATATATATATATATGTTGTGTGTTCATACAAAGAAAAAATATAAATCTAACATCATTAAGTATGAAACACAATTTTGAATGCATCTCACAATAAATAATTCCAAAGCACAAAAAAATTAATTTGTTGGGTGTTTTCAATCTTAATTTCACAAGAAATAAAATAACTTCATTCTGCATAAAAGTACATGTAAATATTTTCACAATGTAAACTTAGGCTGGGTTTCCAATACAACATTACAATTAACTATGCTGCAAATTCTTAATAATCAAGGACGTGGACGGTTGGCACAGCGTGTTGCTGTTACTCGTTATTACTACACTAGTACGTGTCCATACGTGCGTGCCCGTACGTGCAAAAAAAACAACAACTTTCAAACAACCACACAGGCCATTCCTTCGCTCTCGTAAATGACGACTGGATTGGGGCATTGTGTTTATCTATAAATGCGCATAAGAACTCGAGAAATTATGAGAATACAGTAAGTCATCACTATCCGGAAGTCCGTACGTTGTAACCCGTAATGGGGAACGCGGCTGAGGATCTCTTCCCCATCGGCCACGCCTACGCAGTTGGTTTGGTAAACAAATGGCCATAACTTGGGAAGCACTTGTCCAATTCATATCAAACCTTGAAAAGGCACACACTCAGGTCCCAGCAATATAGCTGGCAAGTTTCAATTAGATCGGATCAGTGGTTGTCGAGAAACAGCGGTACAACACACACACACACACACACACACACACACACACACAGAGCTGGAATTATAGTAGATGAGGCTTGTTCCTGCCCGCACCTCCACACCGATCAGGGGCATATTTCAAATGTTGTGATATGGCAGTGTCCACATCTGCCTCTGTTGCTGTTGGCTGACTGGCCATGGTACTGTCTGAAAATAATAAGAATTTCCACTTCGTATATATTGGGCTTTATGATCATCAAACAAGACTTGCAATGTGAATTACGCTCAAGTCATGCACATTATAAACTGTCATTTAGCAGAATTCATTTCCTCTGACAACTTTATAAAAATTCAGGTTCCGGAAAGGTCTCTTCCCATTCTTTCCACACAAATTGTATGTGGACATCACAGCAGTGGACATCACCCTTATTTTAGAAAATAAAACAATTTAGTACACCAGTGTTCAAAGCAGCTTGTAACAAATTTTAAGTTCCACTGCCCTTGAAAAGCCTCAATTAATATTATTCTAAATAATATAAAGTTATTTTCATGTCTTTTGAGAACCATTTTACCAAAGGAAAACAATTGTGCACCGAAAAACTTGAACAACTCCCCAAGTGACAAAACTACCGCAATGAAGGCTTCATTGTTACAAGCGGCAGTTTGTCGGCGGCCAAAGGGTTAATATATTTTTTTATGACAAAACCACATTTTTCGGCGAACAATAACTGACAATTGTTTTCCTTTTGCCTTTGGTTAGGCCAAACTCGTTAAAAGAGGACATAAAAATAATATATTATAAAAATATATATATTAATTGAGGTTTTTTTAAGGCAGTGGAACTTTAAATTTGTTACATTGTGGTACAATGCGGTATTCGTCGGACCCGAACGGCCGAAGCATTATCCACACCAGAAAAATATTTTAAAAGGTTCTGAACCAATTAAACTTGTGCAAAGTACTTTTTACAGAGTCCCCTTTATTTGCCACAGACCGGTGTTTTTTTTTTCACCAGGCCGCGGAAAAATGATTTCTTTTTACCGTCGATTTCTCCACACGATCAGGGCCATATCAGGGGAGGCCATATCAGGGCCATGTCAGGGCCATGTCAGGGCCATGTCAGGGCCATGTCAGCGACAGCTAAACGTGATAAACGGATGAAATCAGGTGCCAGAGGATTCGATCGTCAGTGGATAAACAATAGTATGTGACGTCCCGTCCAACGTCGAACCACGATCGAGGGCCTGAAGGCCGGGAGTTTACATTGAATGTAACGATATAGATTCAGCACACCAGTAACAGAACACATCATGGATTCTGTGATCTTTAAATGTCAAAAACAAAAGCTAAGACATAAATCGATTTTTAATATTATACTTACCAAAATGATCACGGCGGAAGATAATTTAAACTATAAAGCGGAAGTCTTCTGCAATTAAAGCGGATTGTGTGTCACACTCAGAAACAGGGGAAAGTTCACAAGTTTAACCAAACCTTGCAAATGGCGGCTCGTGATGCGGAAATAGCAATTAGCCAATCAGATCTCTCTCCAGTGAAAGGCAAACACAACCACACACGTCACGAGGTGGAAAAGCGGTCACCATGGAAACACACGAGGCAGAAAAACAGTTTTCGATAATCGCGGGGCGCGCTGCGGCTGTACCACGTCGTGATCTGGTTGTACAACCAAGCGGCCGATTCCCGACGTCGTGAATCTTTCATACTGACGTCGTGTGCCTGCTGGGTTGATGGTGATGGGTCCCAGGGCCTGGTGTAGAGGCATAGGAGACCTTTGTGATTGACAGGCGGGACATCGTTGGCAGTTTTCTGAAATGTCAACAGACATGTAAGGCCAATAAAATGACTGAGTGGCTTTGTGCAATGTTCTGGAATATCCATAATGTCCAGATGTGGGATGTCCATGGATATGTTGAAGCACTTCGGGAGTAAAGAGTGGGATCACCACTTGCAGGCTGCAGAAACTCACTTCGAGAGGGTGATTGGCAGATCAATCGAAACAAGAGATCATCCTCACTGTAAGACGACCAAACCAAGTCAACAGTTTCCTGAGGTAAGTCGGGGAATTGCACAGTGCCAACGCAGGGGTTTCCAGAATGGTATCCATTGGATACAATTTTCAGATCAGGATCAAAGATGAAGCTCAAGAGGTCCCAGTTAACATATTGAATGTTTACAACGTTAAACTCTCTGAGCAGCAACAGGCTCATGGACTCATGTGAGCAAAAAGACAAGGACGATACGTCAGGCTTATTTGGAGTCATTGAAAAGGTCTTGTGGAGGCGGGTCGTTGCAGGAGACCACTGCTGTGGCTGTGTTTGGTTGCTGTTGAGGTATTTCTTGCTCCCTGCAGCTTACGAGTGGTGGATCGAACAGTGGTATGTTGACCGATAGAGAAGTGTCGTCCAGGCGTCAAGACATGGTGTCCTGTCGAGGTCTTGGATCCTCCCTGTGAATGCTGGTACCAGTCACAAACGTCGAGTTCAACAGATCAACGAGCTCATCTTCAGTAGGGTCGTTGCGAGGGGCATTCATTTTAAACAGATGAAGGGCTTGTGGTCTGTGACGATGGTAAATGGATGACATGTAAGATAGTGGTGGAAGTGTCGCACTGACCAAACAATTGTGAACAATTCACGGTAAAAGTGGACCACTTCCTCTTTTAATGTTAGCACAAGACTCACATAGGATATCACTTACCCTTGGAGTTCAGCTTCTGAGTAAGGACTGACCCAACACATGCTGGGAGGCATCCGTGTAAAGCAAGAAAGGAACCCCCACATTGGGAATGACATGATGGATGATTGGAAAAGTATTTCTTTCAGTGTGGAAGGCATCCTTGCTATCATCACTCCAGAAAAATGGCACATACTTGTGGTGAGTTGGTGGAGTGGCTCAGAGAGCGAGCAAAATAATTGATGAAATGTCTGTACTATGAACACAGACCCAAGAAAGTTATGACCTGTGTGGGTTGTGGTGTCCCCATGTCTGTATCTTTCAGTGTTTGATGTGTCAGGCTGCAACCATCACTGGAGATCAAATGTCCAAGAAGGTGACAGTGGATTCAGCCAAGTGACATTTGGAGAGTTTGAGCTTTAATCCTGCGACGAAAATCGTGAAAGACTTCTCTGAGATGGTCCAAGTGTATTCGATACCCGCACTGTCCACAATAACATCGTCTGAATAGATGCTCCAGCGAAGGCCACACAAGACTAACTCCATTAGGTGTTGGAAGTTTGGTGGTGGATTACAAATTCCCATTGGCATCACGCGAAACTGGTACAATCCCGATCCTGTTGAAAAGGCAGTTTTGTCCTTGTCTGCTGGATTGAGGGGAATTTGCCAGTACCCAGAAGTAAGATCAATGGTGCTGAAGATCCGTGCACCAGAGAGCCTGTCCAGGGTATCATCAACACGTGGTAGTGGATGAGAGTCTTTGACAGTAACAGCGTTGAGTCTCCTGTTATCCTCACAGAAGCAATACAATCCGTCCTTCTTTACGAGAACCACAGGAGAAGACCATGGGCTGCAAGACTCTTCGATGATGCTCTGTTGACGTAGTTTTTTGATTTCACCCTGCATGAGATGGCTTATATTGCAGGTGATGTGCGGTGCATGTGCAATTTGATTGGTGTGGCATTGCCTGTCCTGATGTGTTCGATGAGATTTGTCTGACCATAGTCATCTGAATGTGTGCTGAAGATAACAGAGAATTTCATCATGAGGCTCTCAAGCTGAGACTTCTTGGGTGCTCAAGCTTGCACTGGAAATGTTCACCAAGGGCTTTGTCATTTGAGGAGCAGATGTGGTGGCATCCACAATTTCAAATTTTTCATGCTGGTGGCTGGTGATGGAGTGTAACTGGCCAAGGAAATGACCTTTGGGTAGATGAACATGTTGTGTCGATGCATTGACCACCTGCACTGCTGCTGAGCCATTCTGCACTGTGGATAGTGTTCTGGCCACAGCAAGACCTGTGGCATTACCTTTGCATGGATCAAGGAGGCCGACATACTCCTCCTTGACAAGAGTGTGAATTACGCTGCAATCCAGACTGGCTGTCACAGTCATCTCAGACAATGGTGATTGTTGTTGTTTCGTATGCACTGTGCAAACTGTAGCTGCTGGTTGCATCATTTCTGGAAGTGTGGCTGTGCTGCTGATGCAGTGCCCCTGTTACCAGTAAGCTGGTACTATTTTTTCAGACCTCGGAAGGATGACAGCCTGAATCAACCCACCTGGTGTTATTTAACGGCCTGACAGGGGCTCAAACTCAAGACTCAAATATGTCAAGCCAGCCACCCTCACCATTAAGCCAACACCAGGCTTTCAGACAAGGGTGGTGTAGTCACGGGAGAGAGGATAACAGCATTACTCTGCAGTGGAATGTGGTGTTGTGACTAACAGAGGTAATTTGTTGTCATCGAATGGCAAGTGTCCGTGGACCAGATCAATGGTGACGTGGTGTTGTGTGAGGCAATCCCAACCAATTATGACAGGATAATTAGCAGTGCAGATGACATTGAGCACATGCTTCAATATGTGGCTTCCCATATGCAGCTGCACAGTGAAAGAGCCAAGCATGTCGAAAAGATGTCCCGTTACAGATGCTGCACAAACAAGGGACTTCATTATAGGGTTTGTGATCACAGGGCTGGAATGGACTGGTGACATGTTTCTGTAATGAGTGAGATGCCTGACCTTGTATCCACAAGAGCATTGACCTCTGTTCCTTCTAGAATCAGTTGAATGAAAGATGTGGGGGCTGCAGCGGTTGGAAACTCAGAGATGTGTTGACCCGGACAAGTTGCAGTGAATGAGCTGGCATCTGGTCTGCAATGTAATCTAATGGCTGTTTCTCTGATGTTCCTTCTCATCAAAGTCCTGGTATCTCTTTGGCGTGTCAAAGCACACTTTCCGCAAGGGCGAGTCGTACTGTGATCGTGGAGAATTCCCCATGCAGGAGTACCTTGGAGGACTGGAAGAATGATGTGAGTAAGGTGAAGACAGCCATCTGTGTGAAGACTCAACTTTGGGTGAGGAAAAGCAGCTGCAGTGTCTGACAGCAGCAGATGAGTTGTAGGAGCGATCGGTGTGATGCATGCTGTGGTCACGTGAAGGAGAGTGGCCAAGCCATGGTGAGGAGCCATGGTGTCTTTGAGATGGAGGGTCAAAGCGCTTAGGACTGCGCCCCCTGCTGTGTAGGAATGGCCATCTGGGCTATGTTGCACAAGAAGTTGATGTTGTGCAATCACATTAACATCAAACTGTTGCATCAGGAGATCAATTTTGTCTTCAGTGTTCTTGGTTTGATATTGCCTAATTTCCTGCAATTCTAATTTGATGTCTGAAATAGCAGCAAGTAATTCAGCAACGTGTGCTGGAAGTGCAGAAGGGTGTTGCTACTGAGTAGCTACAACAGTCAATGATGCGAGTGAGTTGGAAGTTGTGATATTCAGAGCAAGTTGTGTGCGCTCACATTGGGCAGCAATGTTCAAAGCAGCTTGCATTGTTGTTGCTCCATGCTCATTCACTTTAAACTGAAATGCAGAATCCAAACCAGCCACAAATCTCCTAAAAACACAGTGGGTGGGGCGTGGCCTCAAACGAAGGGGAGGGAGGCCACAGGAGGATCATAAAACCATGAACGTTGGGGATTCTCTCCTCTCTCTCTCCATCCCTCTTCTTCGTCTTCTGCCTGCTGATGATGAGGTGGACCTTGCTGCACCATGCAACCTTAACTGCCTGCTCGCTCTAATCTGTCTGCTCACGCACAGGGACTTTGAGCTGCCCGCCACTGGCTGTTCATGATGCCTTCCTGTGGGGCATTTCCTGTTTAAACTTGTCTGGTTCAGTGTGAGTGGAAGCTGTGTGTGATAGTGGCACTTTGTTGTTCATTTCAGTTTAGTGTATTGCTAAATATTTGTTTACTAATTAGCCGCCAAAGTCTGCTGTCTTTCGTGAGGGATTCTCCATCTGTGTTGTCAGGTATTAATACAATATTCATATTTCTAAGAACACACACCCACCTCGTTTCTTGCCATGCTGAGGTAAAACCTTTTTGGGGAATAGGTGAGCTATTCCATGGGGGTCCCAATTCCATTAATTTCTCGATTAACAAGATAGTTCATAGAACACCTGAGCCCATGCTGTCTTGAGAAACAAGAATATTGGCGTAGTCTACGAGCGGCAAGTTTGATTGGTCATGACAATGGAAAATGTCGTAATATTTTGTCCAAGTACTGCTAAACAGGAGGGTTTTGAAAATGCCAAGAAGGTGATTTGTGTTCCACAGTATTCAAGTATATAATTCAATTGAAATAAAGATTTTCAAGGTCGTGGAAAAAAATACATTGGAAGTTTATCGCCGTTAATGCAGCGTCTTTTACACCACTTTATTTAAAACATTACATGACTTCTTCATGCCTGTTGATTGTGTCCTTTATGACGTCTTTAAAAACAGTAAGTATCCTGTTTGGAATCATTTTCCTATTTTGTTTGACTGCCAAACAAGCAGACAGAGTAAAACAAGCATGACAGCATTGTTGTCACAACCTGCGATGCAACACGATTATATATATATATATATATATATATATATATATATATATATATATTATTATATTATATATATAAAGAAAGACGCACCCCACATCTATCACCTGTGAATGGAAGGAATAGCCAATCAGCTCTCACCTAATCACGTAAACCCAGGTGGCTCGGATTAGATATAAAAAAATTGACACCTCCCGTGCTTCTCTAGCAGAAACTGCTGCGTAAAGCAACCAAGACAACTATGCCTGCACGTTGTACATGCTTGGGAGCCTCATTGGTATGCATTGCTGTCTGTCTCTGTCGCTGATGAATTGCCAACAAGTGATGAAACCAGTCCAGCAGCTGAGGGGGTGTGTAGCATTGGGATTCTCATGTGTGAACTATTTGTGAATGTCTTTATAGCTGTGGAGGAACTCTGGGAAGGGTTTGATACAGCAAAGTGCTTACCTTGTGGAGGCTCTTGGTTGCTTTACCAGCAGTTTCGACTCGAAGAGCATGGGAGGTATCCATATATATATTAGTTATGGATTTCGGAATCCGGTCTGATGATGCTCCACACATCCAGGTCCTTAGACAGTTATTTCCATAAATGCATGTCCAGATTAGCCCCATCCCCGTGTCTAATGGGATTTTAAATGTGATGCGTTAGAAGGTAAAGAATTGATCCCTCTCTTATGGGAAGCTTTTTTTTTTTTTTTACAACAGACACATTTATGCACATATTTCTTTCGCGAGTGCTGACGCCGCCTTATTTTTCCTCAGCAACGTTGCACATATTTATTTTGCCAACGACGAGGCCCGCCATGCACGGGTTGTCATGGTAACGGTGCACAAGTGGGCGGGGTGAGTTTGAGGGGACTCTGCGCCCGCCGAGAGGGCCGCATATATAAAAAGAATGGAGAGGTCCGTTCAAAAATGAGAAAGAAAGCGAAAGAGGAAGCGCGCAGAAGAGAAGCGAGCAGAAAACGGGCAAGCGAGCCAAAAAGGAAGCACGAGCAGGCAAGCGCATGAGAGAAGAAACAGGCAATTGAGACCAGAGAGGGTGCGAGCGCGCAAGAGAGGAAGTGAGCGAGTGAGCATGTGGGTGTCTGACGAGCGCCAACAACAAGACCATTCGCCAGACAATTCGTCCTTTCCAGTGCTTGAGCAAGCGAGCTGTGGTGCGCATGTGGGTGTGAGTAGCACCAACAATGAGACAATTCGTCCTTTTCAGTGCTTGAGCAAGCGAGCGTGTGGTACGTGTGTGGGTGTGAGCATGGGTCGGTCACAATGAGTGAGGCGCGGGTCAGTCACCAACGATCGTGTAGGTCACTGGACGTCACCAGTTTCGTGAAGTGTGAGGAGCTGCCTGTTGTGCAGCACCAGGGTCTAAACCTGCGACAGACAATCTCGGTGCCCCCCAGACGTCGACTGGCATTCAAGCTGTTCGCGAGTGGGTGCACAGCAAGGATGGGTGCTGGCGACAGACAAGACACACACACACACATTTCAGGACATTTTCACTTCACGGACGACTTCTCTCTGGTGAGCAAAATGACTCTTCTCCGCCCCCCCTCCCCCGAATGATCTGCTGGTACCCTTGTCTGTTAAGTTGTACGTACGTCAACCCCCCCCCCCCCGATAAGCATCTGCTCTCTGTCTTTTTCCTGTCATTTTGATTGATTTTGCCTGATTAATAATTCATTTTGATTGCCTTGGAATTCATTCACTTATTTACCTCAGAAAATAAAAAGTTCTTTTTATTTATTTATTTCCTTATTAATAAATTATTTATTGACTTCCAACCTGTCCGTGTTTGTCTTTTCCCTCCATTGGTCAAGCATTGTCCGAACCTAGATAGACTGGGAGGTAATTAACACAGATTTGACCAAAAATAGTCGGCATGCACCAGCGGTTAAAACGCTGGCCGCCCGAATTAAGATCTAATCAAGATGAGATTGTGCTTTGCGGAGGGCACGCTCCCCGCTCAGGTAGCACGTGACCTCTAGTTACACGGCATAATTGGACGGTGGACACTGGAACTCGTGGTTAACTGGGTGGCGTTCATGGTTCTAAAACAACCCACCATACCACAACTGTTAATTGTCAGGGTGGCCCCTGGTCGGCTCTTCCGAGGACAACCGGGGATTAATCCCCCTGAGTGACAAACTGGTGTCTCCGTACCCTGGCCGCAACAATAATATATATAATATATATATATATATATATATATATATATATATATATATATATATATATATATATATATATATATATATCACCTATTTCCACTAAACTCCCTCATCCATGCTCATGTCCACGTGTATCGTTGTGGTGAAAAGCTGAAAATTGGGTCTGAGAATAAAAAAAAATCATTACCACGGCTCGGATTACATTCTCTAATGACTAATCTATCTCATTAACCTTGTGCTTTATCAGTCTCATTTCCCATATGAAGAAATAAGATTAGATAAGATTCAGTGATTCTAACAGGGGATTTACCTTTGTACCTGCTTCCTCAATTTTGGTGTGTGTGTGTGTGTGTGTTGTGGTGTGTGTGTGTGTGTGTGTGTGTGTGTGTGTGTGTGTGTGTGTGTGTGTGTTGTGTGTGGTGTGTGTGTGTGTGTGTGTTGTGTGTGTGTGTCTTTGCCATTAAGCGTGAGTGAATTTGTTTTAAAATCCGGTAACGGCCGATTGGGAAATACACATATAAAATACTTTTTAAAGAGTTGATTCATCACAGTTGTATCAGAACAAGCTGTTGTCACACGGTCACTGATTGCTAAACCACAATATGGGCCGTTCAAAAATTATGTAACGCTGTTTTTGTGGAGAGGTCGAACAGGCTTGATGAAACCTTACTAATCATTTTTATTCGACATATGATTAGATTTTTCGGGATCCCTCATCCTGAGTAACATTCAACCCAAACAAAGCCGATGGAAATCTGCACAACAATGCCGGACAGTGTAATCAGCAAAGGTGGGCCTTGCAGCCTAATTATTTGGCCCATCAGAAAACCAAGATGGTGGCCAGATTTGTCTGGTGCTATGGTGGGTGGAGTCAGTGACAGATGTGGGTGTGGTCCAGCAGTTGTCCAACCAATGGTGCACATTTCAGAAATTGACCCCCCCCCCAACAAGGCAAAAACACCGGGCATAGTGGCGTGCGCCTGTAATCCGGCTACCAATTGCTTTAACCCTGCTTGGTTGGAGGATCGCTTGAGGACGGGTGCTCTGCGCTGGGCCGCGCTATGAGAGGGTATAGGGCAGCCCGGAATCATGGCGAAACCAATCCTTATTCCTTGTGTCATAAGAGGCGACAGGGTTGCGTCAGAAGGGCATCCGGCGTTAAACCTATGCCAAATCAGTATGCGGATCATAACGGATGATCCGCTGTGGTGACCCCTAACGGGGCAGCGAAAGACGAACAACAACAAGGACAAAAAACAACAACAAAACCAACAACAACAGCAACACTAAGCACTTGTAGACCTGCAACACGTCGCAGGTAAAAATTATCTTACTTCCCTGCGCATGCGTAATCAGGACGAATTCAGAGCCAAAGTACTGTAAAACTACAGGTTCGTTTTCTGATCCATGTTCAGATTTGTGTTCAAAATATAACATCCCATTGAGATCAAGTTGTTCCTTGATCATAAACTGACATTTGTAGACAACATAGAGAGATAAAATGAACCAATTGCTTTAACCCTGCTTTTTGCTTCGTGTGCCCGGGGTAATAACCGGCAGCGTTTCCGACTGCGTCCAGAGTCACGGAGTGGTGCAAAAAGCTCGGAATCATCTCATTATTTCGACCATCCGTGAAGCGACCTCTGGCATGATACAGTTTACACATCTGACTAGTTAACGGTTGTGGCTGTAGGTGTGACAATAGGTAACATCCCAATCAGATGCATTATGGGAAGCCACAGGCATGCATCATCACAAATCATAGAAATGTTTAAGAGAAATAAGACCATATATCCATGAGAAGAAAATCATGCAAGACAGCAAGAGAGCAAGACGTGTGCCAGCCCACTCTTTGACTTGGACTGTAAATCTTTGGGATGGTGACTGCTCTTCCTCCTCAATAAACAACTAAATAGAGCACAATTAAATAGTCACAATATTCTTCTGTAGGCTGTAGCTCATGCAATATTTATTATGAAATTATATGAATGGTAACTGTCCATCAATCAAATTATATGAAGTGTTCTAACAGAATTCAAACAAGAAAGAGCAATCAACTATTGCAGACCCTTCCCAGGACTTTTGTGTGGTTTTATAGTACGTAGTTTAAAGACGCACTCAGATTCTAATTGTACCATACATACTTTATCGACATACTTGCATTCTAATATTGTACATACTTTGTTGAGGATAAGGTGTACTACCGGCTACCACAAGGTGGCGTTTGTGGCCTACGATGGCACATTCTGTGTGGACAAATTGGCAAATGGCGAAAAATGCAATACCCTCTCCTCTGGCAAGGGTAATTATCAGAAGAGGATATCAAGAATTGTGCAAAGGGGGTTGGGAGGAGAGGGCAGGTGGTGTTAGCTGTCCACAAAAAAATCTAAAAACACGAGTATGTACATCAAATGGATCATATGTCTCTGTCTGTCTGTCTGTCTGTCTCTCACACGTGCACTCCCTGCTGACCGTTCGTGCAATGCCGTCGACCAATGTCAGACGTGAGATCAGGGCCATCTCTCGAGACATATCTCGTGCTTTTGATATAGTCTGGCATCCTGGCTTACTCTACAAACTCTCTGCCTATGGTGTCCACAGCCAACTCCACACATGGCTTACTGACTTTCTCCACTCTCCCTGTCAATGCTGAAATGCCCCAAGGCAGTGTTCTGGGCCGAGTCCTATTTCTGATCTTCAACAAATGATCTCTCTGACTCTGGAAAATCTTGTTTATGTATTTGCTGATGACTCCAATCTCTGCCACGATATATCTCAATCTTCAGACAGAAGGCTGCAGCCTCTTCCCTCTATTCAGACATTGACAAATCACAAGATAGTCAAACAATTGGAATATGTCTTTCAATCCTGCTAAATCTCATTATCACTATCTCTCTTCGAAAGGACCGTTTGGCAAACCCTCCTATCTAATTTCTTAACTATCGTCTTGAGGATGTTGAGTCAATAAAACTCCTGGGTCTCACTGTCAGCGAAGATCTTTCTTTGGCAAACCACATTTCAAAGTTGGTCTCCAAAGCCAGCCACTGACTGAGCATCCTCCATCAAACAAAGTCCTTCCTTGGCACACCTGAACTCCTATCCACCTACAAGGCTTTCATCTGCAGTTTGATGGAGGACAAAGGGTGGAGGAGCTCCTTATGAGCCAAAAGCCATCCATATCTAGTGCTTACCTGTGTCTGCAGACATCCTCCTGCAGTTGGGTCACTTTTTTTAGGAGTTTGGTGGCAAAATTTGTATTTTGTTCACCATAAAAATATTTCATTCCAAAAAAACCTGCAAACGCAAAGAAAAGTGAAAACCCACTCTGTGGAAATACCTTCAGTGCTGCTGCCCTTTGCAGGGCAGCTCATTGGATGACGGGATTGGGACAAAGCCTTTGGGACACCCAATCCTTGATAATAGGAGAAAAATCACGGGGTAAACTTCCTGGGTCAGATTGCGGTGGTGTTTGGCAGAGTAGTGCTGAGGTGTCGTCCACCAGATGGCAGATCTCCTTGGGTTATCATTCTTCCCTGAGGCAAACCCTTCGAGGAGGTGCCTGGAATGTCTTATCCCTAAGATAAGATGATCATCTGTCTCTGTTATCATGTGAGCTGTTTAAACGTCGGTATTGCAGCACTCTCTGAGGTTCGGAGACTGGATAGTGGTGAGATAATGGCGGGTGGTTACACCTACTATTTGTATGGTCACTCTGATGGTTACCATGCCCAAGGAATTGCTGTAGCTGTGTCCAATAAACAGACTCCAAAGATAATTGAGGTAACACCGGTCATGAGTGTATTATGAGACGAAGGATTCGTCACAACTTGGGTGTCATTTCCCTGCTCTCAATATATGCTCTGACTGAAGCAAGTGATCTCATTGTGAAGGAAGCATTCTATGCTACTCTCGAGTCTGTGGTTGATTAGTGCCCCAGGCGAGATACTCTTCTTGTCTTGAGGGATTTCAATGCATCGACTGGCATTGATAGGGATGGTTATGAGACATGTGCTGGTCCCCATGGGTCTGGAACTGTGAACCAGAATAGCACTAAGTTCATTGACTTTGCAAGAAGTCATGGACTGAGGGTGGCTGGTTCATGGTTTCAGTGCACACAGGCTCACCGCTGGACTTGGTATGAGTAGGGTGAATATACTGATTGTGGCTCACTTTTCCGCATGTAAGTGAATGGGGGATTTTCAGCGATTCATATTTTTTTTCCCGAAAAATAAACCCCCTTTTTATCCCAAGGTATATTTCTTTGTCTCCCCTTTTAACCTAGGGGCACTCTTTTCAAATAACCAATGCAATAAGATAAAGATTTGTTAAAGTAGTAAAGTAGTAATGTGATTTGTTAAAGGTGATTCTAAAGAAATATCTGAAACATGTAAGCCTTGGGGCACTCTTTTTCAAATAACCAATGCATATTGTTTAGCTCACTCATTGAACCGATAAAGATTTGTTCATTCTCAAATTCCTTCAATAGTTTAATTTTCTTTGCACAATAATCCCCATCTAAAATATTTAAAAATAAAACATTTGAATCTTTATATTTTTTAAGATACCCCTTTTGTGCCATTACAAAATGATAAACTTCTCTTAATGCTCTTGTTTGACCACCTCCTGAGCCTCAGATTATTTTTCGCTAAGCCACGCCCACTTTTCATAAGCCCCACCCACTTTTCATGAGGTTTTCACAAGCCACACCCACTTCCCTAAGCCCCGCCCACTTTTACTAAGCCCCGCCTACTCTTACATCATTTCCAGTTCATCCCCTGACTCGACTATGGAAATTTCGCCTATATGTAATGGGTTTAGAAGCTACCTCGGTTGCTCAGCGAATTCCAAAGGAACCACACCCACCGTTCATCCCTGACTCACTAGGAAATTGTGCCTGTTATGGGTTTGAAGGCCTACCTCGCTTGCTCAGAGAATTTCCAAAGGAAACCACACCACCAGTCATCCTGACTCACTAGGAAATTCTGGCTGTTATGTTGGAAGGCCTACCTCGGCTTGCCCAGGAATTTCCAAGGAAACCACCCCACCAGTCTTTCTCTATAAAGCCTCACCCCAGGCTCCATTTTAAACATATTTTACTTTTACAGAGAATGGACTACTGTGCTAAGCGGCCTGTGATACTCTATGACTTGTATGGAACTAAACTTCAAGTTGAGAATTGGATTCAAACCTTATCTGTTGAGGTAAGATTTTAATTTCCCCTATTCAGTTCTTTTAAACATGACTCATTTAATAATTAAATACTTAATTAATACATTATATATTTTCTCTCACAGGAAATTGTATCTGAAAATACCGATTTTGCCACAACTTTGGGGAAATTGTTGGCTTGGTTGAAGACCTGTGAGCGACCAAGACCCACAGAACGAGCGAGACCTTGGGTGATGAACTTTGGGTTCCTTGAGTTTCGAATATTGTATGGAACTAAACCTTCAATTGATGACTGGATTCAAACCTTTATCTGTTGAGGTAAGATTTTATTTTCCTATTTTCAGTTCTTTTAAACATGACTCATTAATAATTAAATAACTTAATTAATACATTATTATTTTCTCTCACAGGAAAATTGTATCTGAAATGCAATATAGAATACGATTTGCACAACTTGGGGCGAAATTGTTGGCTTGGTTGAAGACCTTATGACGACCAAGACCACAGAACGAGCTCGCCTGATGGCCAACCAAAGATTATACGTTGGAGACCTCTATGAGCGACCAAACCCACAGAACAGAGCTTCTCTTTGATGACCCAACCAAAGAGTTATACTTGGAGACTAACATTGCGACAATACCCACAGAACGAGCGCCTTATGATAGTTTGCCACAACTGGCAAGGCTAGGTTAACGGAGACCTCATGAGCGACCAAACCCACAGAACGAGTGTCCGTGATGACCCAACCCAAAGAGTTATACGTTGGTAGACTCATGACGAACCAAGACCACAGAACGAGTCGCCTTGATGACCCAACCAAAAGAAGTTATACGTTGGAAGACCTCAGAGCGACAAAACCCACAGAACGAGCTCTGCCTTGAGTGGACCCAACCAAAGAGTTATACGTTGGAGGAGACCTCATGAGCGGACCATGACCCACAGAACGAGCTCGTCCTGATAGACCAACCAAAGAGTTGATACAAAGTAGGAGCTTGGAGACTCATGACGACCAATTACCCACAAACGAGCTGATTGGAGTGGATGACTTTGGCGGTTCCTTGGAGTTCAAATTGTATGGAACTAAACTTCAATTGAGTGATGGATTCAACCTTTATCTGTTGAGGTAAGATTTTATTTTCCTATTTTAAAAGTTTTAACATGACTCATTAATTAATTATATTTTATTATTAATAAATTTTATATATTAATATAAAATATTAAATTTAATTTTATTAAAAATTTATTATTTTAATATTTTTTTTATATTATTTAAATTTTTTAAATATATTTTTTTTATTTTTTACATATTAGTTTTTTATTTATTATTAATTTTATATTTTTTTTTTATTTATTAATTTATAAATTATTTATAATTATATTTATTTTTTTATTGTTTTTAAATTTTTAATTTATATTTTATTTTTTTTTTATAAATTTTTTCCATACTAATTTTTTTATTTTATTTTTAGTTGATAATTATTGTGTATACAATTTTTATTATTTTAGTATATTAATGTTTAACTATAAATTAATTTTATTTAATATATAATTATTCTCTATTTTTTTTACATCAATTTAATTTAATTTTTTTTAGTTTTATTTTTTTATGATTAAGTCACTTATTAATTATAAATTTTTTATGGTTATATTATTATATATCTTACTGATGTTAATTTTTTTTTTTTCTTAATTTTTTATTTTATTATTAATTTTGTTTAATAAATTTTTGTTTTTTTTTATTATTAAATTTAATATTTATTATAAATTTTTATTTATTATTTAGAATATAGTATTTATATAAATATTAATTATTTTTATTTATTTAATTAAAATTATATTCTTTTTATTTATTTTTAAATAATTTTTAAATAATATTAAGATTAGATAAATTTTTATTTATATATACAAAAATATTAGTTTTTTATTATGATATAATTAATTATATAATATTTTATTTATTTTTAAATTAATTTTATAATTTAATAAGTTCTTATTTTTTAAATATTTTTTTATAAGAATTTTAACTAATTTAGAAGTTTAAATTTATTATTTTATATTTTATTTTATTTTAAAAATTAAAATGTATTTTAATATAATTTATATATAATAATTATTTATTTTATATATTTTCTTATATAATTTAAAATTTAAATAATTTTTTTTATTTTATAATTTTATTTAAATTTTTTTTAAGTATTTAAATTAATTTTATAATTTTATTTTTATTAATATTTATAATATTTTTATTTTTATATAATGATATTTTTTATTAAATTTAATTACTATATTTAATAGTTTTTTTTCTTATTTATTATTTAATTATTTTTTTTTTATTTATTTTTAATTTTATTTTGAGAAAATTTTTGTTTTTTTTTTCACGATTCATTTATTTAACTAACTCTTTAATCTCTGTGTTTATTAATTTTTAAAGTTATATATCATTAAAGATATTTTAATTATTAAATTATTTTAATTTATTGTTAATATAATATTTCTTTTTATAATATATAATTTTTATATATTTTTTTTATATAATCTTTATTTTTTTCTGAATTTAATAATTATGATCTTTTAATTATTATTAATGTTTTTTATTTTTAATTATTATTTAATTTTTTATATATTAATTTCTTATTTAAGATATTTCCTGGTATGTATCTGTTATTTAATTTATTTTATTTTTTTTTAATTTTTATAAATTATTTTTATCGTTAAATTTTTAATATTTTTTTATCTAATAATATTTAGATACTTATTTTTAATTTATATTAGACTATAATTTTAATTTAATATTTAATTTTTATTATCTATCCAATAATTTTTTTTTATATATTTAATATTATTTAATTATATCTATTTATTTGGTTTTATTTATTTTATATTTATTGCGATATGTATTATTATGTTGACCTTTTATGAATGTTCATAAAGTAACTGTAATTGTTTTATATTTTTTTTAAATATTTTTATAAAGTAATTTAAATGATTTTTTTTAAATTTTTAATATTTTTATTATATTTTTTTTTATTATTATTAACTAGTAAATTATATATATTATGTAATAAATTTTAATAGAGTAATTTTTCTAATAAAGAGAAATGACTATTTATTATGTCTGGTATTATTTAAAATATTTTATTTGCTCTATTTAATATGTTTATCTTTTATTTTTAATTTTTTTTTTTTTTTGTTAAACTTATTATTTTGTGGAATCTAATATTAATCCATCAATTTATATGTATAATAATTAATGTATTGTATGTTATTTTTTATAATTTTCTATTCATCAAAATATCTCACTCTTAATTTTTAAATTAATTAATTTTATTATGATTATACTATACATCTAATATTTAAAACAACTAATAAAGATTTAAAAATTATATAAGAAATTTTTATTATTAAATTTTTCTAACTTTAAAAATATTTATTAATTAAATTTATATTTAATATATCAAATTGAATTAGTTTAGTTAATATTAAAAATTTATAATTTATTATAATTAATTTTTTAATTTTGTTTAAATTAAATTTTTTTTTTATTTTATTTATATTTTTATTTATATTTTTTAAAAATTAATTTTATGATTAAATTTTTATATTTTTTATTTTAAATAAATTTTAAATTGGTATTTTTTTTTTATTATTTATATGTATTTTTTTTTATAAGAAATATTTTTATTTATTTTTATATAATTATAATTATTAATACTAATTTATTTTTAAAATATTTATTTTATATTTTTTATATTTATATATTAAATCGTTATAATTTTAATTTTATTATTTTTTTAAATATTTATTTTTTATATAATTTTTTTAATTATTTAATAATTTTTTAAATGTGATGTTTATTAATGTATATAATTAAATTTTCATGTAAATTTTTGGTTTGTTGTTATTTTTTATAAAATTTTATATTTATATGTAACTTATTTTTATAAGTTTGTTTTTATTTATTAATATATTTTAGATTATTTTTTCTTTATTAAATGTATATAATTTATATTGTTATGTATCTGTTAATTTAGTTTAATTTTTAATATTAATATTATATTATTATCTTATATTTTTTATAATAAAAGTATTATAATTTTTTTTAAATTTTATTCTTATTTTTTAATTCTTTATTATTTTTTAACATATATTTTATTTAATGATAGATGAATTTAATACATTATTTTTAAATCACACAAGTCTAATTTAATTATTCACTAAAAAAACAGACAGTTTAATAATTTAGTTGTGTTTAAAGAAAATGTTATATTAATCTAAATAAAAAATTAACACACTTCTTTTTATTAATTCTTGTTATAGTTCTTGTTTTTTTATTTTTAATTTATTTTAGACTACTTCAGACTTTTCATATGTTTCCAAGTATGTCATGTTTCCTTTGAATGTTTAGAATACCCTATAGTGTGTTAATTGTTTTATTACATTTATAAACATGTTTTTTCTGTTATTTTGTATGTTGTAAATATACTCTTTCATTTTATTCCCCTTATAATAAGTTTTTAAATATAGGGCACCCAAGAAAGAGTCGCTCCTCCAGCCACGTCCATGACGGTAAAACCGTTTTGCAGCGTCCTTTATCTATTCAATGACCTTGTAGTATGCTTTCCAACATTATTAAAAATCCGTGTTTAATATATATCATTTTACCTTTTTCTATCTTTAATTTTATTTAATTATTACGTATCTAAAATGAGTTTATAATTTAATATATATGGCTCACACCTCTTCTTACCCTCCAATTTAATTTTTTTTAATAATTTTTATAATTTTTTTTTTATATTTTTATTAATATATAAATTATTTTTTATCTTTTTTTTATTTTTATTTCTCAGGAGATTTCATAATATTAGTCTAAATGTAGAGAGTGGAATAGTTCTTTAGACTGCTAATGTAAAAAATCGTAGTGTGAAGTTCAGTTCTTTATTATTATCATTCATACTGAGAATCTTTTATTGTCTTTATTTAGGAAGAGAACAAAGAAACCATATGCTTTGTTGACTTTTTCCATATCACCATTTTAATATTTTAATTTTATGCTCTTGTATCTCTTTGTATTATCTTTTAAATCCTATTTATTATTTGTATGAATTTTATTATTTATTTATATTTTATAATTTAATTTAAATGTATGTGCTCTTTGCCCTTCGTCTCTCTGAATCTTGTTACCCGATTTTATTTTTCTTTTTTAATTTAATAATTTAAATTAATTTTCACGAAATTCGCTGATAATTCTAATCTAAGTCATATATTTTAATAATTTTATTTTTTAGTCTATGTCAAATTTGTGATTTTTAATTTTTTTCTATTTATACCGTAGTTATAACTGTCTCATTTATGTTATTTATTATTTTTTTTTAATATTTATTTATTTTTTATTAAATTATTTTAATAATTTTTTTTATTATTTATTATTTTATATAAATTTTATTATTATTTTTATAGTATTATTTATTTTCATTTTTTTTTCATATTTTTATTTATAAGTAATTAATTTTAAAATTTATGTAAATTATTTAAATAAATATTTTATTCTTTTTTATTTGCTATCTGGTTTATTCTTTTATATTTAAATTTTTTATTTTTTTTGATAAAAATCAAATTGTATAAATTGATTATTTTATTTATTTAAAATTTTTAATTTTATTATTTATTTTTTTATTTTAATTTCATTTTATTTTTATTTATTTATATATTATTTTTATATATATGTTATTTATTAATTGATTTTTATTTTTTTTTTAATCTTTTTAGTTTTTACAAAATTTTTTTTATAATTTTTTTTATTTTTTTTTTTTTTTATTTTGTTTTTTTTTTTTTTTTATAAAATATTTTACAAATTTTTTTATTTTTTTTTTAATATTATTATTTAAATTATTTATTTTTTTTATACTAGTTTTAAATTTTAGTTATTTAACTAATTTTTAATTTTTTTAATTATTATTATATTAAAAATTTTTTTTTTAATTTATTTAATTTTTTTTTTTTTTTTTTTTTTTTTTTATAATTATATTATATATTAATATTTTTAATTGTTTTGTTGGTCTTTGGATTATTTCTTTTTATTATTATGTTTGATTAGTCTTTAATTGTTTTAGATTTTATATTTTATTTTTTTTATAATTCTTTTTAAGACTTGAACTAATTCTCTGTTTATATTTTTTTAAATAACTAATTAAGTCACATTATAATTTTCTCTCACAGGAAATTGTCCTATCTGAAATGCAAAACAAAATACGATCTTTGCCATTCAAGCTTTGTGGATTAATTCGAAGATTGTTGGTTGTGAAGACCTTCTATGATGCGACCGAAGCGACGAGTACTTAAGTCGATCGTGATGAACGACAACACCAGAAGATGCTTTATACGTTGGTGATCTTCGATGAGCGACCCATAGACCACAGAAGAGCTAGATCTTGAGAGTGGATGATTTGGGTTCCTGGATATCGAATAAGCAACTATTTTGATGCAACTGAAACCTAACCAACCTGATTGGTGACTGGATTTCAACCTAATTATTCTGCTTGAAGGTATGATTTTATTTCCTATTTTTCAGTTCCTTTTAAAAACATTGACGCATTTCTACATGAGACTCATATAAAAAACTTAATATGAAACACATTATAAACTTTATTCTCTCACAGAAATTGCTTTATCTCTGAATAATACCAATTTTGTGCCAGCGGCCTTTATCGAAATAAGCTAATGAAGAGCCAAAGAAAATTGTGAGCATATTAGGCTTGAGACCATATCGAACATATGAGTCACGCAGCGAAGACCCACAGACACGAGGTTCGTCCTGATGACCCAACCAAAGCAGTGATATACCTTGCCGAGACTTGGGAAAGTTCGGTATTATTTTGGAGACTGAAATGCTACGCGACCTTGGATCTAGAAGACCATATCTAAGAAAGTATCCGGACTCACCCTATTTTTCTACATCATCAGAACCTGGAAAGCCTGAACAATAGACATGGAATAGGAAGAAGGAGTATAAAAACATAAATAACAATACTTATCTTAGCTCATCGCTTCTCTGGTAGTATATATGTGCCAGACTTTACTCCCCACTTATATACATCATCCAAACTGCAAGCCTTAAAACAAATTGAAAACAGAGAAAAAAAAAACGTTTAGAGAAAAGAGAAATATATATAAGGTGGAAATCTCATTTTGAGAAAAGGACATTGTGTTGCGCGGGAGGATTGATTGACGGAGTTGAGATAGTGTTGAAATTGTGAGAGTTGCGGACACACAAACACACACAACAACACTACGACACACACACTCGCATCTATCCACACACTACTATCACCATGCACGTCAACCACACAAATCGCAACGCACTCATACCGCACGCACACAACACGACACGTCATCACCACACCATCGAGCACCACTCCTACACACGCCACACACACCACACACGCACACCGAGCCAATTGCAATCTTCCCGCGAACATACGACACGACAGCACTTCACCTACACCACGCACACGCGACACATCACTGAGCCCCCCACAGCACAATCCAACCCACAACCAATAAGTTATTAAGCTTGACTATTAGTTGAGGATTCTGTGCTTTGGGGTTCACAGATCTAGAACGGTCTCCCCTGCAATCCTCATAGCATATACTGTGTTGATACAGCTCTCGACTGCCCTCGAGTGTCCGACGAAATTTGTGCTTATATGAGGCAGAGAGAGAGATGAAGCGAACAACGCCAGTTGTCTCCCATTGCACACACAGATTTCGTATATACTGTTATACACCTCGGACTTGGCCCCTCGAGTGTCCACTAATATGTGATTAAGAGAAAAGAGTACTAGCAGGAGGGGCGGACCGTGGACAGAGCTCTATATCGCGTTATTTGCATCCCCATTGCACACACGATTATTACTTAACTGTTTATAAGACATCTCGGACTTTGGCCTTGCGAGCGCTGACGTTCCAGAATGGTATGCCCAGAGTGCGCGCCGGATATAGCGATGACGGAGTGAAGCCGCCAACCCATTCTCCACTGAACACACACAACACGCACACACTCTCACGCGACACACAACGCTAACCGCGCACACACACGCATACACCACACACACACGCACACACGCACACACGCACACACACACACAGCACACACGCACACACACACACACGCACACACACATTATACACACACACACACACGCACACACACACACACCACACACACGCATACACACACACGCAATACCACACACGACATACACCACACACACAACGCACACACACACGCAACGCACACAACAATCATACTGCTACACACACGCACACACACACCACACAACCACATATCACAAATCAATACAGTTCAAAGCTAGTATACGATTCGTTGAGGATCTCTAGTGTTCTTGTATCACAGCCATCTGATCTAAGAACGTCCCCCTTGACACACACATGACTATTATACTGTACACTCTGAGACTTGGACCCTCCTATGTCCAACAAAAGGGATTTGTTATAGGGATGGAGACTGAAGGATTGTTTCAATCCATTCGTCCATGGGTATATTTCGCTTTAGTTTGTCTTTGTAATTCCTGTGAATAAAATGAACCTAAAATCTCTCCCCTTCCAATCATATATCTTATAAGTCCAAGGAACCGTATCTATTACATCAACAATTTTAAAAAGTTCGTTCGTCCATCATTTAGTATGATCCTTTTCAAAACGAGATTTCCATCTATATATTCGTACGATATCACCAACTTTGAACTTAGGTTTTCTGACATTAATC
>CM068953.1:105352630-105366228 GCA_035128595.1 Eptatretus atami
AACAAGACGCAGCTGCGCTCATTCATTGGTATGGCACAGTATTACCAAAGATTCGTGCACGGGCTCAGCTCGCAGCTTGCGCCGTTAACGTGGTTGCTCAGGAAGGACGATCGCTGGGCCTGGGGGTATGCACACCAGGCGTCGTTCGACCGCGTCAAGCGGCTGCTCACAGAGGATACGGTCCTCGTGCACTATGAGCGCCGCACTGTGATGTCCGAGTTCAGCGAACAATGGAGAGTGGAGAGCGTTAGCATAACTCTCCGCTTATTGTGCGCCCGGATGTACATCACTGCACCCCGGCGGCGACGCTGGCCGTCTTCCCCCCCTCGACGCTGCCCTGCTTCCCCTCCCCTTCGCTGCCTCCTTCCCTCCCTCATTGCCTTTCCTCCCCTCCGCTGCCTTCTTTCCCTCCTCACTTTGGCCTTCTTCCCTCCTCACACTGCTTCTCCCCTCTCCCTCACCTGCTCTTTCCATCATCACAATTGCTTCTTTTACTCTCTGACACTTGCCTTCTTCCCTCCCCTCACATTGCCATTCTTTCCCTCCCTCACGCTGTGCTGCTCCCTCCCCTCACGCTGCTGTTCCCCTCTCCTCACGCTCCATGCTCCCCTCCCCTCACGCTAGCCTCTTCCCTCCCTCACGGCTGCTGCTTCCCCTCTCTCACCGCTGCCTGCTTCCCTCCCCCTCAACGCTGCTGCTTCCTTCCTCACGCTGCCTGCTTCCGCTCCGCTAGCTGCCTTCTTCCCCTCCCTCACGCTGCCTTCTTTCACTCCCTCACTTTGCCTTCTTTCACTCCCCTCGCTGCTCTTTCCCTCCCCCTCCGCTGCCTCTTCCCCTCCCTAGCTGCCTTCTCCCCTCCTCCCTCACCGCTGCTTCTTCCCTCCCATCACGCTGCCTTCTCCCCTGCCTCACGCTGTCTGCTCCCTCTCCTCACGCTGCCTTCTTCCCCTCCCTCACGGTTCTTTTTTCCGCTCCCTCTCAAGCTGCCATCTTCCCCTCCCTCAACGCTGCCTGCTTCCTTCCCACGCTCGCTTTCTTCCCTCTCGCTCATGCTGCTTCTTTTCCCGTCCCCTCATGGTGTCTTCTCCCTCCCCTCACGCTGCCTGCTTCCCCTCCCCCCACGCTGCTTGCTTCCCTCTCCTCAAGCTGCCTTCTTCCCCTCCCCTCATGCTGCCATCCTTCCCTCCCTCGCGCTCGCACTTCTTCCCCTCCCTCAACTGCCTTCTTTTCCCGCTATCCTCACTTGCCTTCTTCCCCTCGCTCACGCTGCCTTCTTCCCCTATCCTCACACTTTCTTTTCCCCTCCCTGCCACTGCTCTTCCCTCACACTGCCTCTCCCTCACAACTGCTTCTTCCCTCCACTGCTTCTTCCCCTCCCTCACGCTGCTTCTTCCGCTTCCTCACGCTGCTTCTTCCCCTCTCCTCAGTTGCCTTCTCCGCCTCTCCAAATGCTGCATTCTTCCCATCACACTGCCTTCTTCCCTCCTCGACGCTGCTTCTTCCGTCACACTGCCTTATTCCCCTCCCCTCAACGCTGTCTTATTCCCTCCCTCACGCTGCCTTTTTTCCTCCCTCCATTGCCCTCCTTCCCTCCCTCACTTTGCCTTCTTTCACTCTCACGCGCTGCTTCTTCTCTCCCTCACGCTGCCCTTCTTCCTCCCTCACGCTGCCTTCTTCCCCCCTTCAAATTGCTTCTTTCCCTCACCTCAGGCTGCCCTTCTTTTTCCTCACTCACATGCATTTCTTCCCTGCCCTCAGCGTCTGCTTTTCCCCTCCCCTCACGCTGCCTGCTTCGCCCCCTCACGCTGCTGCTTCCCTCCATCAACGCTTGCCTTCTTCCCCTCACCTCACGCTGCCTTCTTCCCTCCCCTCACGCTGCTTCTTCCCCTCACGCTGCTTCTTCCGCGCATCCCTCACGGTTGTCTTCTTCCTCCTCAACTGCCTTATTTCCTCCCCTCGAAGTTGCTTCTTTCCTCCTCAACATTGACTTCTTCCTCTCCTTCAGCTGCCCTCTTTCTCCCTCACATGCCTTCTTCCCCTCCCCTCATGCTGCCTGCTTCCCCTCTCCTCAACGCGCCTGCTTCCCTCCCTCATCTGCCTTCTTCCCCTCCCGTCACGCTGCTTCTTCCCCTCCCTCGCGCTGGCTTCTTCCCCCCGCCTGTACTGCTTCCCTCCTCACGCTGCCTGCTTCCTCTTCAACGTGCTTTCTTGCCCCTCCTCACGCTGGCTTCTTCCCTCCCCTCACACTGCTTCTTCCCTCCCTCACGCTGTTCTTTCCCCTCCCCTCCGTTGCATTCTTCCCCTCCCCCATGCTGCCTTCTTTTCCCTCCCTCACGCTGCCTTCTTCCCTCCCCTCCATTTTCTTCCCTCCTCACGCTGGCCTTCCTTCCCTCCCTCATGTTCTTTCCCTCCCTCAGGCTGCTTCTTTCGCCTCTCCCTCACATTGCCTTCCTTTCCTCCCTCACGCTGCGCTCTTGCCTCCCCTCACGTGCTTCTTTTCCCTCTCCTACATTGCTTCTTCCTCCCTCACGCTGCCTTCCCTTTTTCCTCCTCCTCACGCTACCTTCTCCCTCCCCTCACGCTGGTCTGCTTCCCCTCCCCTCACGGACCCTTCTTTCTACCCTCAGCTGCCTGCTTTCTCTGCTCACTGCTGCTGCTTCCTCCCCACACTGCCTTCTCCCCCCCTCACCTGCTTCTCCCCTATCTCAACACTTCCCTTTCCCCTCCCTCCACGCCCTTTCTTCCCCTCACAGCTGCCTTGTCCTCTCCTCATACACTGTTCTTTCCTCCTCACCTGCTTCTTCCCTCCATCGCTGCCATCTTTCCCTCACGCCTGCTTCTTCGCTCTCTCAACTGCCTTCTCCCCTCTACGCTGCTTTTTCCCCTCCCCTTCACGCTGTCTGCTTCCCCTGCGCTCAAGCTGCTTCTTTCCCTCCCTCACGCTGGTCTGCTTCCCCTCCCCTCACGCTGGCTTCTTCCTCTACTACGCTGCCTTCTTCCCCTCCCCTCACGGTGTCTTCTTCCCTCCCTTACGCTGCCCTTCTTTCCCTCCCTATTTCCTTCTTTCCCCCCCCACGCTGCCTTCCTTCCCTCCCCACATTGCCTTCTTTTCCCTCCCTCAGCTTGCCTTCTTTCCCTCCCCTCAATTGCCTCCTTTCCCTCCCTCACCTGCTTTCTTGCCCTCCCTCCGCTGCCTTCTGTTCCTCTCCTCACATTGCCTTCTTTCCCTCCTCCTAGGCTGCCTTCTTCCCATCCCCTCACATTGCCATTCTCTTCCCTCTCCTCATCAACGGCTAGCTTCTTCCCTCCCTCACGCTGTCGTGCTTCCCTCCCTCAACGGGCCTTCTTTCCCTCCTCACGCTGGCTGTTCTCTCTCTCACGCTGCCTGCTTCCTCCCCTCCGCTGCTTTCTTCCCTCCCTCATACGCGCCTTCTTCCCCTCCCCTCACGTCTGCCTTCTTCCCTCCCCTCCTTGGCCTTTCCCCTCCCCTCACGCTGTCTGCTTCCCTCCCTCAGCTGCTCTTCCTCCCTCACGCTGCCTTCTTCCCCCTTCCCTCGCTGCCTTTACCCTCCCTCACGCTGTCTCGCTTCCCCTCGCCCTCACGCTGCTTCTTTCCTTCCCTCATAGCTGCTGCTTCCCCTCTTCCTCACCGCTGCCATCTTCCCCTCCCTCACGTGTCTTCTTCCTCCACCACTCCGCTGCTATCTTCCCTCCCTCACGCCTGCCTGCTTCCAGTCCCTCCAACGGGCTGCTTTCTTTCCTCCCTCGATTGCCTTCTCCCTCTCCTCAGGCTACTTCTTTTCCTCCCCTCACATTGGCCCTTCTTTAACTCCCCTCAGCTGCTTCTTCCCCTCCCTCACGCTGCTTCTCGCAGCAAAACGCAGCTTGGCGCTCATTCATTGTATGGCACAGTATTACCAAAAGATTCTTGCCGGCGGGCTCAGCTCGCAGCTTGTGCCGTTAACGCGTTGCTTCAGGAAGGCACGAGCGCTTGGGCCTGGTGTGCCTGCCACCAGGCGTCGTTCGACGCGGTCAAAGCGGCTGCTCACAGAGATACGATCCAAATCCCTCAGTCGCCAAACTGTGATGTCGAGGTGCAGCGGAACATGGAGAGTGAGAGCGTTAGCAGTAATCCGCTTGTATTGTGCGCCGATGTACATACTGCCACCCCGAGCCGGGGCAAGTATTACCAAAGAACGTGCGCGGCTCAGCCTCGCAGCTAGCCGCGTTAACGCGGTTTGCACAGGAAGGACAAGCGCTGGGGCCTTGGGGCCTGCCCAAGGCCGTCGCTTCGACCGCGTTCAAGCCGGCTGCTCACAGAGGATACGATCGCATCCTCAGTCGCCAACTGTGATGTCGAGGTGCAGCGGACATGGAGAGCTGAGAGCGTTAGCAGTAACTCCCGCTTTTATTGTGCGGCCCAGGAATGTACATCCTGCACCCCGAGCGGGCGACGCTGCGTCTTCCCCTCCACTTCAACACCGCTTTTTTCCCTCCCCTCACTTGCCTCTTCCCTCCCTCAACGCTGCCTTCTTCCCCCCCCTCATACTTGCCTGCTTCGCCTCTCCTCACGCTGCCTGCTTCTCTCCATCACTCTGCCTGCTTCCCCTCCCCTCACGTTGCTTCTTCCTCTCCTACGTTGCCTTCTTTCCCCTCCCTCGCGCTGCCTGACTTCTCCCTCGCCTCGACGCTGCCTTCTTCCCCTCCCCTCCGTTGCATTCTTCCCCTCCCCTCAGTGCCGTCTTCCCTCCCTCGACGCTGCCATGCCTTCCCTCCCCTCATGCTGCCTTCTTTCCTCCCCTCGAAAGCGCCTTCTTTCCGTCCCCTCACATTTCTTCTTTCCTCCCCTCACGATGCTTCCTTCCCTCCCTCACATTGCCTTCTTTCCCTCCCCTCAGGCTGCCTTCTTCCCTCCTCTCACATTGCCTTCTTTTCCCTCCCTCACATTGCCTTCTTCCCTCCCTCACGCTGCCTTCTCCCCCTCCTCACGCTGCCTTCTTTCCCTCCCTCACATTGCTTCTTTCCCTCCCCTCACATTGCCTCTTCCCCTCTCCTCACGCTGCCTGCTTCCCTCCCTCATGCTTGCCTTCTTCCTCTTCCTCCGCTGCCTTCTTCCCTCCCTCACGCTGCCTTCTTCCCCTCCCCTCTACACTCCTTCTTCTCCCCTCACACTGCTTCTTCCCTCCCCTCACACTGCTTCTTCCCCCTCACCGCTGCTTGTCCTCCCCTCACACTGCTCCCTTCCCCTTCGCTCACTCGCTGCTTCTTTCCCCCTCACGGGCTGCCTTCTTTCCCTCCCTCACGCTGCTTTTCCCCTCCCTCACGCTGCCTTCTTTCCCCTCCCCTCACGCTTGTTCTGCTTCCCTCCCACACGCTGCCTTCTTCCTCCCCCTCATGCTGCCTCTTTTCCTCCCTCACGCTGCCTGCTTCCCCTCCTCCTCACAGTGTTTCTTCCGCTCCCTCATGGTGTCTTTTTTCCGATCCCCTCAAGCTGCCATCTTCCCTGCCCCTCAACGCTTCCTGCTTCCCTTCCTACGCTGCTTTCTTCTTCCCCTTCTCCTCATGCTGCCCTTCTTCCTGTCCTCACGCTTCTGCTTCCCCTTCCTTCACGCGCTTTCTTTTCGCCTCTCCTCATGCTTGCATTCTTTCCCGTCACACTGCCTTCTCCCTCCTCACGCTGCCCTTCTTCCCGCAAACTGCTTATTCCCCTCCCTCAAGCTTGCCATCTTCCATCCCCCTCACTGCTTCCTGCCTTCCCTTCCCTCACGCTGCTTTCTTCCCCTCTCCTATGCTGCATTCTTCCGTCACGACTGCCTTCTTCCCCTCCTCACGCTCTTCTTCCCGTCACATCTGCCTTATTCCTCCCCCTCAGCTGGCTTCTTTCCTCCCATCACCTGCTTCTTTCCCACCTCACATTTTTGCTTCCTCCCCTCCCTGCTTCCTCCCACGCTAGCCTTCTTTCCCCTCCCCTCACCTGCCTTTTCCCGCTCATCTTTCCCTCCCCTCACAGCCTGCTTCTTCCCCGTCCTCTTTCCCTAGCCTTCTTCCCTCCTCACACTGCTGCCTGTCTTCCCCCCCTCACCTGCCTTGGTCTTCCCTCCCTCACGCTGCCTTTTTATTCTCGCATTTGCCCTTTCCCCGCTAGCCTACGCTTTCTTCCCTCCCCTCACTTGCTGTCTGTTCCCCTCCCCTACGCGTGCTTCTTCCCCTCCGCTCACGCTTGCTTCTTTTTCCATCCCCTCACATTTGCCTTCTTTCCCTCCTACTCTTTATCCCTCAACGCTGCCTTCTTTCCCTACCCCTCATTTGCCTTCTTCTCCTCCCCTCACGCTGCCTCTTCCCCTCCCCTCACGTGCCTTGTTCCCTCCTCATTCGCTTCCTCCCTCACGCTGCCTTCTTCCCCTCCCCCTCACGGTGTCCTCTTTTCCTCCCCATCAAGCTGCCACTTCGCCTCTTCCTCATCGTCCTGCTTTCCCCTTCCTCACGCTGCTTTCTCCCTCTCTCATGCTGCTTCTTCCCTGTCCCCTCACGAGGTGTCTTCTTCCCCCTCACCTCCCTTCCCTCCTACGCTTGCCTTCCCTCGCTTTCCTCTTCCCTCCACGCTGCCTCTTCCCTCCCTCCAGCTTGCCTACCCCTCCTCATGCCTTCTACCTTTACGCTGCTCTTTCCCCCAATCCTCACACTGCCTTCTTCCCTTCCCTCACGCTGCCCTTCTTCCCTATCCTCACACTTCCTTCTTCCCCCGCCCTCACACGCCTCCTTCTTCCCTCACGTGCCTTGTCCCTTGTCTCTTCCCCTCACACTGCCTTCTTCCCCACCTGTTCCCCCTTCCACGCGGCCTTCTTTCCTCACGCTGCCTTCTTCATTCCTCACGTGCTTCTTCCGCTCTCACTCACGACTGCCTTCTTCCGCCTCTCCTCACATTGCCTTCTTCCCTCTCCCCCTCAGTCTGCCATCTTCCTCTCCTCAGATCCACACCTGCTCTTCCCTCCCTCACGCTGCCTTTTTCCCGTCACACTGCCTTATTCCCCTCCCCGTCACTGCCTTCTTTACCCTCCCCCTCCACGCTGCCATTCTTTCCCTTCACCTCACAATTGCGTCTTTCCCTCCCCTCACCTGTCTGCTTGCCTTCTTTCCCTCCTCACGCTGCTCTCCCACGTGCCTTCTTCCCCTCCCTCACGCTGTCTGCTTTCTTCCCCTCCTCACGCTGCCTTCTTTCCTCCCCTCACCGCTTCTCCTTGCCTTCCCCCGCTCTTTCCCCTACTGCTCCCTCCACACGCTGCTCTGCTTCCCCTCACCTCACGCTGCCTTCTTCCCCTCCCTCAAGCTGCCGTTCTTCCCCCACAGTCTGCTTCCCTCCTACGCAGCCTCTTTCCCCTCCCTCACGCTGCCTTCTCCCCTCTCTCCGCTCTCTCACCGCTCCCGCCTTCTGCTCCTCCCTCCCTTCACCTGGCCTTTCCCGCTCCCCTCAAGCTGCCTATTTCCCTTCCCCTCAGGCGTTCCTTCTTCCTCCTCCCTCACGCGCTTCTTTCCTCCACTTCCTTCTTCCTCCCTCCCACTTGCGCTTCTTCCGTCCCTCACTGCGTGTCTTCTTCCACTCCTACAGCTGCCTTGCTTCCCTTCCGCTCACGCTGCCTTGCTTTCCCTCACGCTGCCTTCTTTCCCTCTCCTTCACGCTGTCTGCTTCCCTCTCCTCACGCTGCCTGTTCTCCTTCACGCTGCCTTCGTTTCCCTCCCTCACGGTGTGTTTTTCCACTCCCATCAAGCTGCCACATTCCCTCCCCTCAGCTTTCCTGTTTCCCCTTCCTCACGCTGCTTTCTTCCTCTCCTCATGCTGCCCTCTTCTTTTCTACTTCTTCCTGTCCCTCATGGTTGTCTTCTTCCACTCCCCTCACGCTGCCGTGCTTCCCTTCCCCTCACGCTGCCTTCTTCCCTCCCCACGCTGCCTTCTTTCCCCCCACTCAGCTGTCTGCTTCCTCTCCTCACGCTGCTGCTTTCCTCCTTCACGCTGCCTTTTTCCACTCCCCTAAACGGTGGTGTTCTTTCCGCTCCTTTCAAGCTGTCACATTCCCCTCCCCTCAGGCTTCCTGTTTTCCTTCCCCTCACGCTGCCGTTCTTCCTCTCCTCACGCTGTCCTTTCTTCCTATCTCACACTTCTTCTTCGTCCTCCCCATCAAATTCCTTCTTCCCCTCACGCTGGCGTTGTCCTCCCCTCACACTGCTTTTTCCCTTTCCATCACGGCTGCTTCTTCCGCTCTCCTCACAGTTGCTTCTACCCTCTCCTCACGTTGCTCTTCCCCTCTCCTCATCGCTGCAATCCTTCCCGTCACACTGCCTTCTTCCTCCCTCACCGCTTGCCGTTTTCCCCTCCCTCACGCCTGTCTGCTTCCTCTCCTCACGCTGCCGTGCTTCCCCTCCCTTCACGCTGCCTTTCCCTCCCCTCACGGTGTGTTTCCCACTCCCTCAAGCTGCACATTCCCTCCCCTCAGGCTTCCTGTTTACCTTCGCGCCGCTGCTTTCTTCCCCTCTCCTCATGCTGCCTTCTTCCTGTCCCTCATTGTGTCTTCTTCCACTCCTCACCTGCCTGCTCCCTTCCCCTCACGCTGCCTTCTTCCCCTCCTCAGCTGCTTCTTCCCTCCCTCAACGCTGCTGGCTTCCTCTCCTCACGCTGCCCCCCTGCTTCCCTCCTTCCACGCTGCCTTCTTCCCTCCTACGGTGTGTTTTTCCGCTCCCGCTCAGCTGCCACATTCCGCTCCCTCAGTGCTTCCTGTTTTTCCTTCCCCTTGCACGCTGCTTCTTCCGTCTCTCACCGCTGCCTTCTTCCTCTCTCACACTTCCTTCTTCTCTCCCCTCACATCCTTCTTCCCTCACGCTGCTTGTCCTCCCATCACACTGCCTTCTTCCCTCCATCACGCTGCCTTCTTGTTTCCGCTCTTCGCTCACAGCTGCCTTCTACCCACTCTCCCCTCACAGTGCCTTCTTTCCCTTCTCCTCATGCTGCAATCTTCCGTCACCTGCCTTCTTCCCTCCCCCTCACGCTGCCTTCTTCGCTCTCCTAACGCTGCTTATTTCCCTCCCTCACGCTGTCTGCTTCCCCTCACCCTCACGTGCCCTGCTTCCACCCCTCTCTCATGTGCATTCTTTCCGTCCACTGCCTTCTTCCCTCCCTCACGCGTGCCCTTCTTTCCCTCACGCTGCTTCTTTTCCTCCTCACGCTGCTGCTTCCCCTCCCCTCAAACGCTGCCTGCTTCCCTCTCCTCATGGTGGCTTCTCCCTCACACTGCTCTTCCCTCCCTTTCACCGAGGTCTGCTTCTTCCCGTCACACTGCCTTATTCCCTCCCCTCACGCTGGTCTTCTTCCTCCCGTCACACTTCCTTCTTTCCTCTCTCAGGGATCGAGGCTGCCTTCTTCCCTCCCTCTCGACTTTTCTTCTTCCCTCTCCTCAGGCTGCCTTCTTTCTCTCACTACTTCCTTTGCCTTTTCCCTCCCTCACATTTCCTTCTTCCCGTCACACTGCCTGTCTTCCCTCCCCTCATTGCTGTCTTCTTCCCTCGCTCTCGCAGCTGCCTTCTCCCTCCCCTCAACCTGCTTCTTCGCCTCTTCCTCAGGTGCTTCTTCCCCTCTCCTCAGCTGCTTCTTCCCCTCCTCAACGCCTGCCTTCTTCCCCTCCCTCACGCTGCTTCTTCCTCTTCCTCAGCTTGCCTTTTCCCCTCCCTCACACTTCCTTCTTCCCTCCCTCAGGCGCCTTCTTTTCCTCCCTCAGGCTGCCTCCTTTCCCCCTCTCCTCACACTTCTTTTCTTCCCCTCCTCAAGCTGTCTTCTTCCCTTCCTCAGGCTGCTTTTTTCCCACTCCCCTCAGCTGCCTTCTTCCCCTCCCTCTCAGCTGCCCTTCTCCCTCTCCTCAGGCTGCATTCTTCCCCTCTCTCAGGCTGCTTCTTCCCCTCCCCTTCACGCTGCCTTCTTCACCTCCCATCGGCGCTGACTTCTTCCCCTCCCCTCACGTGCCTTCTTCCCCTCCCTCACAGCTGCGTCTTCCCTCCCCTCACGTTGCCCTCTCTTCCCTCTCTCACGCTGCGTTCGTTCTCTCCCTCAGGCTGCCTTTCTTCCCCTCCCCTCACGCTTCTTCTTCCTCCCCTACAGGCTGCTCTTCCACTCCCCTCAACACTTCCTTTCTGTCCGCCCATCTATCCTCACATCTTCCTTCTTCCCCTCCCTCACTTCCTCTTCCCCCCCTCAAGGCTGCCTTCTTCCCCTTCCTCAGGCTGCCTTCTTCCCCCTCCTCAACTTCCTCTTCCCTCCTCCTCACCCGTCCTTCTTCCCTCCTCACACTTCTTCTTTCCCCTCTCCTCAAACTTCCTTCTTCCCCTCCCTCAACATTCCTTCTTCCCTCTCTCAGGCCTGCTTCTTTCCCCCTCCCCCTCCGGCTGCTTCTTCCCCTCCCCTCAACTTCTTCTTCCCTCTCCTCACACTTCGCTTCTTCCCTTCTCCTCATGAACTTCCTTCTTCCCCTCGTGTCCCGTCTGCTGCCTGCTTCCCTCCCCTCACGCTGCTTCTCTCCTCCCTCACGCTGTCCTGCTTCCCCTTCTACTCACGCTGCCTTCTTCCCCTGCCCTCACCGGTGTGTTTTTTGTCCGCTCCCCGTCAAGCTGCCATATTCCCCTCCTCAGGCTCTGTTTTCCCCTCCCCTCACGCTGCTGTTCTTCCCCTGCTCCTCATGCTGCATTCTTCCGTCAACTGCCTTCTTTCCCCTCCCCTCACCCTGCCTTCTCCCGTCACAGCTGCTTTAATTCCCCTCGCCCTCACTTGGCGTTTTTCCCTCCCCTCACGCTGCTTCTTCCCCTTCCCTAAAGCTGCTTTAATTTCCTCCCCCTCACGCTGTCTGCTTCCCTCCCCTCCCGCTGGCCTGCTGTCCGCCCTCTCTCATGTGCAGTTCTTCCCGTCACATCTGCCTTCTTCCCTCCACTCAACGCTGCCTTTTTCCCGTCACACTGCCTTATTCCCTCCCCTCACGCTGTCCTTCTCCCTCCCTTCACGCTGCTTCTTGTCCCGTCACACTGCCTTCTTCCCTCCCCTCACGCTGCTTCTGATCGCTCCCTCTCACAATTGCGTTCTCCCTCCCCTCACGCTGCCAAGTTCCCCTCTCATCAGTGCTGCTTTCTCCTCCTAAGCTGCCTTCTTCCCTCCCTCACGCTGCTTCTTCCCCTCCCCTCGCGCTTCCTTCTTGCCCCTCCCGTCACCTTCCTTCTTCCCTCTCCTCAGGCTGTTCCTTTTCCTCCCTCACACTTCCTTCTTCACTCCCTCAAGGTGCCTTCTTCCCCTCCCTCACACTTCTTTTCCCCCTGCCCTCCACGCTAACCTTTCTTTTCCCCTCTCCTACAACGCTGCCTTCTTCCCCTGCCCCTCACGCTGCTTTTCTTCCCCTCTCTCAGGCTGCCTTCTTCCCTCTCTCAGGCTGGCTTCTTCCCTCCGCCTCACGCTGCCTTCCTTCCCCTCCCCTCACGCTGGCCTTCTTCCCCTCGTCCTTCATAGCTTCCTTCTTCCCTCCCAGCTGCCTTCTTTCCCTCTCCTCAGATGCTTTCTTCCCCTCCCCGTCACAACTTCCTTCTTCACCTCTCCTCACACTTCCCCTTCTTCCCCTCCCCTCCACACATCCTTTCTTCCTCTCCTCAAGGCTGCTTTCTTTTCCTCCCTCGGCTCCTTCTTCCCCTTCTTCACACTTCTTCTCCCTTTCAGGCTGGCTTCTTTCCCTCCCTCAACGTTTCCTTCTTTCCCCTCCCCTCACGCTGCCTCTCGTCCCTTCCTAACTTCCTTCTTCCCCTCCTCACGCTGCTTTCTTCCCGTCCATGCTTCTTCCCTCCCATCATGCTGTCTTCTTCCCCTCTCCTCACGCTGCTTTTTCCCCTCCCTACGTGCTTCTTCCTCGTCTCACGCTGCTTTCTTCCCTCTCCTCAGGCTGCATTCTTTTGCCCTTCCTCAGGCTGCCTTCTTCCTCCCCTCACGCTGCCTTCTCCCCTCCTCCGCTGCTTCTTCCCCTCTCCTCACGGCTGCCTTTTTCCCTCCACTCAGCTGCATCTTCCTCCCTCAACGCTGCTTCTTCCTCCTCTCACGCTGCTTCTTTCCCTCTCCTAGGCTGCATTCTTCCCTCTCTCAGGCTGCCTTCTTCCCTCCTCCCTACGTGCCTTCTTCCTCCTCACGCGCTGCTTCTCCCTGCCCTCACGCTGCTTCTTTCCCTCCCCGGACGTGTGCTTCTCTCTGCAACACGCTGCCTGCTTTTCTCTTGCACAGCTGCTGCTCCTCTCCTCACGGCTGCCTGCTTCCCTCCCTTCACGGTGTGTTTTTTCCACTCTCTCAAGTGCGCATAATTCTCTCCCTCAAGGCTTCTGTTTCCCTTCCTCATGCTGCTTTCTTCCCTCTCCTCATGCTGCTTCTGTCTGTCGCCTCATGGTGTCTTCTTCACTCCCCTCACGCCTGCCTGCTTCCTTCCTCCGCTGCTTTTCCCTCCCTTCACGCTGCTTCTTCCCCTCTCCTGCACGGTGTGTTTTTCCGCTCCCATCAAGCTGAATTCCCTTCCCCTCAGCTTCCTGTTCCCTCCCCATCAGCTGCTTTCTTCCCTCTCCTCATGGCGCTTCTTCCTGTCTCTCGACGGTGTTTCTTCCACTCACCCTCATGGTGCCTGTTCTTCCCATCAGCTGCTTCTTCACTCCGCTCAACTGCCCTTTCCCCTTCCATCACGCTGCTTTTTCTCACGTTGCCTTCTTTCCCCTTCCTCATGCTGCATTCTTCCCTCCCTCACACTTCTATTTTTCCCCTCTCAGGCTGCTTCTTCCGCTCCTCACGCTGCTCTTCTTCCCAATCTCTCAGGCTGCCTCTTTCCCTCCCTTCAGGCGCGCTTTTTCCCTCCCTCAGCTGCCTTCTTCCCCTCGCCCTACACTTCTTTTCCCTCCCTCAGGCTGCCTTCTTCCCTCCCCCTCACATCGTTCTTTCCTCTCAACGCTGCGTTTCCCCTCCCTAACGCTGCTTATTTCCCTCCCTCACGCTGTATGCTTCCCCTCTCCTCATGGTGCATTCTTCCCTGTCCACTGTGCCTTCTTCCCCTCTCCTCAATTGCTTTTCGCTCCTCACGCTGCATTCTTTTCTCCCTCACTGTCTGCTTTCCCGTCCCCTCAGCTGCCTGCTTCCCTCTCTTCTGCTTTTTCCCCTCCTCATGCTGCTTTTCCTCCCTCACGCTTCTTCTTCCTCCCTCAATGCTGTCTTCTTTCCCTCTCTCAGCTGCCTTATTACCCCTCTCACGCTGCTCTTTCCTCCCTCACGCTGCCTTCCTTCTTCTCTCAACTTCCTTTTTCCCTCCTCCCTCAGGTGCCTTCTTTTCCCTCCCCTCATGCTGTCCATTCTTCCCCTCCCCTCAGGATGCTTTTCCCTCCCTCACACATCCTTCTTCCCCTTCCTCAGGTTGCTTTCTTTACTCCCCTAGGCTGCCCTCTCCTCTCCTCACACTTCCTTCTTCCCTTCCTCAGGCTGTTTTCCTCCTCGTCCTTTCCTCAGCTTCATTTTCCTCCCTCTCACACTTCCCTTCCTTTTCCCCTCCCTCGACGTTGCT
>CM068953.1:105374246-105390443 GCA_035128595.1 Eptatretus atami
CACACACACCAGCCTCTTCCTTTCAACCAAGGCTAAATATTGGCAAAATATACTTCTACCGAAAGAGCTTTTTTCTTAAAGAGATAGGGAGAGATAGAAATACATGTATGGTAGTTTAAAAAATATAAGTACATAAAAAGAATGGAAGTGTTTTAAACATGTTAGAATTAACGCGATGAGGATTCAATCCCAAACCAAAAAAAAAACGCGATGAGGATTCAATTCCATAATCACAATATCAGTGGCAAAAGGGACATACATTTATTACGTATGCACAGATGGGAGGTGATGGTGGTAGTTTCGGCCAATGTAGATATACAGTGCATAAAGGGTAGGTGAGTGATCAGAATTTCTGACATATTTGTGTATGTAATAAATAGATGGTCCCAAATGTCTCATTTTGATGTGTCAATTGTTTCAGCAGAATGGTATTTTAAAATACATTCTTGAGAGTTGTCCTTCCCAATGCACTTTCAGAATACTCAGAGTACAAGGTCTGGTCTCAAGCAACCGCAGCTACAAACATGGTCGTTTCATGACATGATGGAGTCCATGGACCTTGAGGTCTGTTACTCCCACAAAATTGTATAACTGCCACACAACAAATGGCGATTATTTTACTCTTCTGCACGAAAAGTAACACATCAACATGCGTTTTATATATCATCTTACTTTGTAAATATATATTGCAAATACAAGTGACATCATGAATCGCCATTCTTTTAAGGGAGTAAGCTGCACTTTACCAACAAGAATATCCAGGTACAACATGGAGACGGACTACAAAGGCAGTACAATCATCTCACTGTAGCAAGCCTTTCAGACGTGATCAATGAGGCATTTATGTAAACGAGAACTTCATTTTTATACAGTATATGCAAATGATACACTTATGTAAATGAGGAATAAGAAGGGTCGGTGAACAACTCCGCCTTGCCATTCTAAAGTTATCCGGGGGAGAAAAAACAAACAAAATGAATGTCATTGTGTTATTCCTTTTGTCAATGGGAGTCAAGCAGTAATCGGTCCTGGAATGTAAGCTGTTTGGTCTCGATGACTTCATTGGTATGAAAGAATGGCTGAAAAGCCAGAGTAATATAGGCCAAGGGCAATTATTGTGAAAAATGGGGAAAGCAGTGGAATAGGAAAACAGGGACCGATAAAGCCAATGTATACAAGATGTCACTCATCAAATTGAATGTTCCTGTAAATGATGGGTTACACTCACATCATATTTCCTACAATACAGCTTCGATGCTTCATCTAACATTTCTACTTCATTTTGTTTTGACGCAATATTTAATTTGAAAAAGAGCGAGAATTGCTTTGCAATACATGTCTCCTAACCAGTCCCAATGAATGTTTGGGAGATAAAAATTTGTTTGCGTTCAACCACTGATCTCTCTACTAACTGGCACGAACCACTGCGTCATCTAAGGGTACCTAATGTTAATTGGTCGGGTGGTCCTGAAGCCACCGGAAGTGCTCCATCCGCCATATTCCATCTCCCACAACACAGAAAAACCCGTTTGCGCGATACAAATAGGTACTTGCTTCAAGGTGCATATTTCCAACGAAAATTCCACGTTCGTACTTGATTTTTCTCCTTTTCCATTTGATTTTATTCAATTCCAACTTGATTTTAGTCCATTCCTGGGTTGAATAAAGCATTGTTATAGTATTTACAAGCAAATACCACCCGACGCTTCGCTGAAGGGAATACTAAAGGGGTGAGAGAGAAAAAGAGGGGGGAAGAGGGAGAGAGGGGTGGGGGAAAGATAGCGGGGAGAGAAGAGAGAGAAGGGATGGGGAGTGAGGAGGGGTGGGGGATTTAAGAGGGGTGGGATACACTTATGTAAATGAGTAATTAGAAGGGTCGGTGAACAACTCCACCTTGCCATTCTAAGGAAAGAAGGAAAGACAGTGTGAGGTGACAGGAAGGGAAGGCAGATGTGCAGTGGAGTGTTAATTACTGCCTGGATGCATCCAGAGACAAAACACCGCCCAAACACGTCTAGAGCCAAGCTAGCCAGAGACAAACACCGCTTGGACACATCCAGAGACAAACACCATCCACACATAGCCACCGTCCAGATATGTCCAGAGACAGAGACAGAGAGAGAGAAGGGGGAGAGGAGAGTGAGAGAGGTGTGGGAGGAGGGTGCTACACTGTATTGGGAGGGGGTAGAGCAAGGATGGGACAGAGAGAGAGAGAGAGAGAGGATTGTTATGCTTTATGAACAACACATTCACAAGCACACACGCACGCACGCACACACACTTGGCTGATATCGGCAACAATCCAAAATCCATGAGTAGCTTTCACTGAAAAACAACATTGCATTTATATAGACGTTTCAGGGATATGTTAACAAACATTAGTCTTTATAAACAGCTGCGTGTGATGGGTGGAAAAAAATTTGGCTCAGTAATTTAGAAAACACGTCACTACTGCAAATAGCTCAGAAATCTGGTGTTATTTCACAACTCGCTCAGGGTGATGGAGCATGAACCACTCGCTAAAGTTGACGGAGAACAAAACACTCGCTCAGGGTGACGGAGCACAAACCACTCGCTCAGGGTGACGGAGCACGAACCACTCGCTCAGGGTGACAGAGCACGAACCACTCGCTCAGGGTGATGGAGCACGAACAACTCACTCTGAATGACGAGGTGGGCAAAAGCGTCCGCAATGAGTGAACGATTCGCTCAGGACGTAGCGCGGTACCACTATCGACTGTAAAGTGTTCAGCAAGGGGCTTAAGCACTCATGCAAGCTTTCCAATTAAATGGTTGATAAGGAACAGTTGGCCAGGCTGTCACTGCACATCATACAGGATCCATTTTACTATAAAGCTGGTCTTCACCGTGCCCGCAACAGTTAATGAAATAAAATTAATTTGTTCAAATAATGACTTTATCCACAAAAGAGTTTCAGCTTAATGCAAAACAACCTTGGAGATATCGCAAAGTACAATCGCCCATGAAATAAACATTGCAGATAATCTGCCATCTTGTCTGCTTGTCTGTGCACGCGTCACGTGGTGCCTCGGTTTGGGGTCTGTACAAACATTTTAACTTTTTTTTTTTTAAACGTCCGATTTTTTTTACCAGATTTCCTTTGATTCCCTGTGGAGCACCTCGCGGAACCTCCGAAAATATAGACACAGACCTGGCAGGCGCTATGGATAGGCAATCCCTCTGGTGGACAGGGCGTGAGATCTAGTCGTGAATGCATTAAATCATATAGCTCAATGAAGGTGGTTAATTTTACACATTCCTAAATTTTTTGTTCACTAAATATAATTCTCCAAACAGAAGAAAAAGGTAAGTTTAATTCTTTGGAAATTTCACATTTTCTTGTGTATCTCTGGAGAAGGAGGGAATTGCTAATCGACCAGCAGACACAGTGACTGCTGAAAAATATAGCCTTACTTGCTTAAAGTAAATAGGTGTATCTGTTTAGGCATGACTCATTATTTCTTTAAATTATCAGATTTCACAACAGATTTCCACACTTATTTGGTCCGTATGATATCCGATCCTCAAAACTGAAATAATATTTCGATGATGGACTTTAATTCGTCCGTGAGAGTAGATCATGGAAAATCGTATCATATAATGCATGAAATCGTTCCAAGGTCCTAATTTGAAAAGTATAGTACTTACAAAAACGATTTATACAGCGATTTGTAGCTATGATGAACATGCATTCGATAATATGAGTGAGAAAAGTGAAAAGAAAACGTTATCGTTAAGAAATCATTGCGACCTGTTCCAAGTCAAGGCATGCTTGAACAGGCCAAAAAACATGGCAGTTTTCGACCCCAGCGAGGTTTCCCAGGAAACGCCTTTAGACCCTAGACAGCGAGATGAAGGACATAATTAAATAAGGCCGTTAATTATCTTCAAAAGGGGTGTTTAAAATAACCTAAACATCCAATTTTCACTCTTGCACTTCCTTGGAGATTTCATAGTAAGCATGCAAAGGTTCAAGCTGTTAGGTGTTATAGTTTTGGAGTTATGGAGGAGACACACTGACTCACTAACACATAACATTGACATTTATTGGTATAGATGAAATGCCATCGTGTGTCTGCTGCTTCAGCTTGCACAATCGCCATGGTTGTAATCAAAGGAGAAGAGGGATCACATTTCATCAGTCAGAGGCATTCACCTTAGTTACGAACACTCCCATTCATTTGTTTCGGGAGAGCAAAGATGGCAGATAAATGGCTTCAAAAATTAGTTTCCTCTTCTATCAAGTTAATATAAAGATCAGTGTGTGTTTAACGCATGCTCAAGCCGAGACTGGAACCCAAATGAAGAAGAAGAAACTCCAACCAACTGTGTTTTGTTCATTTCTGGACTTTGTCGACTTCAAAATTAATAACTAGAAGGGCACTCGATGGAGCGCATACTTCTACCCTGTAATGCCTGATCCACGAGAACATATCTGGCCCAATACATTTTTGAAATATCATGCTATATATCATTTTTGAGCCCGATCTCTCAATAGTGAATAATCGCTTAAAGAATTATACTCGTCGGATACGGATCCGGATCTTCACCAAAATGGAATCAATTTGTCGCGGTCACACACCCAACCTGTCCACTAGGTTTCAGCCGAATCCGTCCGCAACTTTTTGAGATAACGTGTATATATTAGTTTGGCCCTATCTCTCAATGGTGAAGAATCACTTCAGTTATAGTCACCGGATCCGAATCTGGATCTTCACCAAAATCGAATCAGTTCGTCCTTGTCACACACCGAACCTCTCCACAACTTTTTGAGATATCCTGTACACAAACAGACAGAAAGTGGTGAAAACATAACCTCCTTCACCTTCGGTGGCGGGGTAATAACCCGATGTACATACATGAAGGAAAAACATGCGTACAGCTTATATGCATATATCGTGATTGTATACCTGGCATCATTCCAATTGCACTGGGCCATGGACTAACACCCAGGCCGAAGGCCTGATTGGCCTGCCAATCTGTGCGTCTTCATGCAATAATGGCGCATTATTTTATTGGGGCGGAGTCAGGCAAGCTCCAGCTGTCCAGACAATCAGTGTAAAGCCGTGGGGTGGAGTCAGTTCAGCTGAACACTGACCCATGTATCATTTGATATTTTCTAATTTTAAAAAGGACATTACTCTGTTAAAAATTGATGAGACACCCTGAAACTCGAACTTTTTCTGTAATTTATCATAATAAAGCCATGTACCAAGTTTCAGTTGAATATGTTAAAGGGTATGGGGAAAACAAAATTCGAAAAACCACAGGTGGGACAGACGGATGGACAGACAGACAGACCCATAGTGCCCTCCAGTGAAACCAGTAGGGAACCAATGAAAATGTCTCATATCAAGGAAATTCAAACCTGGCACGATAGCATAGGCCACAGAGGTATGTACACTTACTTTGAGCTATCTAGCCTGGGTTCGGATCTCAATTCAGTTATAAACTGCCATCCTGGTGTAATCGTAAAGAGCGAAGCATCCATTGGAAAAATGTTAAACGAGAGGACCCACCTTCTAATACTGGTTGTTTGTAGACGGTGAGACCCCCACAGTATCTTTTGTGAAGATTAGACGAGTTATCGCCGGCATGCTGAACAAATTCCAAATTCTTGCCCTGAGTGACTGCTGGAAAAAGCAACGACAACACACCCAAAACAACCCTTGTCAAGAGACTACTTTGGAAGCAAGGACGTTCTGTAGAGGGTGATGATGTGGTCCATTGATGATGATCTGATGATCAAGCATACTGGTTGTGATATTGCAAGAAGAGACCTTTATGGAGCACTTTCATCCTTTATAAAAGTCCCTTCTTTTTCAGTTATTCGATCACTTGTTCATATATTTCCTATATAGTAGGGTTGCTTGAGCAGCGCAGCTTTGAGGTATATTTTCCTTTTTTGATTTTGCTCCGACGGAGGGTACAGCCAAAAAAGTCACCACCTTGTGATCCTTTATAATGCTTATAGTGGGGCAACTTAGCTAAATATAGCATAACAATTGTGCATTTTGTGAGGAAAGCACCAAATTTGGCACACTAGTAGCCTATCATATTATGAACAGATTTGGATATTGGGCCATCTCAAAATTTTTGATGGCAGTGGAAAATGGCTGCCACAGCCATCAGCGGCTGAATTTGAGATGGCCCAATATCCAAATCTGTTCATAATATGTTAGGCTACTAGTGTGCCAAATTTGGTGCTTTCCTCACAAAATGCACAATTGTTATGCTAAGTTGCCCCACTATTCATTCAAATTATTTTTACCTCTGCCACCAAAGGTGGATGGAGGTTATGTTTTCACCACTGTTTGTCTGTCTATGTGTCTGTCTGTTTGTGAGCAGGATGGACCAAAAAGTTATGGACGGATTCAGACGAAACTTGGTGGACAGGTTGGGTGTGCGACAAGGACGAATTGATTTGATTTTGTTGAAGATTCGGATCCGGCCTATCAGTGGGAAACAAAACAGAAACTATTCAGCCTGGTGGAGGAATGCACTCTACTGAGTGCTTTTCTACTATTATTATATTTTATTCTCTTTGGCTGCCAACGCAGACCATAAGTTTTGTGCTGAAATGAGCAACTACTCATACATTTGTATCTAGGACATGGCGTCATGCATAGACTATTTCTTGCTCCAACGTTTCTATTTCGTGGGGTTGGGGTGACCCTCCTTGAACAGTGGAATGCATATCTGAACTTGCTATTTCAAAGACATGGCTTCCAACCGGGAAACCCACTGCAGAGAAATTGGAATCACACAGATTAAGGTTACATTTGTCCTCACAAAGCAAAATGTAGATTAAAAAAGAAAGAACACCGAAAGACATATTCACATTCAAGTCAAATCCTGATGTCACAAAGACAGTTTCAATAAATTATTTTATTGGACTACAGTTTGTTCTCAAGAAGAGTGAAGTTTATGTCGACAACAAATAATACAGCAGGTATCAAAAATAGAAGTAGAACAGTGAAACGAAAAGGACCTCATGACCAACTTCTCAGACGAAAGGGAAACACGAAAGTTTACTATTTAAACAACCTCATGTGACAATATGTGTTATGCAAAGGAAAAAATAGATCCATGATCTACAACTCAGAGTCATCAAACACGAACTGAACTTACGCAAGGTGGTCCTCCCCTTATGCCGTTGACAAACTGCTATTTTTGCAGTCATTGGTCAGGAGTTATTTTTACTGGTTGAACATCCTTTACTTGGTGACGAGCTGAAGTGCTGATCTTGGCACTGAAGGAAGCTTTACAAGGACTGAAAAACAAATTTGAAAAAGAAAAACAGGCACAAGACACGGACACTCAATCCATCATGACTACGCCATGCCCCCATTCTAGGTTCTTGAAAAGGGGCCAATCTATTTACGTGGGGCCTTCAAAACTTTGTACAAACGATATACAATAGTTCAAGATAGTATATTGTAATAAGACAACGTTGAGTCACAGTTAAGGAGATGGAAGCTTTATTGATACCCTCTCACATGCCATGCCCTCTCAAGCTACATATAAATATATTGCATGTTTCTTGGAAGTATTATGAAGTCGATTTATGTTCTGCAGTGTTCAAGTATATAATTCATTTTTTTGAAGGTTTCAAAGAGGTTTAAAAGCATATAAATAAATTAATTCCAGGTTTTACTGCCATTTCCCGGAGTGTCTATTCCATCCATTGGGACCAAACTCTGTGCAGAGTATTGTTGCTGCCGAAGCAGTCTCCTTGGCTATTGGACACAATCCTGGACAGGTCACCATTCAGAAATAGGACTCCAACAAGCTGGCACTCATTTTGCTAACCTCAGAAAGATGACAGGCAGAGTCAATCCCACCTGGTATTAATTGAACAGCAAAGTGGGATTTGAACTCAGGATCCAAGGATCCCAAACCCACCACCCCAACCGTTAAGCTAACACCAGGCATGACAGTGTCTCTTACACCACCCTATGTAACACATTACATGAGTTATTTGTGCCTGTTGTTTGTGTCCCTTATAAAGCCCTTAAAAATAGTAAGCTTCCTGTTTAGAATTATTTTCAAATTTGTATGACTGCCAGGCAGGCAGACAGATGTGCAATCAGGCCAAATTCTTCAGAGCCAAAGTACAGTAAAATGACAAACTTATCTTCTTACTCATGTTCAAAACATAACATTCAATGTGATCCCTGGATCGACCCTTCTGCTTCGGACTGGTTCTCACTCGCTCCAGCTGTCAGATTCGGTCTACTCAGCTGCTTGACTTTCGACGAAGTTGAGTCTATACATTTATATATATATATATATATATATATATATATATATATATATATATATATATATATAATATTGTTGCAGACCTGGGGTCGGGGGTAAAGACCACAAGGGGTGAACTTCCTTGGGTTCCCACCAGACTCTCCGGAATTGTAGGCTTTCACACACGAATAACTTTGTGATGTGGGTTGCTAATCGACTGCGAATGCCAATAACTCGACCATGTTACTTAGGGTCCTCTATCTAATAAATACTGTTTACCTAAAGGTCACGTGATCTAATTACCGGGGGGGTGGTGGGACGCCCTCAGTATGCACTTGATCAAACTGGATCACCTTACCAGATCAGATGCAGCCAAGCGGAACTGCCAAGCACGTACCGGCTAGGAAACAGATCCTTGGGGAATATCATACTGGCTAAACTAGGACGCGGGTCATGCTGGACCAAGGAAGAAAAAACGAAAACGAACTGGGAAAATTTCTCTTCAAAGCATTTATTTACAACCAAGCGAGAAAAATTATGTGGCACATTGAATGGGGTTTTATTTTATGTACAGCAGGGGGATAGCAACGAATTAGTGGGGTACGGCAAAAGACAAGCAATCTTACAAAAGCAGACACAGAGCAGAGTTATCCCGTTATATCTTCTACAATCTTAATCTATAATTTATGGCTAAGACAGGCACCATAACCACACACACACACACACACACACACACGAGGAAGATTAGATAGCCCAGAGAGAAGGAGAGCAGATGAGGATTAACGGCCTCGCAATACCTGGTGCAGTCGGCCGACCAACGCAATCCAGTATGCTTCGGGAGAGGTAGGAGGGAGAAATACTGGTGTATAAGGTGTTGGAGTGGGAGGTGTGGTATGGTGCAATATGGGGGGGTGCAGTGTCATGCCAGAGGAAACTGTGATTGCGACTCAGTAATGGAAGCTCTTTTGTGCGTCCAAAGGGGACGAGATAGAGGGGTGGAAAGAGAGAGAAGAGAGAAAATGTGTGAGGCAAAAGATTCCTAGCCTAGTCATGCATAAGTCTGTGAGTGAAGCGGGTACCTCTGTGGGATGCTCCGCTTGAGCGTTCCCACCTCAAGAGTCGGCGCATTATCTCCTGCTTAGTCACTTTGCCGGGGCTCGTGGAAACGTGTGCTCCGCACTGGTCCTGGAAGATTGTCTGTCGCACACCAACCACGAGTGAGATCCAGTGACGGGCAGATAACGAGGAGCAGTTAAGAAGAGGGCGGAGCAGAGGCAAAGAAGAGGGCGAGGCCGACAGGCGAAAAGAGGGCAAGGCAAGCAGGCGAAAAAGAGGGAAGGCAAGCAGGCGAAGAAGAGGGCGAGGCAAGCAGGCGAAAAAGAGGGTGAGGCCAACAGGCGAAGAAGAGGGCAAGGAAAGCAGGCGAAAAGAGGGTGAGGCAACAGGCGAAAAGAGGGCAAGGCAAGCAGGCGAAAAGAGGGCAAGGCAAGCAGGCGAAGAAGAGGGCGAGGAAAGCAGGCGAAAAAGAGGGCGAGGCAACAGGCGAAGAAGAGGGCGAGGCCAAAGGCGAAAAAGAGGGCGAGGCAAGCAGGCGAAAAAGAGGGCAAGGCCAACAGGCAAGAAGAGGGCGAGGAAACAGGCGAAAAAGAGGGCAGGCCAACAGGCGAAGAAGAGGGCGAGGCCAACAGGCGAAAAAGAGGCAAGGCAAGCAGGCGAAGAAGAGGGCGAGGCCAACAGGCAAAAAAAGAGGGCGGACGGCTCCGCGATCTGCCTTTTATAAGCCCCAGGCAAAGGGTGGGGTGACAACCTGAAGCGACATGCCGTGACCTGAATCACGCTTCCTCATCGGGCCATGGCGGTCCAAGCCATGCCCTGCCAGGCTCCTGGGACTGCAAGCTGTCTCATTCGCACAACCGGCATGACACGGACAAGAGCTCCGTACCGAACTCCCGGACTGCTCTTCCCGTGACCCCGGTCCCTCGCCACCCATCCTGCCATGTTCTATCGACTGGACGAGGGTTGTATCAATCCCTCGTGCCCATTCAGGGCATCCCCGGCGAGATGTGGTTGGTGCTGTTAACGTTCTTGGTTTGTCCCTGCATCACGTGATCCGAGTAACCTGAGCCATGCAGCACGCCTCTGTTCAGTGGCGAATTGTATCGATACAGGGGTACGAGGAGGCACAGGATAATTTTTCCCGTGTGCAGGAGAGGTTGGTGGGTGAGATGATGAGTTTTTGGGTGAGCGAGGGGTGAGCAAGGTAAGATGCCATTGTAAATTGGCACGTATATTTGGATGAAAGGACGCACCATGTGTGTGCTGTACAATATCTATTGTGTTTCTTTCACGGGTGGCTGTGCGGGTGCTTGTTATTCATATTGTGTGTGTTTGCTTGCTTGCTTGATTTTATTTATACCATGGATAAAAGGAAAGGGTTTGAATGGAATAAAGATTAATGGAAGATAGAGATATAATTAGACTAGCGATAAGACCCACACAACGACTTCGTCCAGTTAACCCACTAGACATGAGGGAAGATCTGACTGCACGAAGACTCATGAAACACTACCTGGGGATCACTGTATATTGGGTGCCATTGCCTTAGAGGCTTGCGGTTTTGCAGAACCGCAACAATATGTATATGTGTGTGTGTATATATATATATATATATATATATATATATATATATATATATATATATATATATATATATATATATATATATATATATATATATATATATAAGTACCAGTCAAAAGTTTGGACACACCTACTCATTCACGGTTTTTTTTTTTTTTACAATTTTCTACATTGTAGAATAATAGTGAAGACATCAAAACTATGAAATAACACATGGAATTATGTAGTTGCCAAAAAGTGTTTAAACAAATCAAACATATATAAGTTATATTTTATATTCTTCAAAGTAGCCATCCTTTACCTTGATGACAGCTTTGCACACTCGAGCAATCTCTCAACCAGCTTCATGAGGTAGTCACCTGGAATGCTTTTCCAACAGTCTTGAAGGAGTTCCACATATGCTGAGCACTTTTTGGCTTGCTTTCTTCATTCACTCTGCGGTCCAACTCATCCCAAACCATCTCAATTAGGTGTAGGTTGGGTGTTTGTGGAGGCCAGATCATCTTATGCAGCACTCCATCACTCTCCTTCTTGGTCAAATAGCCCTTACCCAGCCTGCAGGTGTGTTTTTGGTCATTCTCCTGTTGAAAAACAAATGATGGTCCCACTAAGCACAAACCAGATGGGATGGCGTATCCATGCAGAATGCTGTGGTAGTCATACTGGTTAAGTGTGCCTTGAATTCTAAATAATTCATGGACAGTGTCACCAGCAAAGCACCCCCACACCATCACACCTCCTCCTCCTCCATGCTTCTCGTTGGGAAGCACACATGCAGAGATCATCTGTTCACCTTCTCTGCATCTCACAAAGACATGGTGATTGGAACCAAAAATCTCAAATTTGGACTCATCATACCAAAGGAGAGATTTCCACCGGTCTAATGTCCATTGTTCGTGTTTCTTGGCCCAAGCAAGTCTCTTCTTCTTCTTGGTCTCCTTCTGTAGTGGTTTCAAAAGTTTACATACACCAAGGTGACTTGCTACATGATTGGCTTTCGAAAGGCCTAGAATGTTCTGAAATGGCCTTCTATCACTTGCATCGTGTCCCCCACTCTCTGCTGATTATAATTGTTATGTCATAGGTCAGCTAATTCTCCCATGGCTGTATAAAGGGCCTAGGTTTCCTATTCAGGCCCTATTTCCACTTGATCCAGCATGGGGAAGGCAAAAGAATACTCTCAAGACCTGAGGAAGAGCATTATCCAGTTGCGCAAGTCAGGGAGTTCTCTAGCGGCCATATATAGGCAACTAGAAGTGCCACAGCCATCTGTCCTGACGATTGTGTGGAAGTATAGGGACCTAGGGACAACCAAGATCCTTCCAAGATCAGGCCGGAAGTCCAAGTTGACACCAACCGATGAGAGGGCATTGGTCATAAAGGTGCACTTCAACCCCAAGACTACCAAGAAACACCTGTGCCAAGAATTGGAGGCTTCAGGGATGAAGGTGTCACTGTCTACCGTCCAGAGGGTCTTGCACCGAAACGGACTAAGAGGCTGTAGAGCACGAAGGAAGCCCCTCCTTCAAAAACGCCACTGCGAAGCCAGGCTGAAATATTCAAGATAGCACAAGGACAAAGATAGAGGCTTCTGGCGGAGTGTCCTTTGGTCTGATGAAACCAAGATAGAACTTTTCGGCCACAATGACCAACATTATGTCTGATGAGAGAAGGGAGAGGCCTTCAAACTGAAGAATGCAATACTCACGGTGAAGCATGGTGGTGTCAGCATAATGCTATGGGGATGTTTTGCTGCTAGTGGTCCAGGAGCACTGTATAAGATAGATGGCACCATGAAGAAGGAAGACTACTTGGAAATTCTCCAAGGGAACCTGAAGCAGTCCGCTCGAAAGCTGAACCTCAGATGTCGCTGGATCTTCCAACATGACAACGACCCAAAGCATACTTCCAAGTTGGTTGCTGGATGGCTTTAGCAGAACAAGGTTGATGTCTTGGAATGGCCAGCTCAAAGCCCGGACTTAAATCCAATAGAGAATTTGTGGACAGAATTGAAAAAGAGAGTGCAAAAGAGGAAACCCACCAATTTGACTGAACTCTACCAACACTGTCAAGAAGAATGGGTTGAAATACCTTCAGAGAATTGTAAGAAGCTGATTGATGGTTATCCTGCAAGACTGACTGAAGTTCTAAAAGTTAAAGGCTATGCAACAAAGTATTAGACAATATTAGTGTCTGCTATTTTTGTCACATCATGAATTAAACTGTGAATAAAATCATCCAAAGTGCAAAGGTTGCAGAAACCTTTGATAGAAATAAGGGAAAATGGTTGAAATTGTTCTAGGAATGGAAAGAATTATGATTATTGTAGAGAAAAGAGGTATAAATGGAAGTCAACTGTATTCTGCTGAAGTGTATGTAAACTATTGGGCCCGACTGCATACTCCCAATTCTTACACTACTATCATCCTTTATATTCACTACTCCCAACCAAAACTCTCTCTGTTTCATTCTTTGGGTGTATTTGTTTCAGTATCGTATTTTGTGTTCGGTGATTACTGTATGTCCTCCGTGGCTGGTATTTCCGCGTAGTTGAAAGAGACAATGTATGTGTTTTTATATGTGCTTAAATTGCTTGTGATGCTGTGTCTATGTTCTCCTGCCATTTCCTCTCTCTCTTCTGAATTTTCCCACTATTTATTGCATTGTGATTTATTCCCACTATTTTCTCTCATTTGAATTTCTTCCACCATTTTCCCTCTTATTTCACCTCATCATTTCTCCAATCATTTCTTGCTCTTTCACTTCTGGAATAAATTAATGCAAATTTTTGTTGAATGTGTCCTGATTTATCCTGCTTGTGGTTCGTCTGAAATAGCATTCCCAAGGTGATTGGACCGAGGTTGAAATTGTAATGGTAGCCCACATAATGTGGCATGCAGCATTGGTTTGCTCGACCAATTTATTAACCACTGTGTAGTTACTAGCATGGTTCCCCCTCTGCCTCGCTCAACTCACCTGTACAATAAAATGACCTTGAGCGCGAAGATCTGGCCAGAGTTGAGTATTGCAGATGGTGTCCGTGGTCTCATGAAGACACGCCGTCATCTTGGAGTTATCCAGTGGCGACATCCTTACTAATATTATAAATTGAAGATGTGTTCCTGGGCGGAAATTTCCAGTCCTAACCTAACTCTAACCTAAGTAAAGACAGGAAATGTGTCAATACAGTTCCTGTAAATAAATACTAAAAGCATCATAACAAGATCAATCCATAAGGAACATAAATAAATATTTAAATAAATAAATTATGGATGGTTTTGAGTAAATGCGCATAGTAATCATCAAAATCTGTAGCATGCAGTGAGTAGGGGTGGAGTGGTTACTGAGACGATGAGGCTGGAGATGCTTCCTTGCTACTTGAAGGCTTGTTGCTTATCAATGGAGTTTCTGTGCTTGTGTGGAAGTGTCCTGGGTTTTTATGCGGTTTTGTCAGCATGCTTAACAAACTGCCGCTGGACCAATAAGGGCTATTTGGAGTCACTATGACTTTGCCCTTTCATATTTTGAGCCAATTTTTAATTATTTTCTCCATATTCTCATAATAAAGGTTTGTTGAAAATTTGATGACAAATACTCAAATGGTAAAAATGTTATGGTATGGATAGACACACACACACACACACACACATTAGGCAATGCAGGTCTTGATTTAGAACTCCAGACACAAATTTTATTGAGGGGGGGGGGAGTGACACAACTTTGCAGCGCACTGGATACAGGCAATCCCATCTTGTGACGATCCCTTCACGACATAGGATGTAAGTTAATTAAAATTTACAACCTTTTTTATCTTCTTTTGTCTTTCCTTAATAAAGCAACAATGATATGGAATTTATTTCACCAATGCCTTTAATTATATCGTCTCACATGCCTTTACTATAGATTTAGCTCTGCTGGCATGTGGTTTTATTGCTCTTATATTCATAACTTTGCATTAATGGTGCAATGTTTGATTTGTTGTTGCAAGACGGTTGAGAATTAATTTGTCATTTGATGCGCTTTAACTGAGCATCAGCGACAGTCATTCGAGTACATGTTGTGCTGGTTTTATGTAAATTATGCAAAGAATCACGTAAACTTTCAAATGTGGGAAGTGTGGAATATGGCATACTATTCAGCTCCCAAGTCCGTTCGGCTTCTATTTACCCTTTATGAAATTTAGTGACGTCTACATGAACCTTACAATGGTATTTGATATTATTGTTGTTCTTTGCCAATCTCAAACCTTTTATCATGCATCTCCCTTTTGCTCACCCTCCAGCACTGTTCTCTAAAGCAAACAACCTCACAAGTTGACTGAGCCAATGTCTTTTTCAAGCACTGCTGGACTGGTGTCGATGGGAAATCGAATCTCGGATCTAAAGCAATTAAACAAAGTGAGGGTGAATGTATCTCGTTTGGACTCATCTGTCCTCAGGAGTCTGGACTTACCGTTTCAACTGTGATGTAATTATTTGAGAATGTAGAAGCATTTTCTGTTGTGGAGTTGTGGAGTGTAATCTAACTGGAGTGAAGCTCTCATAACCAAGAAGAATAGAAATTACTTGGATGTTTTCATGCTGATGTCAGCCTGGCAAATGGCGAGGCGGAACGAAACGTAGGGGTCCTGAACTTTCTGGTGTGATTTTTAGTGTCACAGAAAGAACTAGAGAATTCATAGAACACCTTACCCCGTGCAGTCTTGAAGACAACGGAGACGGACGGGGTCTGCAAGCAACAAATTTGATTGGTCGTAATGGTGTAAAATGCCATATTACGTTGTCCAAGTACTGCGAAACGAAAGGTTTTTTAAAGTGCCAATAAGGCGATTTGTATTGGACAGTGTTCAAATATATTATTAAATTCGAATAAAATTAGGATTATCTCACTCCTCTTTGCGCATGTGCGATCGAGATAAATTCAGAGCCAAAGTACTGCTTAAACTTAAGGATCGTTTTCAGATTCATGTTCTGATTAATATTCAAAATACTGTGCAGTGTAACATTCAATTGGAATTAAGTTGTTTCTCGATTATAAACTGACATTTGTAGACAGACAGACAAGCAGACAGACAGACAAGGTTAAAACAGTAAAGGGCTCACCTTGTGTTGCTTTCTTGGTTGCTTTGTGCAGCTTTCTTTGGCTGGAAGAGCAGGGGATAAGTTATTGAAAATCCCATCTGCAGCTGGGCACGATTGATTAGGTGAGGGCTAATTAGCTGTTCTCTCCAATTACAGGTGAGAGATATGATTTGGCCTCATGTGATATATATATATATATATATATATATAT
>CM068953.1:105396789-105411998 GCA_035128595.1 Eptatretus atami
GACACGTGGGCTGATGCCGTCTGGACCGGTTGCAGAATCTGAGTCGACGTTTGACAGCAAGCTCTCCACTTTAAATGAACCCTTGTGCCACACCAGCACTTGCTTCAAGAGTCCTGATCAACAAGGTATTCATACCACATATCCTCCCTGTTTAGGTACCCATTACGAGTTAATAAGAACTTTAAGTTGCAGCTGGGATGACAAATACCAACATTAAAAGGGCAAACCGGCTCAGTTGCGGTCTGTTCAATTTACTTGTTTTTGATGCCTCGTCGATTCTTGTTGAGAACATCTCGCACAATTAGTTGAGAACAACTAGCACAATTGGTTGAGAAACGTTTCTCGAGAAGGGTAATTTCGAGGCTATATCCAATCCTGAAAGAGTTCCCAAACTGACATACTATCCTAGACTGATGATGTGAGAAATTTGTACTTTGTTCACGGTGTCGGCGGCAATTCAACTACTTTTGGGGAAAGATACAGTGGGATCTTTCACCTCCCCCAACGAACTATGCCGAAATATGGGTCTTGCAGGTTAACATGCATCCAATTGACTGCGTGTACATTGATGCATCGTCCTGCATGCGAAACACCAGGGTGAGAGTTTCAGCCTGGGGAGTGATTCTAACCCATCCTCAACAACTCAAAGGCAAGTGCAAATCCGTCTATAGGCTATCCTGTCAGCTTAAGGAAATATTTAATGATCATTGTTTCAAGGGGAATACACCACAGTACTTTGTACATCCAGTTCAAATAATTCCTCAGATAATCTTTAGAATCAATTATTTTTTTATGCCCTTCACCTTATTTTTGTCAACAATGCAAATGACAAACAGAAAGGTTGGAGATGAGCATGGTTGAAGTTATCCAGATCCAGATGATGGTCACATCTGAGTTATCCTTTCTGAATTGCTCGTTGTGTGTCGGTTGATTTGCAAAATGAATCCTGCTACCGGTTGCAAAAACAGGCTGCAGCGCCCGGTCTGCTCGGGAATTTGCAGCAACGCACGCTGCCATTCCCCTGGATAATCTCTCAGGGAAACCTCCCAAACCCCGACGTTTTTCATGTGGTGGTACCCTGATTTCAATGAGCATTCATGTGCTTACCACCAGGAAATAGGAATTCATTAGAGCGGACCGCTGCGTATTTAAACAGTTTTATGGAAATTGCTTTTTTCTTTTTCTTTTTTTAAAGAATCTGTGTCCATGATTTGTGATGTTACCTTGACCACTTGAAATGCCTGCTTCGTCTCGGAATTAGGCGTCGGAATGGAAATCCATGCATTTGGCTGATCTTGGAATGCTGGTTGAAATTTATGAGGCTTTGGGGAATCCTCTACTGGTACAGCTCTTCTGAGGCTGTTGTTTCTATTTAATGGAAAAAGTGTCGCAGTGTATTCACTATTGCTGTTTATTTTTATGTAGAGTATAAGGTTCGGCAAGATCCCCCTCCCAATATAGACATCCTCCTCCTCATTCCGCTTGTTCAGTATATTGATCCTTTGGTCAGTCGTGCATCAGGCAAAGTTAATACAAATGCAAAGCTTCCCTTATTATCTATCATACTCCAATTTTTTAGTTGGTGAAAAATTTTTTCACCAAGTACGTTGATCTGCAATGTTGGGTACGTGGGGGAAAAAAAATTTCGCCATGTTTGTTGGTCTGTAGCGTTTGTCTGTTTGTCTGTCTGTCTGTTACTTGGTGAAAAAATTTTTCACAAAGTATGTTTGTCTGTCTGTCTGATTGTCTGGTTGTCATGATTTTTGGCCACAGTTTTCAAGCAATCGTTCTGAAAATTTTTGTGTTTGTAGGTGACTGGCAAAGGACAGCAATGCTTAATTTTGGTGAAGATGCGAATCCAGATCCAGATATTGATCAGAGAATTTTGCAAGTGATTCCTCACCATTGAGTGATTGGGCAAAAAACGATATTTAGCACAATATCTCAAAAGGTTATGGATGGATTCTGACAAAGCTTGGTGGACAGGTTGGGAATGCCACTAGGAAGAATTGATTCAATTTTGGTGAAGATTGAAATATGGTTCTGGATGCAAGCATTTTTCGGTGATTCTTCACCATTGAGAGATGGCACCAAAAACTATGTATCGCATGATATTTCAAAAAGGTGTGGACGAGTTATAACAAAACTAGGTGGATGAGTTGGTTAGGTGACCAGAACAAGCCGATTCGATTTTGGTTCACGTCCGGATTCAGATCCGACCTACCAGTGGTATACAAAATGTAAACTGTTCAGCCTGGTGGAGGTATGCACTCTACTGAGTTCGGTTCCATTTCGCAATGTCACCGAGTTATTTTTTATCTGTTTGTCTGTTTGTCACATGATTGTTGGCCACAGTTTTCAAGCAATCATTCTGAATTTTGTTGTGCATGTAGATGACCGGCCAAGAACAGCAACGCTTAATTTTGGTGAAGATCCAAATCCGGGTCCGAATCTACGAATTTTTTTAATGATTCTTCACCATTGGGAAATAGGTCCAAAAACGATGTATAGCACAATATCTCAAAAAGTTATGGAAGGATTCACACGAATTGGTGGACAGGTTGGGATTGCCACTGGGAAGAACTGTTTCAATTTTGGTGAAGATCCGAATCCAGATCCGTTTGCGTGAATTATTTAATTTTTTTACTAATTCTTCACCATTGAGAGATGGCACCAAAAACTATGTATCGCATGATATTTCAAAAAGGTGTGGACGAGTTATAACAAAACTAGGTGCATGAGTTGCTTAGGTGACCAGAACAAGCCGATTCGATTTTGGTTAAGGTCAGGATTCAGATCCGACCTATCAGTGGGATACAAAATGTTAATTGTTCAGCCTGGCGGAGGTATGTGCTTTACCGAGTGCTGTTCCTTTTCGCCAAGTATCACTCTGTCAGTGATTTTTCATTCTGTTTATCTGTCCATTCCATTACATCTTGTTTATCTTGAGAACGAAACATTGCAGGACCTCCAAAATTTGCAGACATAATTAGGGCCTCTTAGGGTTGGGAAGGGTATAGGGAAGGGGGAGATCTTTGTAACTGCTAATGTGATCGCAACACTATATAGCACATATAGTGAGGGGGGGGGGGCGAAGGGGAGTAAAATCAGGGGATAATTTTAAGGGGGGATTGTGGGTGAAGTTGAGGGTTCTCAATATTGGGGTCCGCCTATTCGGACCTTGGGCCGCAATGCTACCAAACGTGGGATGCATATTGAGGACCCTATAGTGGGGCAACTTAGCATAACAATTGTGCATTTTGTGAGGAAAGCACCAAATTTGGCACACTAGTAGCCTATCATATTATGAACAGATTTTGATATTTGGCCATCTCAAAATTTTGATGGCAGTGGAAAATGGCTGCCACAGCCATCAGCAGCTGAATTTGAGATGGCCCAATATCCAAATCTGTTCATAATATGATAGGCTACTAGTGTGCAAATTTGGTGTTTCCTCACAATGCACAATTGTTTTGCTATATTATAGCTAATTTGCCCACTATATGGGGGATTTGTGGTGAATTTTTTTTTTTTCAGTTTTCAGCTTTTACAGATTTTCAATTTAAAGGTGATCTTGGAATACTGTAGAGGGAAGATGGGATCTCTGTAACAGCTTTATTGATCGCCACCAGACTTGGTAGGGATAGTGTATGCCTTATGATGGGGGTTGATGAAAAAAAAAAAAAAGGTTATTAACTTCAATAGATTTTGAAATTTAAGGTGGGTAGTAGAATAGGGCTGAGGGGTGGGGTGGAGGTTTTGAAAGGATAGAGGTTAGTTGGGTTTGTTGTGAGTGGGGGTGTACTACATTAACCACCCCCTCCCCAAAGTGCTTTAGAGCTTGGCACTTGTTTACGTTTGGAATTTCACTCAATACCATCAACCAAAGCTCCGGTGTGGACATTCAGGATACTGAACATATAACCACGACATTGGGGAGGTTGTTTGAGAAGAGGCGGAGGGATGGTGGAATATAATAATTTTATTGCCTCGTCTTTTCTGCCAAAGAGCTTCTTGCCCCCCACTTGACTATTTGCATCATTGCTGGTTGCGATTGAGAAGTATTATTTCATACTATTTAAGCAATAGAATAAATGGTGAGTATTTCAAACCAAAAATTCATGGATTGGAGTGAATATGGAGGGTCATAGGTACAACTATTTCACAATATAAAAGGTCTTTGTTGTCTGTATGCACCATGTACACTTAAGTGTTGACAACCCTCTTCTCCCACCACCTTCCCCTCACAAGCACACACACACACACAACACCACACACACACACACACTCACACACCTCGCTTAAACAAACTACTTTTGTGAGTAAAGATGAGCAGAAAGCAAAAGCCAAAAACAACAATAGATTGCAATGCTATTGAATCAGAGTTCACCATTCAGACTCGAGTATGACCGGAGACCCTATTTTGCTGCACTTGGATTCATCCTTCAGGATTAAAGGTCTCAGAGCTAGCTAGGCTCGACATCTCGTGACTGGACCTGACGTTCTGCGACATTGACTTGAACTATTGTTATCTGTGCCACCAAAATATCCTGCACACAAACAGCCGAGTGAAGGAGGTCATGTTTTCACCCCTCTCTATTTGTCTGTCTGTTTGTTTATTTATGTGCAGGATATCTCAAAAAGTTGTGGACGGATTCGGACGAAACTTGGTGGACACGTTGGGTGTGTGACAAGGACGAATTTATTCGGTTTGGGTGAAGATCCGAATCTGGATCTGGATACGAGAATTATTTAATTCTGAAAAAGTGATTCTTCACCATTGAGAGATAGGGCCAAAAACGATATAGTACTGTGTAGCATGATATTTACCTCCACCACCGAAGGTGAAGGAGGTCATGTTTTCACCCCTTTCTGTGTGTTTGTCTGTCTGTTTGTCTGTTTGTGTGCAGGATATCTCAAAAAGTTATGCACAGATTCGAATGGAACTTGGTGGACAGGTTCAGTGTGTGACAAGGACGAACTGATTCGATTTTGGTGAAGATCCCAATCCAAATCCAGATACGAGATAATTTTTTTAAATTTTTTTTTAAGTGATTCTTCACCAATGAGAGATTGGATAGCACGATATTTTTGTTGTCATGGATCAGGTATTGCTTGGCAGAGGTATGCACTCCACCGAGTGCCCTTCTAAGTTAATAGTGTCAGGATTTATTTTATCATACGATGGATGATCAGAAGGTTAACACATCCTGAGTCAGCTTTTTTGTCACTATTTTGAAGAACTAAAATATAATTCAGTGCAATAAATAGCAAAGCGATCGTATGTCATGTATGTAGTGTAGAATGTAAGAACTCGATGGTGGGATGGAGCATGGAGAGTGTGTTGAGTACCCGAGACTAAATGGACACTCGGGTTGAAAGAGGAAGTGTGGTTGGAGAGACGTTAAATGAAATGTCCCATAATTTACGAGCTTGTTTTTTTTCCAACTTCCCTGGAAAACAATACAAATGCACATAATATGTCCTCTACATCTGCTTCCTTCAAACAGAACATCCAGGCAATGACGAGCACAACTCTTCTTGCTATCAGACATTAATATGCTCACAAGTATTGTTTCTTGAGCTGAACTGTAACTCTTAACACCAGAGAGCTCATAGAACATGTTATCCCATGCAGTGTTCAGGTATGTACTTAAATGTAAATAAAATAATGATTTTAAAGATCGTTTAAAAAATTCCAGAACTTTAGCAGTTTTATACACCATGCTCATATACACCACCCTAAGCCTGGATTGGCTTAACTGTTTAGGTGGTTGGCTTAATATTTTAGGATCTTGAGTTTGAGCCCCTGTTTTTTCGTTGAATTAACACCAGGTGGGTTGACTCAACCTTTCATGTTTCCAAGGTTGGTGAAATGAGTACCACTGTACTGGTAACAGAGGGCACCGCATCAACGGCACAGCTGTGCCCCCAGAAAATGATGCAATCAGCAACCACAGGCTGCAGATGAAAACCAAATACACCACCTTACTTAACATGTCCAAGCACTGCTAATTGGAGGGTTTTGGAAGTGATAAGGTGATTTGTGTTCTACAATGTTAAAGTATATTGTTATGTTTTTGGAAGACACCAGGGAGTCACATCCAACGCATGAGGGTTCCCTCGTGAAGTTATATCTGCAGCAATTTTGGTTAGCTAAATTACCTTCCCCTCCCGTATTGGTGGAAGGGAAAGATGTGTTGTGAATGTACTTAGAACTATCCTCATTGTTCTCTTCCTCATTCTCCAACTCCGTGCTCGAAACTCATTCTCGAACACCCATTCTCCAACTCCGTACTCAAACCTTTATTCTCAAAATCCATCCTCAAATTCCATTCTCAAACACTTCTCAACGATTTGCAGATTTCAACCACGTACCGCATTTACTCCACAAAATACCCCATGAACCACACTAATCCATTCTCTAACACCTCAATAGCATGCATCAAACATGTTTAACACTGCAGAGCCAGGTCGCCAGCGCTGCGAGTGTTCTCATCATCACCAGCACTGCGAGCATTCTTATTGCCACCAGCATTGCCAGAGTTGTTCCAGCTGTCCCAACCTCCATCACATCCATGGAGCCAATCATGATGACTGCATCACAGAGCGCCAGCCAATCGGCATGGCCGAATCACGAAAAGCGGATGCGAGAGGCAACAGAGGCGAGGGTAATAAAATCCCTGGTGGAGTGAAGTTCAGAAGAGAACCAGGGAGAAGAAGAGAGAACCAGACAGTTCTGGAGAGTCTGAGTCAAAGAGCTTGAGTTGAGTCAGAGTTTGGAGAGAGCTAGAGTCAGGTCCAGTTCTGGAGAGATGAGTCCAATTCTGAGGAGGGGAGAGAAAGGCTCAAGTAGAGTTGGTTCGAGAAGTCTGATGGTCTGAGAGCAGCTTCGAGGTGAATCACATGCAGCCCCATGCTTAGAGAACGCAGTGGGATGGACGCAGAGCATCAGGTGAGCAGTGCAGAGACGCGGGCTCCCAAGCGTGGTTGCCACCTCCCCAATGATGGTAACTCCTATGCACCTTGTGAAAACAACCACCAACTATTGAGCATAGAAAGGATCAACAGTGACTCTCTCCAGAACTGACTTCTCACCCTCAACGTCTTACACACAGATCCTACACCCTTGCCCCTTCCAGTGCACACACATCATTGACTCACACTGTTGTGGACAATCAACTGAGTCCGCTGCAGTTATTTTCAGAGATCACATTACACACGCCCGCATACACACCACCTCCCACCTACACTTCTCAATCACCCGCACCGCACACACCCTCTTCGTTACCATGTGAGCAATCCGGCTCACGTGCGGATGAGGCTGGGGTCGACACCATACCCCACCTACTTCGCTTCTCTTTCAACCTTCTTTACTTCTCCCAGAATGACTGAGGGGCCTGTGTATGCAGATTCATGTTAAGTTGACTGACAAAGGGGCTTTTATGCTTAAGGGTAAGATCTTTCTTTGTGACACTGTTTTTGCTCTGTAAGTAACTGTTTTGTCCTGATATGTGTGCCTTTGCTAAAGCTTTTATAAACTGTTTCTAAACAGCCCAATCGTCTTTTTCTCCATTGGTTAAACTATAGTGGTGTAATAGTCGATGGGAGTTCCGCCCCGCTGTTTCACTATGGTTAAGGCCCAGTCACACCTTGACGTTTTAGCCAGCGATGGCAACGTATTAAAATGTATGTAAAACGCTGGCTTACGTTGAACTTGATGTTTTTTTTTAAAAGATTCGGACGTATTCATAACGACTTGGTCTTATGTATAACGTATTAGTAACAGACACAGAACGTTTCGTTGTGTTATAGCTAACTTATATACAACGAATGCTGAACCTGTTGTAGGCCTACACAACCTATGCCCAACGATAGTCTAACTTATGCATAGCGCACTGCACGTATCGCCGACGATGACGTGACGTAGCCTATTAAAAGGCTGACGCACAACGATTCAAATCATAACCGCCGCAGAAATGGAAGTGTCAACATCGCAGTCACACCTTGGCGATCTTGCCAGCGTATGCCGACCTAAGAAAAATGTGTCTAAAACGCTGGCGCACGTCGAATACGGTATGGGTAAGTTTGGTATACGTGAATAGAACGCTAAAGTACGCTATCATACGTCGTAGTAAGTGGAGTAGTCAAGTAATTTTAAACATGTTCAAAATTTTACGACGTACTTGGCGTATGACACACGTTCCGCATGCGATGGGAATAAGTTGTACACACGATATGCGGACGCTTACACACGTCGACAAAGGCTACTTGTAAGCTACTCATAAGTCGAAACACGTCGCGGTAATGTCGTTTTTACGCGAAACTTATTTCTAACTTATGTTTGACGTGCTTTGAACCAATTCTTTACGTAGTCCCAACGCACATTGACGTATGTAGACGTATTCCATTGACATCTTCCGGTCGACAAAAAAAACAAATGAACGTGTTTCTAACTTACAACTGCCATATAATGACGTGTTCCCAGCGTTTTGGGGAATTGGTATATAAAAATGGTCTCACAAGGGGGAACCCATCAGTGTTTTCGACCTTTTTTGAGTCGATGTCCATGTCAGCAGTAACAGTATCAGTATCAGTATTAGTAGTAGTTTGTTCATGTTGGCAGTAGTAGGTGAGTGGATGGGAGGTGTGGGTGATGATGGATCCTCCTTGCGTCCGCGTGTCCACGGTAGGAGACATCTTTGCACCATTGTTCGAAGTTCTTCGTGGCTAATTTTTTTTGGGTTTTTTTCAACAATGAGCTATGGCTTGTTTTTACGTTTAGGTGTATCATAACGAGTTGGACAAATGCTCAAGGTACTAATAATGTACATAGAGCGCTTCGATACCTTATAGATACGGTATACCAACGAATAATTTATCGTGTAGCCGGCGTTCACAACCTATGCCCAACGATAGCCTAACTTATCCATATCGTGGCAGTTTATCTTTGCCGGTGATGTGGGGTTGCTATTCATAGGTTGCCACTCAAGATTTAAATGGCTGCAACTCCACTATTGAAAGTAGACGCTTGCGCTCAACAATTGGATTTTTTTACACTCAACGACTTTTAAACGGTGCCACTCAACTATTTTAATTGTTTACAATGAACGATTTAAATTGCTGTCACTCGCCTTTGTTTTTTGACGCTGGCGCTCGAAAATTTGAAGCGTTTCTATTCAACGTGCTAAATCGCTCAAACTCCACTATTGAAAATAGACGCTTGCGCCAAACAATCGCAATTGTTTACACTTAACGTGTTCTTATCGGTGCAATCAACTGGTGTCTTATCGGTGCAAATCTTATCGGTGCAAATCAAATCCCGATCCATGGTGTCACCCAGTACCTTCTCCTCCGTTCACGTCTTCTTCTCTCGGTTCTATTGGCACGCAACTGGTGCAGTGCAAATCGATGAGGGTATGCTGATGTTGGAGGACAGGTAGATATTGTAGTGTCATCGTTGCCGGATACTCCATCTCTCGTAATGTCATGGACATGTACTCGCTATGTAGTCTGCAACACTGACGGGTTCCTCCTGTGAAACCCCTTTTTATTTACCAATTCCCCTAATCGCTGCCATTACATCATTATCTGGTATCTGTAGGTTGGGAACTCGTTGTTAAGTTCTGTAGTCGGCCGTTAAACGTCAAATAGTCTACATAGCCAGTAGCGGCGGAGGTGCGTTACACGCAGGTGCAAAGCACGTCACTCATAGGTTAGATAAAAGCCTCTTTTGCCCTAACCAATAACTCGGCATTCGACGTATAAGTAACTTTCAAGCAAGGAGTGTCGAAGTGTGTCAACGATCGCGTAGCGTGTTAGACAATGTCACTGATAGGTTATAAATAAGTTTCAGGCACGCTAAGCATTATACGATGTCTTTCAGCCTATGAGTAACTTAAAAGTAACGTGTGTCGACGTGTGTCAACGATCGCGTAACGTGCCTACAACACGTTACTCATAGGCTAGGAATAAGTTTCGGGTACGCTAAACATTACCTCGACGTGTCTCAACTTATGATTAACTTACAAGTAACATGTGTTGACGTCTGTCAACGATCGCATAACGTGCCTACAACTTATGGCCAGCATAGTGGAACGTGTGAGTCATACGCCGGCATACGTCGTGAAATTTCAAGCATGCAAAAATTTGAGGACAACCGAAAAGTACAACGTTTAAAGCCAGCGTGCAACGACGTATGGCAGTGTTTTCCAGCGTGCTCTCAATGTTATCAAAACTTACCCATAACGTATTCAACGTGTGCCAGCGTTTTAGGCAAAATTTTTTCAAAAATCGGCATACGTTGGCTAAAACGTCAAGGTGTGACTGGGCCTTTAGTCACTATCCAACATTCAAATTACAGTATCGCTTGGCCATTCTTGATTAACAGTAGTGGGACGTTGAGAGAGAACAGTTCCCTATCTGGGGGTAGTAATTTGCCGGGAAGGTAACGCGGGAATTGGACGCGAGGACACTATCCAAATTAATCATCTCAGATGGCGTCCGTGGTTGCTTATCAACCCGTCATGCCACAGAGTTATCTGCAGCTCGTCGGATTTAGGGCCAAAGGTCGGGAAGCGGGTCCGAGAAGCTCCACGTGACCTGGACCAGCGGATCCGTAACAATATATTCAATTGATAAAAAATATGGATTGTAAAAGTCGTATAAATTAATTAATTACCGAATTTACCGCCATTTTATCCAGTGTTTATTACACCACTCTATCTAACATGGTACATTAGTTATTTGTGCTTGTATGTGTCCTTTATGACATTCTTCTAAATTTTTTCTTTCCTCTCTGCGCATGTCTGATCGGGACGAATTCAGAGACAAAGTGCTGTTAAACGGCAGGTTTGTTTCCCATTTCATATTCTGATTCATGTTCAAAATATAACATTCAATTGAAACCAGTGGTTCCTTTCGTAAACTGGCGTTTGTGGACCGACAGACAAAAAGACAGACGGACGGACGGACAGACATTAACCAATTGCTTAACCCCATTTTTTGCTTGGTGTGCACAGGGTAAGTATTGCTCGAACTCACCACAGCCTCAACCCTTCAGCCATCTTGATCTTGAAAATAATCGTGGCAACCTGTCTAGATCTGCTTGTGTGGACCTCGGACATGATGTTTTCAGGATCCAAGCGACAATAGTCAGTGCGGAATGCGGTTCCTCGTACCGCAACAGTGAAGGAGTTTGTATTTGATCTCGGTGTTCCTTTTTTTAACCACACTATCACAATTTTACATTTATTTTAGGAACGGTGAATATGGCTGGCTTAAGATCTTATGGTCTTGAGTTTGAGCCCCTGTCGTGCCATTAAACAACACCAGGTGGGTTGACTCATTCTGTCATCCTTCTGAGGTCAGCAAAATGAGTACAAGGTTACTAGAAACAGGGGCACTGCATCAGTGGCATAGCTGTGCTCCCAGCTATGAGGCAACCAGCAGCCACAGGCTGCAAACGAAATATAATGTAAGTAATAATGAATAACCATAATAATGTGTTTTAGGTGGTGTTTTTGGTACATTGCGATACGTACATTGCAGTCTATGATTCTATATAGAAATAATTGCTTGTTATACTGTACTGTATATGCCTGTGTCATGTTTGTTGAGACAATATTATGAGGCAATAAAAGTTGAGTGAAAAGGTAACAAGTAACAATATTGTGAGTGTGTGAAAGGAATGTGAGAGAACGGGAAAATTCTGGGTACTTCTGGATATACAGGATGGCCACAGAGTCTTGTCACCCCTTGTAAAAGTTGTCACATTGCCTTTGTGTGCAGAATGTTCATTCGTTTCCTTTTTTTCAGATTGAATGAACATAACCATGGGTGACACAAACAATTACACCATTGAACAAAGGAGTGTTGCCAGTGTCTGAGTTAACAAACAGGGAAAACAACGGTATAAGGGCACGTCGACTTCCAGCAACGATTCCGCCAAGAAGCTCCCTATAATAAACAATATAAAGACACTTCTGCATTGGGAGCATAAACTTTTTGCAACAGGCAACTTACAAGATTTGCCAAGAACTGGAAGGCTATCAACCAGAGGTCACCGGTGCTGCCTGCTCGACTTGATTGGTCACCTCGTGGTCCAAACCTGTCGACATGTGATAATTCCCTTTGGGGTTTCACAAAAAGAGATTGTTGCACAGCAGCGCCACGAAACCACTGACAACCTTAAACAAGCAGTGAGACTTCCTTTTAATGGTATCACCCCCCCAAAAACACTCAGGAAAATGTCCCACAGAAAATGGCCCAAAATGATTCTCTGTTATGACAATGATGGAGCACAAACGGATCCACTGGACACTTAAGGCTTGCGTTGTTTGCTGTAAAAAGTGTGATAAAGTAAGAGTACTGCATGTGTATGTGGTATGGCTTGTAGAACCCTTCAGTGTTGTCAGCTAGTATGATAAAAGGCAATGTCGCAATCTTTACAAGTGGTGACAAGACATTGTGGCCAAGCTGTAGAATAATCTGGGAATGGCGTGCAGTTTGTAGAGAAAGGCATTTTCGTAAATGTTCTCTCTCTCTCTGAGAATATATAATTATACATGAGAGAAGAACAATCGATAGCCAGTCATGGGTTTATTTGTTGTGTACCATTTTATCTTGACTAATTTTGCTTTGACTTAAAATTAAGGAGAGGAAAGGGTCTTGCATTTGGGTCCGTTCGTTTGTCCGCACAGAGCTTTCGTGTTTTTCTTTGCAACCTCTTGGCGGAATGAAACAAAATTCTCACCGGAAGAGCGACTACTCGTGTATAGTGTTTTAATGATAATTATGACATCATAGATTACGTGGTGTGGCAGCCATGTTGAAAAATGGAAAAACTTTGGACCTCTGTATCTCTGAAACAGTACCAAGGAGAAAAATAGAAACTTGGCACGTGGCAAGTAATCCTCATGGGGAATGTGTGATTTTCTTTTGAATGTCTTAGGTGTCTTCGTTATGACGTCATATGTGAACCTTTTTGAGCAAGGTGAAGAGTGAGAGACCCGATGACCCAGCCATACGTAGAACGCTACCTCTGATCAGTATGAAAAATGTTGAGGGTCATCTAGGGATAAATTGGACAACAGAAAAAAATTGATGCCGTCATTGGTCACGTGGGTCGGCAGCCACATTGTTTTTGTTGTTTTTTAAACCTTCAAAAATCTTCTCTGAAGCGGCTGAACAGATTGAGGCGAAACTTTAAATGTATGACCACCTATCCATGAGGAACAAAACGTTCACACACATGACATGGGCTTGGCAGCCATATTGGATTTACCCTAAAACCAATAAAAAATCTTCTTCTCTAAAATGGCTGGACAGATTGAGGGGAAACTTCGTGCAAATGTTCCCCAAGCCTTGGGGATGACAGGGCTTTCACAAATAATTGATAGGTCACATGGTCTGGCAACCATAATGGATTGAAGAAAAATCTTTAAAACATTCTTTCTCTTGAACCGCTTTGTCGATCGACGTGAAACTTCACAATTATGACATAGCAATGATGGGGAATGGATGTATTAAATTTCAACCTGATCGGATGAATGGTCTGGCAGCCAGAATTATTAATTTTTTTGATCTGGGTTCTTTTTTATATATTGTTTTTTGAATAAGGCTCACTTGACTGTGCCTGGATGGGTGTGAGGGTAGCGGAGTAGTAGTTGAAACCTGAATCCTATCAGGTATTCTAATGATGACTTTTTTTTGTATTCACTGTCGAGGCTCGTATGAGAGCGAACACACAAAACATACAACAAGGGGTACAGGGGCAGGAGACAAGAGGGGCAGGAGAGGCAAAGGAAAAAAAACTGTGGAACAAAGACATGAGGAGATCTGTGGAAGGGAGAGGGAGGGTGGGGTGCACGGGGGTAAACAGATGGACACGACAGGACTTCAGGTCCTTACATGACAGGGACGTTCAGAAGGAAAGTCGGAAATTTGAAGGAGTGGGTTTGGGGTGGATTGGAGGGGTAGAAAAGATCAAGGTTTTGGATGGGGGAAGATAAGAGATGGTGGTGAACAGCTGTTTTGAAGACCTGGAGGGAAGAGTAGGATTGAAGAGACTGTGGGAGTTTGTTCCAAAGGTGGGGAAAAAGAGGAACAAAAGATGAAGGTAGCAGAGATTCTTCATTTAGTAGTTTCACCGAGATGGGTTGCTGATGACCTTGAGCACCTGTGGAAATATGGGGGTATACATATCAGACTGATGTGGGGGGGGGGGAGGCCGGAGAGAAGACGGTAGAAGACAGAAAGACCACCGACCTGCCTGTGGTGAGAGATGAGAGACCAATGACTCAGCCTCATCATTGGAGATACAAATGATCCTAAAAGTCTTGGTTTCCACTGCGTGAAGCTGAGAAAGGTGAGAGGCGGAGCACCAGCAGAGAGGGAGAGCAGTACTCCATCAGTCTGTGGATGAAAACTTTGTACGTGGTTAGAAGCTCGGGTGTGCCAAGGAAGCACTCTGCATGATGGGGGATGCCCAGTCGGCGACTGGCTTTGGAGGCCAGCTTGGAAATGTGGCTTTCCCAGGAAATATTGTGGCAGATAGTGAGACCCAGAAGCTTGAATGAAAGGACTTCTCAAGAGCATTGTTGAGAAAGTGGAGGGTGTGGGGGGGGGTTCCAGATGGTCCTCTTAGAGAGACAAAGTGAGAATATGAGATTTGTCAGGATTGAAATACATGTTCCACATGTTGGACCAGCTTATTATTTTATCCAGATCTGCAGAGACGCAAGAAGCTGCTGCCTGCTGATCTGAGGGATTAGAGGAAGTTATGGTAGAGGCGGAGTCATCAGCAAAGAAAAAAAGAGGCTTTTTCTGAGTCAAAGAGATCATTCATGAAAACCAGAAAAAAACAGGCCCAAAACACTTGCCTTGAGGAACTCCAGCCTGGACAGGAAGAGGGGATGAAAGAACTCCATGAAGGGCCATATGTTGGATGTGACAGGAGAGGAAGTCTGCGAGCTCTGAGTGGAGATGTCCTTGGATATCATAGGAAGAGAGTTTATTGAGCAGGGCAGGGTGCCAGACCATATCAAATGCACGTGATATGTCTAGGGAGATGGCTCTGATTTCATGTCTCGCATTGAGAATCTCCATCCATTGTTGGAAGAGCAAAAGCAGCAAATCCCGGGTAGAGTGACCTGGTCTGAATTCAAATTTATGATCGAAAATCAAGCCATTGGAGAAGAGGAAGGATT
>CM068953.1:105422883-105433648 GCA_035128595.1 Eptatretus atami
CTTGTCTTGTTATACGGTCAATCATGGCAATGGGAGAGGGGGCGTGCGGTCGTGGAAGGGAGGATGTCGCATCACTGTGCGGTTGGATCAAAGACAGAGACAGCCAAGCAACATTGCTGAGGGCAAAGTTGATGAACCACCCTTGTACGATATGGAAATAACCGATGTACTATAAGGAATCGGGTGTAAAAGCCGACATCCATTTCACTGCAACACTAGGCAAACATGTGCACATAAAAGTCTTGGAAGCTATCTACATCGTCATTGTCTTGTATGTAAAATGTAAAACTCTATAAAAAAAAAAAGGAAGTGTTCCAACCACTGTGATTCATCAGACCCTCGCAACCCTGTGTAACTATTTTTTAATCAAGTGGTAATTCCATTGCCAATCAGTTTGTGCAATGTTCCCAATTATGGAGCAAAGGAACTACAAGAAGGGCTAATTATGCAAATATATAAACTTTAATTATTAAAAAATCTGATAGTTACGATACAGATATTTAGTGTAATCTTCAGGGAAGACAACACCCCACCAACAACACACACACACACACACACACACACACACACACACACACACACACACACCACATACACACACACACATATCACAAACTTCACGGTGGAGTATTTCGTGACCTGGGACTCTGCTTCCACCTTCTGAAGCTCACATATGAGATAACACCAATGCACACACACACACACAATTTTATAATTTTATAATCCAACAACTGAAAGTTACCCTATACAGTAAGTTTCAAGGTTACAAATAATTATTGATACCTGCATGGAAATTAAACAAAAGCATTAAAACTATTGCCTGAAACACATGAACAAAACAGAAATGGAAAGGAGAGTGATGTTTCAGCCTCAGCTTCTCACATTGATTATAAAGTTTCCAAGTCTGTTCTTTGGCATGAGGTTTCTGGCCAGAACAAAGGGAGATGATGCTTACTGTGTGGTTGAACTGGAATAAAGGTTCTGTAGCACTGAGCAGAAGCAATGTTTTGGCTTCCAACCGAACTTGCTAAGTTGCCTGACTTTGCAGAGGATGAGCAACAGGTTGCAACGAGCCGTGGCTCCACCCCAGCAGCTCACGTCACCGGGAACCCCAAGAGGCAGGAACAACAATCTCTCTTCTTTAAACTCTGCCTCTTGGCTCCTAGAAACAACTTGTACGATTTCTGTGACATCTCTAGCTCCTCACCGATGTCTCACAACACCTTGATGTTCACTCTGGGTCCCTCAAGCCTCTTTCCAGCTGCCTTGACTCATTCTCTGAGCTTCCAAACACTTATCACAAATTTCTGCAGAATCTGAACGGAGTGGGCTTCCTTGGCGATTGCCAATGGGGTAGCTCCAATTCTCTATCCACATTCACACTTCCTGCATGTCACAGTCATCTTCGAACTGAGCTGCATCATTCTGTACCATATCTAGTTTGCGTTTTATGCCCACCCATTCCAGTTCAACCACAGAGTAAACATCATCCACCAATATAATACTCCAATTCATAATCCTTTGACAAGGTAAATTTTCAATGCCCTCAATTGGTTTGAGGGTAAAATAGATGCAAGACAACACAGACAAGACACAGACAAAACATACATACACTATGGGTAATTCCACCGTAACGGACGTAACATTCAGACAGAACTTATTGGCAGTTCTCAAAAATATTTCATGAAGAACAAGGTTGTCGTACCAAATGTATAAGTTTATTTTGTGCAGTGAACACAAAGGTGCCAGGAAATGGTAATTATATGAGATTAAGAATTTTTGCCTGAGTGCTGCGGTATGATGAATCTTCGTAACGGACGTAACCGTCAAAATACCCCCTTCAGCATGATGATCGTTTTGCTCACAAATTTCTGTGAAGTGTTCTACGACAGAAGACTAAATCTGGTATAGCAGCTTGGTATAGGTACATCATTGTATTCCCAGTATTTATTTGAGGAATTAATGATACCGAGTAGGCAGTACTATGGCAAATGTAATGTAACGGACGTAACAACTGAGCGTAACGGACGTAACATCTCCGGACGTTTATTAATAAACGTCCGGAGATGCTACCACAATGTATACAGACACTGCTTGATGAATGACTGGCCAAAACAGGGGTGGAGACACATTTCAACTTGAATAAAAACCAGTTAAACCACTTTTTCAATTCATGATCTGTCATATGGTATATAAGGTTTAATGAAAAATGTACTTTCAAAAAATAGCCAACAGGTAACTTTTCCCATGGAATTACCCCTATATCAAACAAATATAAATTCCTCATTGTACACCTAAAATAATACAGCACATTCCCCATGATGTTTTTTTTCTGCTAACAAAGGTAATCAAACGTTCTATCATTCTCTCCTTAATGCACTCATTCTCGCACGCAATCCTGCAGGGATTGAAGTTTATATTTGACTCTCTTTTGTAAACTATCTTTTGTTACATTTTGAGGAGTCTGTGACTCCTATGGTTGCTCAACAAGAACAGAACATAAGGCTATTGTAGGAGACCAGGCCCTAAACACCAGCTATTTGCTGTGCACAACAAATCTAATCTAGGACTGCATCCTTACCTCCTCACACACCCTCCCCCCCCCCAAGTCCCATCTCCACAACCCCCAAGTAACTACATAGCCTATCACAGTGTCAAACTTGTGGAGTTCCTTGGGACCCAGGCACTCTCGATATATATCGCATCATTAATTTGTTTCAGTTACCTGGCCTGGGCCCTGCAAACGATTAACAAACTTGGAGAAGATACCCTCACATCTTTGCAAATTACTACCCCAAAGTAAGTCTTCCAGGTTAAATTGTTCCCTAGCGTGTACACTGTACATGATATTGAGTTTTCATGCTAACTGCAGTCCAATTTATATTCTCCATTGCAAATTTGTGGGCCTGCCCCAGCCCCCCTCTGGAGCTCTGATAGGTACATAGTTAATGCATTTATTCTGCGACTTTAGTGGTCTCCTACACAACTTTCTCAGGTGTTCTTAAATCTCAACCGAATACTAATGATTCTGGCGCCGTGCAACTCGCGGTGTCAATCACCGCGTTAACGTGCCAGCGTTAAGAAAGGCGATTTTTCTTCTCACTGTAGTCAGGCCTAGTCACATTTGCCATGGCGGCCGTGGGGTCTCCAAAATCTAGGCCACTAGCAAATATACGGCGGCGCAGTATTTCCACGGTCACACAATGTAGCAGTCACATATGTTTTATTTTTCGGGGAGCCGCATGGCGTTATTTAGGCCTAAGTCACATTTGCCACGGCGGCCGTGGGGTCTCCAAAATCTACGGCCATTAGAATTATACGGCGGCCGCAGTATTTCCACGGTCACACAATGTAGCAGTCACATATGTTTTTATTTTTCGGGGAGCCGCACGGCGTATTTATAAATTGTGGAGACCGAAAACGTGGGGTTCCGTACGGTCTTTGATTTGATGTCGCACGGTGACTTAGGGCGTTCCTGCGGCGGCCATAGAATTTCAAGCAGACGCAAGGCGACCGCAGGGGACCGCAGGGGGGCCCTAAGGCGAACGTGCGGCCAGACGGACGTAACGAATGGGTTAAAATTTTTTTTTTTACCAGTTTTTTTTTCGGCTTGTCGAATTGCTATGGCGACACTAGAAATGAAAAAAGTTATAACTCCGCGTTATAATTCCACGGCGACCTTACGGCCTGTAAAATATAGCCATACAGCATAGGGCCACCCTGAGGCCACCTCAGAAACTCTGCGCCGCCGCACGTTCTGTCAATTCAGAGGCGTACGGCCGCCGTATCCTCGCCGTAGAGCAAATGTGACTTAGGCCTCACCCTAGTTCTTAAGAAAAAGAAAACTGGTTGGTCAATGTTCACATGAAATGCTACACAATGCCATCAGACTGAGGGTGGTATGAATTGGTAAGGGTCTTGTTTTTTCCAACTCCATCGCACACGATTTAGATTCAACAAAAATGTAGGATTCAAATTTGTTACCCTGGGCCAAATGCAATGCTAATGGAGCCTCAAGACGTACAAATAACCTAATCAACCAGGGCCTCATGCTTCAGCAGTCACCTTCTAATCTGGAAAGGGATTAGTTTTGAGCTTCATGAAATTATCTTTGGCCAACAAAATGTACCTGTTACTCTGTGGAGTTTCAGGGAATGGACCAACAATCCACAACTCTCCATGGGTGCTCCCACATTTTACAGATGCAGTGATGCATTTTACTTCCCCAGTTTGCCTTTTCTAGTAACACAATCATTGCAGTTATGGCACCAAAGTGCCATGTCGTTCTGATAACCAAGCTAATACAATGCTTTCTTAACCTTTTGCGGGTTTTGATGAGTTCAGCAAGATGTCCTCAAGATGCCTCACTCTTAATAGAGCATCAGAACCTCTTTTTTTATTACGATTAGGAACCATCAATAACTAAGTATCAATGTTTCTCACAAACTTTGCCCAGCACAATGCAACAGTACCTCTTTAAATTCCAAACTGGCCCATTATGCCCAATGTGCTTTCAGTGGTAGTGAAACTTGTGAGCAATTTGGCCTCTCTCCCAATTCTTTCCAGGGAATTTATCATTGCCAAATTGGATTTGTTTTTGCTGGGCTTTCCTGGTCTCTTCAAACACCTCCCTAGAGTCTAAAATCGCTGAATGTCACAATTTTTTTCTCTCTTTGAGCTAGTCTCTACCTGTCCCAATCTAACCCAATATGGCTAGATTCCCAGTGCTCCTCACCCTTTCCTCCTGCTGCTTATGGTGTATTACTTGCACTGTCCCTACAGGCAGGGTTTGTGCAGCAGCACATCCACATTGGCAGACAAATGCCTTGGTTGATGCATCACCTTGAAATGGTATTTCTGAAATCGTTGTAGCCAGCAAACCACTTGGCCATCAGCTAACTTGAACTTCACCAACCATTACAGGGAGGCATGGTCCATTCTTACCTCAAACTCGTACTCAAAAACATATGTGTGTAAGTGGCTATCCAATGGTTTTTACTTTTACCACTGTCAGCAATTCCTTTCTGCTAACAATGGCCATTCCATTCACACTCTTTCTGTTAATTAGTAATGCTAATATAGAGAGAGGAGAGAGGGGAGAGAGAGAGAGGAGACAGGGGAGAGAAGGAAAAGAGAGAGAGAGAGGAAAGAGGAGAGAGAGAGGAGAGAGAGGAGGAGGAGGAGGAGAGGGAGGGGGATATACTGTATATACATATATATATATATATATATATATGTATATCATAAATAGTCTAATGCGAGTTATGGGAGGCAGAGCAGTGTGAGTTGTGGTTTCTGAGTTGCAATGCCAGCAGCCATGGACCATTTGATGACGGCTCCATTCCTGCATTGCATTACAGGTTCCCCCATGTTGTTCCAAGCAATATACTTTGCATCTCTGATGGCAAGTCTGTCAGGCATGATCTGATCTTGGTCAAAATGTCTTGAACACAAATGTGATCATTTGCAAATTATCAGTTTCTCTGCCATTCCATCTGGGCTTTTCTGCCCACGTCTGAGCAATCTCTTCCAGCGATGCAGTACAAAATTGAATGTCGGGGAAATTTCACCCACATGACCACGCCACACTCGCCATGAACGGACATTTTCCCACTTTTGTTGGAGAAAATGTGAAGTGCATAAAGCAGATGCACGTGAAAACACCATTTTGAGAATTTCCCCGAAGATCCTATGAAGTAAAACAACAACACTAGAACAGCACTCGGTAGAGTACATATCTCCGCCAGGCTGAACAGTTGACATTTTGTATCCCACTGATAGGCTGGATCTGCATCTGGACCTGAACCAAAAATATAATCAGCTTGTTCTTGTCACCTGCCAAACTCATCCATCAAGTTTTGTTATAACCTGTCGCCAACTTTTTGAAATATCATGCTTTACAGTGAACCTTCAAACATGATGGGGGTAACTTTCCTGGAAAATGTCATGATAGTTAGAACTGCGATACGAAAAACCAAGGGCAAATGAGAAAAGGGGGGGATCGGTTCCTGCGCTTCGAGGACATTGTAACGGCCCACCCTTGAGTTGCCAATGGCCACACAACAATCATGTGATGTCGTGGCTTGTTGAGTATTCCTTGGTCTCGCTAATGGTGGAGGTACACAAGCAGCAAGTTCTTGCGGGCAGAAACCAAAGTAATATCTGTAGAAAAGCGAATGAGTGTCTACTATGCAGCGTAATTTGAGCAGGTCGAGTTTTGAGGTCACATTGGTAGAGTTCACAAGTCAAATAACTTTGGGTTCAATTCTGTCCAGTAAGTATGTGGAGCTGGAACCTCCCCAGATGTGAGTGCAGTACTCCATACAAGGACGAATCAATACTTTATATCGTTGGAGCAACTGTTCAGAGGAGAAGAATCTTCGACATCTGAACAGGACTCCTCATTTCTTTGAGGCCAGACTAGCTATTGAGTAATGTGTGATTCTCAGATAAATTTGAAGTTGGAGTGATACCTAGTAGGTTTATTGCATCACATGGTGTAATTGTTGAGCTTTCAAAGGAGATTGGAGAGTGAGAGAGAGAGAGAGAGAGAGAGAGAGAGAGAGAGAGAGAGAGAGAGAGAGATGTGAGGAAATTGAGTTTTTGAAGCATTAAACTTAACTTGATTACATTTTCCCCACTGGGAGATCTTGTCCAAATCTGAATTTAAAGAGGTGCCTGTGATGAACCAAGATGTAGATCGAGTGAGGGAAGACGGGGCAGATGGGAAAGACATAGAGGAATGTAATGTTGAGTCGTCAGCATCCGAGTGCATTTGGTTGTTTGTGGACGAAAGAAGGTCATTGATAAAAAGAAGGAAGAGTGTTGGAGACAGAATGTAACCCTGAGGTACACCACTGTTGATAGGGAAGGGGGGAGATGTTGAACCATCAACAATAATGAGATAGAGCGGTCGGAGAGGAAGCTCAATATCAAAGAGCAGAGTGAAGGAGGAAAGCCGAAAAAGGGAAGCTTGGATATTAGACCCCGATGCCAAACTCTGTCAAAGGCTTTTGATATATCAAGGCCGACAAAAAGGATTCAACCAAAGTCTCTCAAAGAAGAGGGCCAGACATTCATAATGTAAGAAAGGACATCACCTGTAGATCTTGCTTGCGAAAGCCATATGGTGGTCAGATAAAAGACTGTGAGATTCAAGATGCTTGAGAAAATGGGAATTGAGAAGACATTCAAAGATTTTGGAAACAGTCAAAGTCAGAGCAATAGGACGGTAGTTAGAAGGGTTTGAATGATCACCCTTCTTTAAAATAGGCTGTATGAAGGCATGTCTCCAGGTAAGAGGAAAAGTTTGGGTTTTTACTGTGTTTTTTGCAGCATCATGGTCTGCCATGGTTGAACTGGAGCCATCAGCCCCAGGTGCCTTGTGGAAACAGTAAATATGCAGTGATTTCACCAGTATCACCAGTCCACTCAAAGGCACTTTTTTTCTGTTTGGCCCTCAATCCAAACATTAAGCACTTTTTCCATCCTTTCAATCTGAGGATCACGGGACTGGAATAAGACTTTTGCGCTTTGCTGGTGGGAACACTCGCACGGATATTTCACTCACGTATCCTGCACAGTCAATTCATTGATCCCACAATGGCGACCCACAGATGCTGCACTTTCACCTCTTGCCATCCTACCTAACAACTCGATTTTTTTCGCACAATGTCATAACCTTTCTCTGCTTTTTGGCACAATTAATTTTGTCCATCGTTTTATGCTTGGGTGCCATTATAACTGTTGTGTGGCGACTGGATCTTAGAGATCTAGCATTACAGGATCTCCTAATGTCATTTCCTGTTTGATGACGATTCATTATTAAACTTGGCTTCATCCTGTATGCTGGTCTGATTACTATAATTAACAGTGCACCAGAAACAACAAAAGGCTCATAATGGGAGGTAATCTTACATGTGGATGCAAACAATGACTCATCTCAGCTCAAAAAACTGGATTGGCTGAAATGAAATCCCGTGATAACTAAATCGGAGCATTATATGTTGCCTGTGATTGGTCGAAACGTGCGATATTAGAAGCCGTGATATTTGAGGGTTTACTGTTTATCATTTTCGGCCCCATCTCTCAATGGTGAAGAATCACTTTAAGAATTAAAGAATTGGTGGATCCAGATCCGGATCTTTACTAATATTCAATCCATCCGTCCTTGTCATACACCCAACCCGTCCACCAAGTTTTGGCTGAATCCGTTTGTAACATTTTGAGATATCATGTTCAGAGACAGATAAACAATTTTTGAGATATGATGTTAAATATAATGTTTGGCCGTATCACTCAATGGCGAAGAATCACTTTTAAAATTCTCGGATCCATACCCGGATCCGGATCTTCAAAAAAATCAAATCTTTTTGTCCTTGTCCCAACCCCAACATGTCCACCAAGTTTCGTCTGAATCCGTCCATAACTTTTTGAGATATCGTGGTCAGAGATAGACAAACAAACAAACAGGAGTGAAAATAAAATCTCAGTAAATCTGTAAAGAACAAATTGGAATCAGTGAATGCTTTTGAGGAAATGTTGAGGTCTGCCTCCTAAATGCTCCTTAAGACTTGCAAGGCCAAAATTATTGGCAGTCAAAGGATATGATGCATTTTAGAAGGCATTGCGCTCTCTGTTAGTTCAGCAATCTCGTCAGATGTTTAGGGGTGTCCACATGATATTGCACTTTCTGTCCCCCTGACGAAATGGCAAAAGGCCACCCCCCCCCCTTTCCCTTCCCGTTCTGGCATCCCAATGGATATCCCTATTATGGTTGCTATTGATGGTGGCAATGACAGTCAAGTTCACCTCTCCATAGACACATAGAAAAAGAAAGAGAGAAAAAAAGAGAAGCTGTGGGCCCAACTGAAAAGAATAATCCAGCTGTGGCATCCAAAGTGTCATCAGTCTAAAGCAATTCTTCAGTCCTTCAAGGTGAATAGGAGTCCTTCAAGGTGATGTCCTTTAGCTTGTGATAACTAAATTTACACAAAAACAAATTAGCCATTCCTTTTTTAAAACCTGTACTACTGGAGATGTCTAGATTCACTTGAAGGGCTGTTACCCTGCTGCTCGCATCTTCTCTAACTACTGCATTACCTGCTTTTTTTTGCCAAGCAACAGTAAGCTCCTTGGTAGTTGTTTAATAGCTAGGTGTGCCATTTCCTGTGCAAGCTGTGTACCTCACCAAATTGGTTCGTCCAAGATCATCTGTCTTCTGCACAAAAAATCTCTGTTTTGTCATAATAATTCATGCAACAAGGCATACGGTTCTTCTGCAGCCCTTTGTAACTACACAAATCCAATTCCGCCAGATGTCCAGGCCCAATTTTGTCATCTTGTGTCCAGTCTGTGATTGTCACATCCCTCGCATGCCAGCACTTCCATTCCAGAAGATCATTTAGCCAAATAGATGCTAACCTTTTACTACTCTTAGTGGCATGCTCATACCCCTGCACTTCAACAGTGTTCATGCCAAGCTAACCCTAACCCTAACAACAACACACCCTCTACAGTGGACAATGGTAATTTCTAAACAAAACCCAAATGAGCCCCATGTGTCATTATCACTGTTTCAGTATTTTGAGGGACAATAACTGATACGGGTGCCACAATGTTAACAAGAATTTCCTCTTTTGCATGTTTACCATTAAAAGGCACTTCCTCTGCACCAATTTGCAAGCAAGGATCCACAAGAATGACTGGTTATGCAAGAGATAAGCTTGAAATTTATTACATACAATTTAAATTCACCATGCAAATGGATGACTCCTCAATAGTCAACATATTTTAAAATCCAACAAATGAAAGAGATTCTGCATGGTTCCAAGACTATAAATAATTATTATGTACAGGGAATTTCAACAAAGCATTAAAGCTTCAGACTGAAACACATGGACAATTCCAAACGGGAAAGGAGAGCGATAGTGGGCCATAGCTGATATATTTGTGCAAAGTTTTCCCAAGTCTGTTTTGGATAGAAAGAAGGGAGATGATCAGGGGAAGAACAAAGTTCAATATTGCAGTTCTGTAGCACTGAACAGAAGCAATATTTTTGCTTTCAGCCAAACTTGCTCTCACAGCTGCAGGGATGTTTGCCCAGGTTGAGCAAACAGGCTGCACAAAGTCATGGCTCAGATTCCAACAGCTCATGGACCACCAGGATCCCCAAAAGGTAGAAAAGGCTCTTGGACCACATATCTGGCTCCTCGCAATGCCTTCTAGCCTCACGACATGCACACGGGTTCCTCGTCTTTCTCTCTCTCTCTCTCCTCTCTCTCTCTCTCTCTCTCCTCTCTTCTCTCTCTTCTCTCTCTCTCTGTCTTCTCTCTCTCTCTCTCTTCTCTCTCTCTCTTCTCTCTCTCTCCTCCTCTCTCTCTCTCTCCTCTCTCTCCTCTTCTCCTCTCTCTCTCTCCTCTCTCTCTCTCTCTCTCTCTCTCTCTCTCCCTCCTCATCTCTCTCCTTCATCTCTCCTCTGCCTCACATCTCATCTCCTCTCCCTTGTCTCCTCTCCTCGTCTTGGTCTCCCTCATCTCCCTCTCCCTCATCTCTGCTCTCCTCGTCCTTCTTTTCCCCTCATCTCTCCTCTCCTCTGTGCTAAAACACTCTTTACTGGTCCAAACTACTTCACGTCTTCTTCCATCCACAAAAATAATCCAAAGACAGATAAAGACAAGAATAATACTATTACAAAAACAGGCCCCCCTAACAAACGGACGCCAACGTTGTCAGACGGAATGAAAACCCGTCATTCTTGTTACAA
>CM068953.1:105434608-105467865 GCA_035128595.1 Eptatretus atami
CTGTTTTTGTAACAAGAATGACGGGTTTTCATTCCGTCTGACAACGTTGGCGTCCATTTGTTAGGGGGGCTTGAAAAATAGATAAACCATTTTAATATGAATAAACATTCCTACTTTCTACACATAACAATTATACAGCACATTCTCCACAATGCTGCACTCTATGGCTCATAGTAGAAGAAATTGAAGGGAAAGAAAAAAAAGAGACCTGCAGAAACAGCCATCATATGTATGTATTTGAGTGGTTGGTTGTATGAACGTTTCTGTATATGTATTATGGTCTGGTATTCAAAACACAGGTTACTACAGTTCTTCATTTTTATAATAACAGCCAAACTTGTTTTGCTGCATGTCATTCCTGTTGGTAATCGCAGACTCTCCCTGGCCTTCAGCATAACCGTGGCAATTAGATTCACCATCACGACACAAAAATAACAACTTTCCCATCGGTCACCATAACTGAGATGGAAGTTATGCAAGAGTGATAGATTTTATGCGAGTTAGAACCTCTGGAACGAACCAAATAGAGTTTTACAGTGGGGAACAACATTGCGTCCTTCACTTTGGTTTTGTATAACTGCTATTATGATTCTTGCTAGAATCACATTGCTATTGCCTTACTTGTTTGGGGTACGACTTGCAGGTGAACATGGTTGATTTCGAGTGAGAAACTTATTCCGAGGCCGAATATCTTATTTTAAGGGAACAGTGAACTTTTTTGCATTCTCTGTTATTTTGTTGGTAAATAGATTTTGAATCAAATAGGTTTCATTTCATGTAAATTGTGCTCCTCCATAAAAGGAAAAATGTGTATTGCATTCTGTGTCAAGACATGATCTAATTGGAGTCTAAAATGTATTTCAGGTAAAACATTCATTCAATGTTCCTGTCTCTGATGCATTTACATGTCTTGTCCATAACGTACATCACACCAGATCAAGCAAAATAATTTATCTTTTCTCTTTTCTCAGTCAATTGATTTGATAGTAATCAGATCAGATTATGTGGGTGCTGCCGAAGCAGTTTCTTGACTCGGGTCACAATCCTGGTATTTCAAATCATTATCGATACTATTACAGAGGTGTGTGTGTGTGTGTGTGTGTGTATGTCTGTCTGTCTGGCTGTCACCATTTTTCTCAGAGATGGCCAAATGACTCTTCATCAAACTTGGTAATGATTTATAGTACCAAGCCTTTGTAGCTTTGTGAAAGGAAATACTACATGATCCTTGACCCCATTCCTTAGTGGGTTTAGTGAAGCATTTAAGGCCCCCCAAAAAAATAGAAAAAAAAGCAAAATTTGATTTCCTCAAAATTTTAACAGGATTAGACCAGGACCGGGCAATGCCGGGTACCCCTGCTTGTCTTCTTCCACAAAGAAAGTTTAAACAACCTGACAATATGCATTGCAGTGGTGAAATCTGAGTGAGAATAATTCGAAATTTAAAAAATGTTTCATTTCATTCATTTTAAGTCGAGGTTCAAACCAATGCATCCAACACTGAGCTTTGCAGTGAAGCAGAAGTGATTTTTTTTTTATCTCACCAGATATAAGCTGCATGGATGGTTGATGAAGGTGGTGTTAGCTGACTTCCAAGCAGATGAAAGATGACCTCAAGCAAATTATCGAGTGAATAGAGCAGAATGTTTGTGGAAGGACAAAATGTCTTTTCATTGAATCCATCAACAAAGTGATGGTTACTTTTGCTAGTCATTTATTAATGTATGAGTGGGTTCAAAAGATGGATCTGCAAGAAAGCCATTGCTAACATACCTCCACGTTGTAGTGGATATTTCTTCATATGAGCAACTACCCAATGCATTGAAAGCTGCACATAAGCAACATGTATCTGATCGAAATCTGTACCAAGTTTCAGCTCTTTGGCTCAGTCCCTTCTCCATCAGATATTTTTGAGCTGTGGGTACATCATGCAAAGGACGAGCTAGCTTATTGCCGATTCAGCATTTGGTTAACAGCATTTACTCTGTCTTGCTCCGTCCCATGTCCTTACTGTTTTTGTAATGCGAGGATGTTAAATGTTTGGACAAAATAATCAGCGATTTGGCCACATGAGCGACTAATCAGAGCACTTAAGGCAAAATTTAGACGTTGTTTCTAATTCTAAAATCGTTTTGTATCAAAGCATGAAACTTGAAAAAATCGATGTATCAGTCAACCAATTATTTTACTTAATATCCAACACAAAATATTCCCTAACTTCCCAATTCCTGAAATGCTTCTGCCTGTGACATTTCAACATTTATTTCATGAAAGTTGCCAGCAAGGCCTGAATATGGTTGGAATCCACAGAAGATAGACTGTATTAGCAGATAACACATCCTTGAAGTTCTGGAGCGTTGATGTAATATATGATATGCTGAAATGGCACCAAATAGTAATGTTTATTATTATCTGGTGTCAATAAAAGAATGGCATATGATCTCCTCATTAACATGACTAATATATAATTGTTTTATGTTTCTAATGAACCACGATGAATTTACCATTCCTTACCATAAATGCAAGCTATGGATTCATCAGAATCAGCTGCGGATGCATCGACAACTAACCAGACTAATTTGTCTCTCCACCCAGTGAAATGGTGAATGGTTGTCAAACAGGTTTTAAAAGAATGACTCAATGTCTTATGAGGTCATCACTGAGGACTAAATTTACTTCCAAAAATCAAATGCAATGCATCACTTACATGTAAAATGATGTTTTTTTGGTAAAAAACAACAACAATTATTTCACATATTTTATGGAAAAGCCGCTATCCTTTTGAATCCATGCCACTGAGGTCAGAAAACACAGGCAATTGTATCATTTTAACCTACCCCACCCCCTCTCATCCCCCACAAGGTGCTTTTCTTTATCATAAACAATACAACGATGCTGTGGATAAATGTCACTTTTTCTCCTAAAATTGTGCATCAAATCTCAAGCTACTTGGGTCATTTAATGAACAATACAGTAACCTTGTGCAACATAATGGAAATTTGAAAGCAACTCCCATGGTGGCTGACAAAATTAGTGATTTGAGTAATTTGAATCATTGGTTATATAAAAAATATATATTAGGAATCAAAATGAATTACTTATACATATATGTATCGACTCCTCCCATCTTTATTATTTATATATTGATATATTGACTGCTTTTGACATTTGCACATGGTACATGCTTGGGAGCCTCATTGGTATGCATTGCTGTCTGCGCTGTTGCTGATGACTCGCCAATAAGCGATAAAACTGCTCCGCTCCGGCAGCTGAGGGGGTGTGTAGCATTGGGATTCTCATGTGTGTATGATTTTTTTTGAATGTCTTTAAAGCTGTGGAGGAACTCTGGGAAAGGTTTGAAACAGCAAAGGGCTTACCTTGGTAGGCTTTCTTGGTTGCTTTGTGCAGCTTCTTTGGCTGGAAGAGCATGGGAGGAGCTATTTATTTATATAATCCTAGCCACCTGGGTGTAATTGATTAGGTCAGAGCTGATTGGTTATTCCCTCCATCCACAGGTGAGATGATGGTGGGTCTTCTTATCAGATATATGTACATATATGTATAATATATATATAATATATATATTATATATATATATATTATATATATACAAATATATATATAATCAGTCATCCCCGTTATGCTGTGACGTTCCAACCCCCGCGGAGAAGTGAAAATCCGCGTGAATGGATGGCTCCCAAAAAATCGACCCGTCTGTGCTGGTCGGCTTGGCAATGATCGGGTTCAAGGTGCCGGAGATCGACTCGTCTGGTCGGCTTGGCAATGATCGGGTTCGAGGTGCCGAGATCGACTCGTCTGGTCTGGTCGCCTTGGCAGTGATCGGGTTCGAGGTGCCGGAGATCGACTTGTCTGGTCTGGTCGGTTTGGCTGTGCTCGTCCAACTGCGGCAAACCTTTTTCCTTCCCGAAGCATATCGAGCACCTTAACCTTCTCCTGGAGTGTCAGGACCTTCCTCTGTGCGCTTCGGTTCCTTGCCAGAAGCCTTAGAAGGTGCAGGGCATTGGCGGCATCGTAGGGCTTGGAGAAAAAACGTAGAAAATATTCGAAGTTCACAAGCCAAACTTTGTCTCGTGCGTTGTGTGACTGGTCGAGCGCCACGCGTTATAATTTATTGCTTAAATAATTTAATTTTATATATTATTACCGCGATATACCGGGGGAATCCGCAGAAAAAATTAGTTAGGTTCCAAGGGAAAACCCGCGATGAACCGGGGCGCGATAAGTGAACCGCGATATAGCGGGGATTACTGTATATTATATATATATTATATATATAATTATATATACATATATATATATATTGTATATTCAAACAAAAGAAGAACATTGATTCTATGACATGGCACTGATGTCATGTACTATGAAACTGAACTAAGGAGGCGTCTGTATGGTACTCAAGCCTTTGCAGACTGAGATTAAAGCCTATGGTCACTAATAGCCGAAAGCAGAGATGTCAGTCTAGATTTTGCCCTTGTGGTGGGCTCATCAGGACAACATACTACTGATTGTTTATTCGTTACCATATTAGGTTCATTAATATAACTGAATCAAACCCCCCAACTTGACGAGGCAGCAGGACACAAATTGAGTCCCATCACAGTGCTTGCTGCATAACCTGCCAGCAACAAGTGTCGCCTATCACGCGAGCACATTGTGCCACTGCATACGAAGGGGGAGGAGCATACAGTGCATACAAAATGCTGACAAAAGGATAGTTTTTTAATTAAAGACTTCAAATCTAAATCGTGATTATTTTTGTTGCAATGAAAACGTACCTGGTTCAGTTTTCAACACGTTGTTTTAGTTTTTAAAATGTACATAAACTCAGAGGTGATGTTGAGTGTACAAAAGTGTACATGTACATTTCATATAACTTTGAAGTGTACGTATACATAACGTCTTTAAAGTGTACATGTACACAATAAATATCTCTCGGTCATTACCCCGGTGGCTTCCCGACATTAATTACGGTTGCAGGCATTTCACGACCAAGCCGATTATTTACTTCACATAATATGTGACTTACATTTCCATCAATTTGTTTATAAGCCTTGAAAAGTCGCGTTAAAACCACAGAGGCCTATGGGAACCCTCAGGCTATGCAGAGCGAAAAAGTTAGTGGCGCTTTCTGTGTGGCTGGATGGAGGGAAAGGCATGGCCTGGCTAATAGGTGGTGCTTGCGATGCTGCGGGAGAGAGGGGCAGGCGTGGCCTGTAGAATGGGTGGCGCTTATATCCCACAGATACGAACTCAGATGCACCTCCTGACTTCTGCTGAGCATCGCCGCAGATTATGTCTCATAAGGTAAAACCACATAATCCGCACATAACAACCGTCCATCTGCCACCCAGACGATTGTTCCTGCTAATGCAAACCATTCAATTTGGACAAATTCCTTTCACAATAATGAAATGCAAATGAAACGATAACATTTAATTTTCTACTTTGATGCTAGGGCCAATTAGCATGACAGCTCAGAGGCAGCGTATACACCTTTGAGCTGTGTAGTCCGGGTTCAATTTCTGGGCCGACTATAAACTGATATCCCTGTGCTTTGCCATCAGGAGTGTGCCATCACTTTGGAGCGATGTTGAGCCCAATGTACAAAATATAAATTTGTTTTGTCAATGTCAGTCATTGACATTTTAAGTTGGACCACAAACTTGCCAATCACTCCATGTACCACTAAGCTCCTTGTTGAGCCTTTGTCATCACATCGGAAAATAGAAATGGTTTGTGTGACCTTTCCTTCCAACCATTATTTTGAAAACCTCTACCAAGATGTAAGTCGGATATGCATGTGTACTTCCATTTGATAAATGGACCATCAGGCCACTATGGCCTCATATTGCAATCAGACTGTCCTGTTTTCGCAAGATTTTTGAGACCAGCAGTTTCACATTCCACTTTTGCAACTTTTCATTGAAATCTGTTTGCAGTATGAACAATAAGGAAGCGTGTGTCCATGCCATAAATGACAAATATCTGACCCTATATCCAACAGTCAAAGGTTTGTTTTTTTGTGCCATTAGATTCGGTTTATGTCCGCATGAAGGTCTGGTCAATTGTGGAGCGAATTGGGAAACCAGGATATTCCATTGCAGGCATTATTGCAACGAGAATGTGTGAGACACTGTCTGCTCTTGCTTCAATGCTTTATCATTCTTCAATTCCTGTCTGTCAGCATTTGCTTTTATTGACAATAAATATCTTACACTACTACTATTACTTCTTCAATGGCCCAGCTTATGCAGTTGGCAGTAGGAGGAGTTTGATCTTCCATGAACCATGGGGTCAGGGCTGATGTTCAACTGCAACTGATTTGGGCAGGACATTGTAATTGGTTCAGGTTGTCGGCGAAACTCGTCTAGTCTTCGTGAAAGACACCTGGATTTTTTTTAACGTCCAGACAGCTAATACTAAAAGATGGGAAACCCAGATTAACATCCATGCAGAGGATGGCACACTTTGTGATGCAACACCCTGTCTGTGGAGCACCAATCGGACAGTTTATAGCTAAGTTGAAAATTGAACCCAGACAAGACAGCTCTCACCTCTTTACTGTTGGACGAATAAAGGGGTCACAGTACGTTTTGAGAAAAGTAAGCCATTGTGTGATGTGCTGTCCAAACTCTAAAAATTTACCCTTACCAAAGCGATTCCTGCATTGGCAGAATAGTTTTGTTTCAATAATGCGAAGCAGAATAATTTGTAATAAAATTCCAGTCATATGTGTTCTTTATTTTACCAAATGGATTACGCTTTGATTGTGTACCTCATTCTTAGAGCAGCTGAACAAATTATAACAGGATTTCTCAAATGTCAGTAGTGTCCTGGAGTGAGGATAGGTTGCTGAGGGTGAATGAGGTGGTGAAGGCAGAGGTATAGTTTGATGGAATTTGCTCACTGACTGAGCTTGTGATCCAACAACAGAGGTTCTCACCCTGGCATGCACGACTTGCATTGTCCACACATCTACAAGGAGAACCTATGATAAAGAATTCTTGCATGGGGCAGCTGTGATTGTTTTCCTATCGCCTGGAAATGGCGAATTACCTCTGCCACCAAAGGTGGACGGAGGTTATATTTTCACCGCTGTCTGTCTGTCTGTTTGTCTGTGAGCAGGATATCTCAAAAAGTTGTTGACTGATTCAGACAAAACTTTGTGGACAGGTTGGGTGTGCGACAAGGAACAAGTGATTCAATTTTGGTGAAGATCTGGGTCCAGGTGTGGATCCAATAAATTTTAAGTGATTCTTCACCATTGAGAGGACTAAACCGATATATAGCACGATATCTCAAAACGTTTTGGACAGATTCGGACGAAATTTGGTGGACAGGTTGGGTGTGTGACAAGGACAAATTGATTCAGTTTTGGTAAAGATCCAAATCCGGATCTGGATCCGAGAATTTTAAAAATTAACAAGTGATTCTTCACCATTGAGAGTTGGGGACAAAAACGATACATGGCATGATGTTGCAAAAAGTTGTAGATGAGTTATGACAAAACTAGGTGGATGAGTTGGTTAGGTGACAAGAACAAGCCGATTCAAATTTTGTTCAGGTCCGGATCGAGATCTGGCCTATTCGTAGGATACAAAACGTAAACCGTTCAGCCGAGCAGAGGAAAACAATCTACCAAGTGCCATTCCAGTTGCATAGGTGTTGCTGTGTCACCATTGCAAGGACACTATTTTGTACATATTTATTATCTCGTCCTTTTTTTTTTTAATATTAAATTGCAATTGCCCTTCTTTTTAGTTTGAATACATGTTAATTTTTTTACATGCAATTGTTTGCATCATATTTATTACCAGATGTGCTTGGAACCTGCTTTGGCTGCAGTTTGGAGGCAAAGAAGAGGGTATCTTTGGAGCTGCTTGGGAAACCCTGCACTCCACAGTACTCAAGGGCCAGATTGAAAAGCATCTTTTCCTCTGTGCTGTAATTTTTTTTTTCTTGGTGCCCTCTCTGCTATTCCTGGAGACTTCGTGTGTCATGCCATGTGTTCAAAAGGCATCACTTTAACTGTCAGGCACATCGGGCCAACAGTCGGTCTCTCCTTAAGCCACCCTTGTAGAAAATATATGTTCTGCTTCAGGCCATGGATGATGAATTAAAGTCATCCTTTGACCTTATCAATATGCAGTTGCGCAGTACTGGAGTATTATATGGATCATGATTCTTCTGCCCTTTGAAGTCAGATGATGTAAGGTTATGGTGTAGAACATTCTAATAAGGGATCTGGAATGAATAAATTCCTTACATAAACAAGTGCTTTGTAACTTTTAAACTTCAGGAGCACATTGGCAAACTCACTTTTTTCATGCACAAGTAATGATAATTGTGCACAGCCATAATTCCACACTGAAAACTCAGGTGATATCACTTGTTTATTATTGTGGAATGCTTGTATTGTATCAACCATTAGTATCTTTGATATTCAATAACATTATTTATTGTCGTTTCACTCAGTCACATGAAGGATTATTTGTTTGTTTGTTTTCACTTTTCTGTTGTGCTCATCTCATATGATTGGGTTTGGATTTTATTATTATTTTTTTTTTTTAATAATAAACCTTATTCAAGTAATGGTCGTGAGCAAAAAAATGTTTTCACAAATTAATTGCATCAAATTGCATTTTGTTATACAAGGTAAGTCAAAAGTCTGGAAATATAGGAAAGTTTGTTTTGTTTGTTTGTTTTGTTTGTTTTTTCCTATCCTTCCTATGTTTCCATTTCTGGACTTTTGACTCACTTTGTAGTGTACTAGCAGTGGTACCCAGTGTTGCCTGGTGATGTTCTCATCCTGTTGGCATTTTAAAGAAATCAAATTTTGCTTTTTTTCGATTTTATGTGGGGGCCTAAACACTTCCCTACACCCACTAAGGAATCTGGTCTGGGATCATTTAATATTACCTTTCACATCGCTACAAAGACTTAAGGCATGGTAGAGCGATTTCGAAAATAAATAAATAAATAAAATCTAACTTAAAAAAAAAAACTTTCAGAAAATGATTTTGCCTTAAACATTCCCGGCACACAGTGACGAACCTCTGAAAGCTTGACGAAGATCTGTTTGGCCATCTCTGAGAAAAATGGTGATACACAGACAAACATCTCTTATAGTATAGATAGACGAACAAATACAACCATTGCTTCGCTGACGGGAAGATTAAGGGGAGGAGTAAGGGAGGATGGAGGGGGGGGAGAGAGAGAGAGGTGAGAGGAGGGAGAGGGGTGGGAAAACGCATGAGTGGTAAAGGAGAGAGAGGGAGAAGGGTGGGAGAGAGCACAAGTGGGGTGGGAGAGAGAGAGGGGAGGGTGGGAGAGAGAGAGGGAAAGGGGTGGGAAAAACATGAGTGGTAAAGGAGAGAAAGGAGAAGGATGGAGGAGAGGGAGGGAGAGGGGTGAGGGAAAGGGAGGGAGAGGGGTGAGGGAGGGAGGGGTGGGGAGGTTGAGGGTGGTGGAGAGAGAGGGAGAGGGGTAGGAGAGAGCACAAGTGGGGTGTGAAGAGAGAGAGAGAGAGGGAGGGAGGAAGAGAGGTGGGGGAGGGAGGAGGGGTGGGGGAGAGAGATAGTGAGAGGGGTGGGAGAGAGAGAGGAGAGAGAGAGAGAAGGGTGGGAGGGAGAGGGGTGGGGGGGAGAGAGATAGTGAGGGTGGTGGGAAAGAGAGGGATGGAGAGTTGTGGGAGAGGGGAGGGGTGAGAGAGGAGAGGTGTGAGAAGAGAGGGGTGAGAGAGGAGAGGGGTGCGTGAAGGGAGGGGAGAGTGTGGAGGGGAGAGGGGGGATTTTGGCAAATGTAACATCCAGTTTAATGTCAATCTGAGAGACGGCGCACACAATGATGAGTCACTTTGCCTGTGAAACACTGAGGGGACAGTTTGTAGCTAGGTCATGATTCAAACCCAGGCTAGACAGATTAGAGCAAGTGTGCATACCTCTCGCCTATCCTGCCATGACAGGCGATTCATTGCTTTGTAACAACTGAAAACACTTTTTACTCATTGTAATCATCTAATTTATTTTGCTTTCCTAACTCCAGAGATGTGTCCATGGAAAACCGTGCTATGGTATCGCCACAGATGTTTGTAGAGATTGAAGCTTGAAGAGCACTTCAAGCAAGCACTCCAACGAGACAGTTCAATAACCTTTTAAAAACGAAACATGTAATTTTTTTATGTGTATCTCTCTATGTAGAAGTGATTGGTCATATAATGAAAGAAGATCGTACAAAAAGGGGAAATGTCGAAATAAAATTGCACATTTTCAGCAAGTGAGCCACCGCCCGAGGGTACCGCACTACAGTGTTTAACCCCACGTTGTAGTGCAAAACACAGGCGAGTCGAGCCTGAACTTTGTCCAAGTCGATTGATATATTTCGTGACAGTGCGAATACTTTTGCCATGTATGGCCACGGCTTGGAAACTAACAACCATGCAGCTTGTATATCGCTCACCAAGTGGCTTCACACTCAAGCAAGCACTCAAATGAAATGGTTGATAAGGAATGGCTGCCTTGGCAAGCGATTAGCGATCGCCGATTAATCATCTAAACACCATGTACCTGGAGATGCCCGGAATATCAAGCAATGTCCGAATTGGACAAATGAACGCTTTTTTTAGCAGTAGGAACTGCTGCTGAGGTTAATTAAGAGTTTAAATTTTGAAATATGGCCTAGATTATCGAGGTTATGGCATATGCAGAAATGAAATAAAGCTACGAACACTGGCGTCTCCTGGCGTTTTATAAGTACTGCGATGTATCCAGTGATTCGTAGCTATGATGATCAGGCTTTCGGTAATATGAGTGAGGAAAGTGAAGAAAAATTTTTTTTGTTTAGAAACCATTGCAGCCTGTTCCAAGTGAAGGCATTGTTGAGCAGGCTAAAAAAAAGAAAAGTGAATTAAGACCACAGCAAGGCACAGTGAGGTGACCAAGGAAGAGCCTTGATAAAGGAAAATTGAATAAGGCAGTTAATTCTCTGCAAAAGGAGTGTTTAAATTCACCCAAACACCAAATTTTCACTCATGCACTCCCTTGGAGTTCCCTTGGTTTGCATGCAAAGTTTCAGCCACTAGGTTTCATGGTTTTGGAGTTATCGAGGAGACACATACACTGACTGACTGACACACTGACACACACTGACATCTATTTTTCGGCCTATAGATGGGATATATTCGAAAAAATAATTTTCTTTTTTTCCCTTGTGTTTTTAAAAAATGGTCAAGGCTCACAGAATAGCTCGGACACAAAACAGATCAAGACACAACATAACAAAGGGAACAGAAAGGGGAAACGCTAACAGCAGGGTGGCGGGATAAAGTAGACAGAGACAGACAAACAAGGGATGCAGGTGACGATGATGGGCATGGGAAAGCGCAAAGGGTGGACAATATGGATGCATTCATAAAATTTTGGAAGGGGTGGGGAGTGGTTTAATGAGTGTAGAAAAGGTCATGGTTTTGGATGGGGATGACTTGAGATGGTAGTGAACAGTTGGCCTGAATACCTGGTGGGAAGAATGAGATTGAAGATAGTGTGGAAGGTGGTGGTTCCACAGGTGGGGGAAAAAAGAGGAATAAATGACTGGCGGTGAACGGTGGTTCTGGATTTAGGCAGTTTCACTCAGAGGGAGTTGCTGGTGGACCACGCGCGTCCTGCAGATATAGGGGCAGGGGCGACACTGGGAGGGAGAGGAGTGAGGGTGAAGCTGAGAGGAGGCAAGACGAGGTGGCAGTTGAGAGAGGGCAGGATGAGGGGAGAGCAGATGGGGGGTGGGGGGGATAGTACTGACGTGGAGGGGTTTGACACCGTGAATGGACATGAATGGGGAAATTTTTGTATTGTGCACACAGCCTTTGCAAAATTGAAGCCTCAGGATTCCCAGACTGAATAACCTGCAACAGTCTTCCTGGGTGAGCTGTTGGTGAGAATGTTTTCGGTTGAAGGCATGAAGGAAAATTTGCCTGTAAGTGAAAAAAGAGGCTGGATGAACTCAGCATTTAGGAGTGAGGAGGTTTTGGGAAATAAGCTTTGTCAAAGAGAAAAAGAAGAGATTTTGATGAAGAAGAAGAATAATGAATGGGTTGTTCCTGATGAAGTAATACGCAGAGTAAGACATTTTAAGATACATTTTGGAAGCGTTTCTTTTTTAATGTTGTGAAGAGTTGTTAAGAAGAAATGTTTTATTCAGTTTGGGTATCTTGGGAAGAAGGGATAGGAAAATGAGTAACTGAGTAGTGAGATTGGAGTTTGGATTTTTTTTTCTGATGTTGTTGTTGGTTGTTGTGGTTTTTTTCCTGGTTTTTTTTCTGAGTGAAGAAGGGGAGATCTTATGTTTGAATTTTTTGAGGGAGGAAGGGAAATGGATTGAGCTGAGGGATCAGTAATAATAATAACTGGGATAAAAGGAGTGAAAACGAAGCAAAAAATGGAGGGGAAGCACACTTGACTATCACCAGAAGGCCTGATATAACTATTGAGACAAAATAAACGATTCAACACAGCAGGATACGGTTTGGGACAGAAAAAAATGATGAAAAATGTGAACAGCAAAACAATAATAAAGACGAAACAGTAAAAGGCAACGTAAATGGTCGGAGAGACTTAGCTTGGAAGAACTGGTCGGAGAGAGTGCCGATCAGTCGTCCACATGCGCCGATCTCCAAACCCATTACTTGAGCATCAATAGCTAAGTTAGACAATTTTATTTTGTAAGCATATGTTAGAATTTACTGTCGGAATCATTTTGGAGTCATGAGTGTACACAGCACTAAGAACAATGAAGTTCCCCGTACTCTTGGTGGATCCTTGGGACATTCACAATGAATCCAGGACAGATCGCCACTCAGACACAGGATATTCGAGTAAAGATGTGAGGAATGTGTCATTTTTTCAGGCTGCCAGTGATAACATGCCCACACTTTGAGAAAGACACTGTGGGACCCTTCTCTTTTTTATTATTGAGAGATTTTTAGATCCTCGTGGAGGATCTCTAAGTCTTACTCACGTTGTTGTTCTTCATCTTCTTCTTGTGGACTTTTTTGTTTCACAGCCTACAGTTTTCATCGAAACTTCCTGAAACTTGGCATATATATGTAAAAATACCCTGCGCAGACAGTAACCATCTCCGATTTTGAAAATTCCTCCTAGAAAAAAAAGTTATGACGTCAAAATATCTCCGCTAATGGAAATCGCCTAAAAAATTATCTCCGAAACTAGGCAAGCTTTTTTTGACTTCTGTTTGCGGGAATCGAACAGGGCATTAGCAGAGATGAATTACCGCACATATGATACATCACTATGACGTCATATCAATTTTTATGACGTCATTCCTATTTTTTGACATTTTTTGTTTTACAACCCAGAGTTTTCATCGGATCTTCGTGAAACATGCCATGTATATGCAGAAAGCCCACGCGCAGGCAGTAACCATCTCCGATTTTGGAAATTCTTCCTAGAAAAAAAGTTGACGTCATAATATCGCCGCTAATGGAAATCGCCTATACCATTATCTCCGAAACTAGGCAAGCTGTTTGAATTTTGTTTGCGGGAATCAAGCCAGGCATTAGCACAGATAATTTATCGCAAACCTGATACATCACAATGACGTCATATTCGTTTTTATGACGTCATCATTAAGAGGACGAGGATCTCAGCTCATTTGAGCTTGTTAATAACTAATAAAGCTTCCACAAAGCTTACTTAACAACATTCAGAATTCAGAGCAGATATGCATTGCCTAAATAAATAAGTTAGTAAACAAACAAACAAAGAAATAAATAAGTAAATAGTGTAAAATAGAATATAAATGATCATAGAATAAAGTTGTGCTGCACAGCGTGATACACACTAAAATGGGAAATCCCCATTTTTAAGCTGACAAGATTCCAACAACTGTTTCGATGGATCACAAGAAACCTTTAATGAATGGAGATAAAGGTCTTAACAGAAAATAACATGAAGAACACATAACTTGTTCATACTTTATTTGAATATTATTCCCCCCAAAAAGGTGAAAATCACTTTTTTGTCTCCTTTTAACCTCAATAAAAACAGCTGGGGTGCGCTATTCCGTCGATGTACAGAAACAAATGAAGAATCAGTCTTGCTAGTGAAAGTTAGAGTTCATCTGCATCAGTGGACTTGTTGGCATGAACACCCAGTGTTGGCAGAGAAGTCCTCCGGCTTAATTCCCTTCCGATGGACGACGCAGCAATGTCCGCCTGAATATGAAACACCATGGTGACAGTTTATAGCAGGGTCAAGATTGGAATCCAGGCTAGACAGCTCAAAGGCGTACACTAGTGATAAATTTTTTTAAAGCTCTGGTGATGCATTTATATATAATGTGTTCAATTTGTCCCATTTTTAACCGATTCATTTTCATTTGTGTAACATGTTGTAGTGGTGTTCATCAAGACAGGTGGCCAATGCAGTTTATGTTTGCCAATGGATGAAATAAACAGGACATTGATTGAGGTATGTTAACTGCCATGGGAAGAAAGGAGCTCGTATGTTTGGGCATTAACCCTTCGAGCCTGAAACCTGTTGTGCCCCAACGAAGCTTTAACACCCGAAACGTCAGCTTCTCCTTGCTTCCCACTGCGGTGAGTATACATCAATCAACGTGCCGTTGATTTCATTCATTGTTCAACCTGTCCGCTGATGCAATTTTACACTAGCCTTCACTAGCAGGACTAGTTTTTCATTTGTTTATGTGCACCAAACGAATTGCACGTCACTAGCTGTTTTTGTTGAGGTTAAAAGGAAAAATAAGCAATTTTCACTCTTTCTTTGGTGGGGGAGGGGAATAATATTCAAATAAACGATGAACTAGTTCTGTGTTCTTATTGTCCAATCATTAAAGGTTTCTTGCGATCCATCAAAACAATTGTTTAAATATTGACAGCTTAAAATTGCGATTTCCCATTTTATTGTGTATCAGATTCATTCATTTTCATGTGTATCAGATGATGGTTTAGGTTTACACTGAATGTATCATTAACAGAGGTCAATGTGTATCAGACTGTGCAGCACAACTTTATTCTATGATCATTTATATTCTATTTTATTTACTTATTTATTTCTGTATTGTTGTTTGTTTATTAATTTATTTCGGCAATGCTTACCTGCTATGAGTTTTGAATGGTGGTAAGATGGAGTGAGCCAAACAAGTACATTTTAGTGGAAGCTCTGTTAGTAATTAAAAATCTCTCAGTAATAAATTTAAAAAAGAGAAGGACTGGTTGCCAATCGTGAAACTGAATTTGAAGGTAACGCTTGGACTTGTTTATCATCCACTGGTCCTAGTTATTGACAATTGGAAAGACTATGAGGCAAACTGTGATATCGTAGATTAGTCATATACTCGTATGTATAAAATTGATCAAACTGTAGAAGTTGATTAAACCATCCACTTGGAATTAGTTATTATATTTTAAACAACCAAAGTTACCATAACTTTCATTTATAAAACTGGACTCCAATATAATACAGCATTGTCCCATACGGACTCCCGTGGAACGGCACGAAGATTTGGAAAGGTCGAATGTCAGGAAACCGATTGACCAGAAATCAAATGCCACTCTCCAAGCACGTTGGACTCCCGAAGATGAACTGGGCGATTTAGGAAGCGATATTCACGTTAATCCAATAATTACTGCAATCGTTATGTCTCGGATCGGGTTACGGGGAATTTTGCACACGCCAGCCAGGCAAAGGTGTAAACTGACGCTGGTGTCTGTCAGATTAACACCAATTTACCCACACATGGATGAACGGGAGTGAGTCAGATGAGGTGGAATTGAAACACATAAAAAACATATTTGTTCAGACAAAAGAAGTAATGGAGGGGTTGAGCCCAAAATTAGTAAATAAATAAACCCCAAAGACAACATGCTTAATCGAATGCCCTCCCTCCCACTTTTGCCTAATCTTTAAGCCTTATCACTCACAAGCATACAGACAACACAAAGGAAAGGTTAGAGATGATGATGGAGTGGAGTGAATGGGTAAGGCCTTCACTTTGACTCATAGCGCCATAGGCTAGTTATGGTCCGATGTGCAGGCGAGCATTTCCACACTCATAACTGGCCCGAGGTGGGTCGCTAGGGCATAGGAAGCGCAGTCTTTGAGGTTCGGGATCCAGACATTGTTGCTCCCTTCATGGACCAGAGCACGGCTGGCCTCTGAGCATGCCTGCAGCTGTTCACTGTACGTGGTAACCATACTGGCCCAGAAGTCTGAGCTATCTCATGTTCCAGGCTGAATAGCTTGCTGAAAGACGTCCGCTGAATCCCTTGATAAATAACTGTTGTGTCGCTTCGGGCCGTCTAATCAACAGGACTCCTCTCCCTCATTGACTGGTTAGGTCTGAAAGGGTCCAAGTTTCAATCCCATTGGCCACTTGTTCCAAATGGCACATGTACACATCTCGGTCTTCCTCTCCAAGACCATTGTTTCTGATAAGTTTCATCACCATTCAAAGGTCACGGGACATACCATGGATGGGGAACCAATGGCTGACCAACGGCAGAGGGTTTTGATGAAGGGGAGGGGGGTGAAGATAACTGCAGGGGGAAAAACTTTCTCCACCATCGTCCCTGACAATTCCGACTCACACGAGTACAAAACCACTCATTTATATATGTATATCTAATGACATTACGATGATCAATCATAGACACATTTTAACTCTCCTGTTCCCCCCTGGGCCATTTTCATAACAATATTTTAACTGGAGCAGCACTCAGGAGAGGGCAAACATCTGCCAGGCTGAACAGATTACGTTTTGTATCCCACTGATAGGCCAGATCTGCATCCGACTTGAAGGAAAATCTAAATGGCTTGGTCTTGTCACCTACCCAACTCATCCAACAAGTTTTGTCATAATCTGTCCACAACATTTTGAAATATCATGCAATACAGTGAAGAATAGCACTATTACACTGAATGTATCAGGAAGCAACAGGTCAAAATGCACAGAGAGGGAGGACACACCAACAGCAGAGCCGAAGGCCAAGACAGGGGGAGGTGGACACAATGGGTGTGGGGAGGAATGGGGGGCAGGAGAGGATGCATGGGGTGGACAAGATTGATACAGAAGGAAACTCTCATGAGGGAAAACTGGAAATTTGTGAGGAGGAGGGGTGGGTTAACAAGGGTAGAAAAGATCATGGTTTAGGATTGGGGATGATATGAGATGGTGTTGAACAGCTGTGTTGAAGACCTGAAGAACGAGATTGATGGAGATGTGGAAGTTGGTTTCATAGGTTGGACAAAAGAGGAACAAAAGGGTGGAAGTGAACAGTGATCCTGGATTTAGGTAGTTTCACCAGAAGGGGTTGATGGTGAACCGTGTGAGCCCTGCAATGACCTGGGGGAGACAAAGCATGGAAAGAGCAGAGGGTGCAAGACCAGAAAGGAGGCATACAAAGGCACAGAGGCCACCAACCTGTCTGTGATAGTGAAGTGATAGGCCCATAAACTCAGCTTCATCACAGGAGATTCAAGTAATCTTAAAGACCTTGGTTTCCATGGCATCAAGCTGAGTAAGATGTGAGGCAGGAGAGCCAACGCAGAGGGGAGAGCAGTACACCATCAGCCTGTGGATGAAAGCCTTGTAGGTGGATAACAGTTCAGGTGTGCCAAGGAAGGACTTTGTATGACAGAGGATGCCCAGTCGGTAGCTGGCTTTGGAGGACAACTTTGAAATGTGGTTTGTCCAAGAAAGTTCATGGCTGATAGTTTGAGCATCTTGTGATTTATTTTTCAAGATCTGAAGAGAGGAAAGAGGCTGCAGCCTGTCTGTCTGAAGGATGCGGGATGTCACGACACAGGTTGGAGTCATCAGTAAATAGATAACGAGGATTTTCCAGAGAGTCCGAGAGGTAATGGGTGAAGATCAGGAAAATGACTGAGCCCAGAACACTGCCTTGGTGTACTCCAGCCTTGACAGGGAGAGGAGATGAAAGGATCTCCTTGAGAACCACATGTTGGCTATGAGAGTAGAGGAAGTTAGTAAGCTATGTGTGGAGTTGGCTTGGATATCATCGGAGAGCAAGGTGGGATGTTAGACTATATCAAAAGCATGAGATATGTCCAGAGATGGCCGACATAATGGGATTTTCTTTTCCCACCGCATTCTCACTCTGAATGCTATCCATCCACCTATTATTTTAATTTGTATTTCCTCTGCTCCAATTAGTTTGCACTTATTGTCATAAATGTGTAGATGTCTCAACCAACCCAAAATGTCTTGTTTTTACAGAGCTGATTGCATATTACCTTGGTTTTGTCAAATTCCTTAAAAATCCAATTTAGAGGTTTTTATAGCTTATGTGAAGAAAAACGTTTTAGGTGAAGTTGATTTTTGAGAATCTTTCATCAAAGTAACAAGTCCTTTCATGTGACCATTTTACTGGTGGCATTGTGGTGTCTGGTGGTGGTTGTGCTAATGCTGCATATGGTATGTTTTAGGTGGACCCAGTGGGTCGGCAACGTGTGGTAGTATACGACCAGAGCACACGGGATGCCACCCGTCTTTCGTCAGACAATTTCTTGTCGGTATTGCTCCTCAAGCTGGGCCGAAGCTTTGCCGGAGTGTCACTGCTTACAGGTATGTGGCTTTGCATGCTATTTATAATTGTCTGTGTATGACACTTTCTTTGTCCTGGTGCTTTTGTCAGATTTGGTGCAGCTGTAAGCACGAGCTTTAAACTCAGGGAATGATTTACTGTTAAAAAATTATGTAGGAGAAACTACTACACCATTTGCATGTTGTGCAGCATGTAGCCAAATTTGCATGTAGCAAACAAGAAGAGAACGATCTATTATTTTACAAGCAATCGTTAATTTATCATGACAAAATTTTGCTGCCAGACACTTGAATATACCCATGTGTCCTTCATTGAAATGTCTCATGCATATATGTAGCCGATTCACCATGGAACTGTCATTTTACCCAAATATGTGTGTGTGTCTATATATATATATATATATATATATATATATAATATATATATATATACATATATGTTTCATATATATATATATACATATATACACACACATTAGAATATAAGATCCATCGCTTCACTGACAGAAATACCAATCTTTGCTGTGATGGCTAATCAATAGGGCAAGAAGAAAAAGGATCCCTGGGAGTGTGGGGATAACCAAGGTCGTGAGTTGGCTTCAACACGTGCCCAAGTGCCCATTTAAAAACAAAGAAGTTGTCTTTTTGCATCAAAAACCTTCCCAGGAGTTCCCTGACTCCACGATAGTTGGATTTATTGAAATCCGTTAAAACATCAGCTGTTTTCTTGTTCTGATTTTTTTTCTCACCTTTGTTGCAAGTCAAGCAACTTTTATAAGTGAAGAAGAAGATGGAGGGGAAGAGTTTTTGTTTTAATGTAAAATGTTTAAAGAAAAAGTATTAAATGAAACAAGTGTTTTCTGAATCTAATTGGTTCGGTAAATACACCTTCGTTGGGCATCAGATATGAAGCTTATCAATATTGTGTGTTTGGTTCAAGCGATTATGACTGAAATGTTTACGGACTCACTCACTCACTGACTCACCAACGGACACTGCTCGATCGCATAAACTCGCCGGACCAAAAGTCCAGGTGAGCTAAAAAGGATTCCTGGAAGATCCTGCCCTCCGTGCAGGGATTAGCAGCGTCGCAAGTTGGCTTTTGCAGTTTTTGCATGTACGCCCATGTTCCCATAATTAAAAAAAATTTAATACATATTTTTTTCATCGCAAATCTTCCAGGGAGTTTCCTGAATCCACCGGAGTTAGATTTATTGAAATATGTTAATCCGTTCTCAAGTTATAACATGGCAAACACACAGGCAGACAGACACAGCTCCATTTATAATATATACTATATGTATATATACATATATATACTTTTTTTTTCTTTTTCTTTTTGAAAGAAGAAGAAGGCGCTTCCAACCAAAAGTAAAAACTAGATCGACTACGCTAATTTGAGCAAAAAAGAGAGAGCACACCCGGTCTCAGGCAACGTTTTGCCAGCTTCGCAGTCGGCTTCATCAGGCTCAAAAGACCACGAGTCTTGGCACGTGTTTTTTATTTCAATACAACCGCTCGTTTCCGGTCACGTGTTGGTGCTCGAGGTCAAACGGAGGAGTGCTTTTTTATTTTATTTTGCAAAACCTAAAACAAACATCAAATCACATTGGTGCATCTGATGTATAAACGACGAATGTGGTCCTCATTGGTTCGATATTTATCGGTATACCATCCTGATGTGGGCAAATAAGCCTGAAATCCAGATCGGTGGTTCCGTTTTATGTTTAACTGATGATGACCATATAATCTTTGTCTCTTTGACAGAGTCACCGGGTCGAAGCCTCTGTGTTGGAGGCGACACTTTGGTGTGGACTGTGTCCAATGGGGATCAGCGGAGTGCTCGTCACACTCCTAATGTTTCAATTTTCCCGCTGGCCATATCACATGCTTTCTGGTTGAATGGTTTGCATTAGCAGGAACAATTGTCTGGGTGGCAGACGGATGGTTGTTCTTTGCGGATTATGCGGTTTTACCCTGTGAGACATAATCTGCTGCACTGCTCACATAACAGTCAAGAGGTGTGTCTGTTGTATTAACGACGAATGTGGTCATCATTTCTTAAGATATTTATCTGTATACCATCCTGGTGAGGGCAAATAATTCCGAAATCCAAATCGGTGGTTCCGTTTGATGTTTAACTGATGATGACCTAAAATTCTTGTCTCTTGTCTTCAACCGGGCTGAAGCCTCTGTGTTGGAGGGGACGCTTTAGTGTCGACTGTGTCCAATGGGGATAAGTGGAGGTGCTCGTCACCCTCCTCATGTTTCAAGATATATATATATATATATATATATATATATGCAGTATATATATATGCAGTATATATATATGCAGTATATGTATATATATATATATATATATGTATATATATATATATATATATGTATAATATATATATATATATATATATATATATATATACATGCAGTATATGTATATATGCAGTTATATATATATATATATATATATATATATATATATATATATATTATATATATATATATATATATATATATATATATATATATATATATATAATACGAACGCAGACGAGACTTTTGGCAGGGGCTGCTTCCAGTCTATGTTGATCTCGAAAAGCATTCAATTCAGAGAATCGGGATGCCCTCTGGAGGATTCTTGGTCTTCATGGTGTGCCATCAAAGCTGATCAATCTGATGTCTGAACTCTACTCTGGGACTGAGAGTGCTGTGAGATGTGGTGATACCATCACTGACTTATTTCCAGTTGTTACTGGAGTTTGTCAGGGGTGTGTACTGCCCCCACACTTTCCGCACCTGTATGGACTGGATTCTGGGAGGATGTCAAGAGATCAAGCTGCGGTGTGTCGTTGGGAATGTCAAGATTTCTGACCTTGATTTCACAGATGATGCAGTCATCTTTGCGGACACTCTAGATATCCTTTTGGGGCACTTGAGGTGCTGAATGAAGAGTCGGAGCCACTGGGATTACAGGTTTCCTGGGTCAAAACTAAAATCCAGGCTTTCAATGACATCTTGGATGCTGCTATCCTGTCTGTACCTGTTTGTGGCGAGGATGTTGAGGTCATGGAGATATTCACTTACCTTGCAGTGATATTCATGTCGCTGCTGGCTGTGAGCCAGAGGTCAATAGACATCTGGGTCAGGCCTGGGGAGTCATGGATTCACTGCATCATGGTGTGTGCCACTGCCAGAACCTGTGCCAGAGGACAAAAGTCCGAGTCTTTAGGTCCTTGGTGGTTCCAGTCTTGCTCTATGGTTGTGAGACTTGGACTCTGACCAGCGATCTGAAATGGAGACTTAATTCCTTTGGTACCAGGTCTCTTCGGAGAATCCTTGGCTTTCGCTGGTGGGACTTTGTGTCCAATGAGCGGTTGCTGAGAGAGACTCAAATGAGATTTCTTACCTGCATAGTCCATGAGCATCAGCTGCAGCTGTATGGGCATGTGGCTCGTTTTCTTGACACTGATCCTGCTCACCAGATTCTCTCAGCAAGGGAGCCTCATTGGTGGACGAGGCCAATGGGCCGACCACCTGTCTAATGGTTGCAGCAGGTTGATCAGCATCTCAAGGGGGTGGGGATGGGCCAGGCATCTGATTGGGGGATGGCCAGATGGAGGCGCCTGGAGTACCAGTGGAAAGTGGATGCAGCGACACGCTGCTCTGGCACATGCTCCCGTACCTGACCTGACCTGTCAGTCAGTGGTTAGAAAGAGCTTTATATTTTAGATCTAATTTTATTTCTTATTTAGGGATGTATGCACGAATTTCATTCCATTGCTTTTATTTTATATTTAAAAAGAGTGCCATTGCAGTATTTATAAGTGGAATACAAATATTTGGGGGGGGGGGGCTGCAATTGGGGAAAATATACTTGTTAAAATTGAAACCATATGCACAATGCACATGTCTTCGTGTTTTACAATTGTAGGGTCTGTTTGTGAGAGCACATTCACAGGTTCACCATCCTTATGTAAAATTGACATTAAGTGAAAACTTGCAACTGGAGAGTGCCATTGGCATTTTTAAAAATCCCATGCAGAGTGACAGCAAGCTTCTTTCCACACTCATCAATTGAACAGACCCTTTGACCTTGCCGTTCCCCAGTTTACTGGAAGCAGCTTTAGGGGGAAGTGGGGGTGTTGGGGAGGTTCAGAGGAAAGGAGAGAAGTTACCATGGGTCTTACTCAATGGAGACAGATGATAATGAATAGCGATTACTCTGTGCCAAGTGCTAACTTTTTGTCTCAAAAGCCTTGTTGTCTACTATTGGGTAATAATAGTTGGCAGAGCTTGTTAAGTGTTGGAAATATAGGCCTGGTCATAGAATAGCTCTCTGACAGATGGCACAGAAGAGCTGTTTAGTCTGGGTTTGCTTCTCAACCCAATCATAAACTGCTGGATTGGTGCCTCACACACAGCGTCATACATATACGCATGCACTTAACATCAGATGGACGTTAAGATGGGTGTTTTATCTCCTGGCATTAACTGATGGACATTAAAGATCTTACCATGTCTTTCGACCAAGAATAGGCAAGTAATCGCCACCACCTACCCTAATGTATTTATGCATGCATGTGTGTGTGTGTATGTGTGTGTGGATATGTAGACCTGGTCATAGATTAGCTGTCTGACAGATGGCATAGAAGAGCTGTTTAGTGTGGGTTTGATTCTCAACCCAATCATAAACTGTTGCATTGGTGCCTCACACACAGCACAATACATGTATGCATGCACCAAATTGTGAAGTCATATATATATATATATATCGATATATCACACACAAGAAATTCTGAAATCCTGCCCTCATGCAGAGGGACACTGCAGTCGTGGCACAGCTGCATCTCAATAATTATGCAACTCGCTGGCTGAATTTGTGTTGAAGCCCAGTCTAAAATGCATTGATGAGCTGTTACTCATTCAAAGGTGAAAAAATATAAATGGCAATGCATTAATAACGATCTAAATCTCTGCAAAAATAAAAAAAATGATCCCATACCAGCAGAACTTTCTTTCTCAATGCCAACACTCAAGCCATAACTGAAAAAGGGCATCGGATGCAGTAAATCTAAAGCACCCGAGATGAAAGCTGCAGCTATTGGGATGATATCATAGAAATGATGTCATTATTGAGTCATGTTTGCTTTCAACTTTGACATAGAAATGGAATAGTGCTTGGGAAATGTTTTTTTTTTTTTTAATCCCCTCAATTTTCGGCAATAACACTTTTTACGTGTGAAATCAGAAATGAAAGTAATTGCCTCGTAGCATTCCCATTTTATCAATAATAATAGACGTGTTTACCCGTTGCTTCGCTGACTGCTTTAATCAAAATGACAGCATGTTGTACTTCACAGACAAATTGCATGTCTATCTGTGAGTGTCGATGAAGATATAAAATGAATAAAAACACACGAAAAAATGATCTTTTTATAACACATAATTGTTGTTATCATCAGTGTTGTGGTGGTTTGTGCACTCCTTCCGTGTACGTTAATATATTATATATATATATATAGATTGCTTAATAAGTATTATGATGTATCATTTTGTGTGTTTCTCCCATGTCCTTTGAAGGTTCCTCAGTCATAGAATAATAAATACGACCATTGGAACTACTGCATAAAGCTGCCTTTCCACGTGTTCTTCCTCATTCTCAAAAAATAGGGGCTTTTAAAACGGGAATCTTTATGATGAAATGGACACAAAAATTTTATTGCAAATAAATTGATTATTAACACACACACACACACACACACACACACACACACACACACACAACACACACACGCACAAACACACTTACATAAACAAATACATATATAAGTTTTATTTTGGGATAGAGGATGGCCTAGCGGTATGCACACTCTCCTCTGAGCTGCCTAGCCTGGGTTTGAATCTCAACGAGCTCTAGACTGTCATCCGGTGTTTCACAGCAGGTGATTTCAACATTGTGTGTGCTGCTCTCAGATGGATGTTAAATGAGCATCAAGTCTGCTGGCATTAGTTGTAGAAATGAATGATCCCACGGTGTACTTTGCGAAGAGTAGGCGAGCTATCGCCGGCACCATGGCCAAATTCCAAATTCCTGCCTTGACTGCTGTTGGGAAGGCAACGGCAAACCTTCCAGAATAACCCTCACCAAGGAACTGTTTCAGCAATACTGGACCTGCTTTCGGGCAGAACACCATAGTACAAATACAACTAGAATGAGCAATCAAAGATTGCATACCCTCGCCCGAACTTGTTTTGTGTGGTTTTATAGTACGTATTTTATCGACGTACTCACATTCTAATAATACATACTTGATCGAGGTACTCGGTTGAAAAAAGGAGAACTTGTACTCTTGGCTTCCACCTGGTGCCGTTTAGTAGCCTTTGTTAAAACATTCGGTTCCGGACAAACAGACAACAAACAGACCCAAATGCAATACCGTCTCCTTTGGTGAGAGTAAATGTAACCAGACTCATTGGCGTAATGGTTAGAGTGTGAGTCTGGGAGATCAGTGATTCGATGGCAAACCACCCAGTGTAGCCTTGGCCAAGAAAGTGCTGCAGCAACACCACTACTCTGACAAGAGTATGGCACATCAAATCAAATATATATATCGTTATGGTGGTTGCATCATTCAATCGGTCCAGACGCAGCGAGCTGGATTAAGGGCCTAATCACACATTTTCCGATAGCTCAATTTGTTTTGTCTGAACGACATGCCGGATTCCTCCTCCTACCTAGGCACTCAAAATGGTGACTTCGATCGGTTCATTGTGCTCATTGGGGGAGGGGTTTGCAATTGAACACTAATCATCCCACCAAATCTGACCTTTATAGGCCTGCACAGATTTGTGATCGTAGTGACTCGAAAAACTCAAACGAGATCCAGCATTATGTGTGTTCATGTGTGCATTCAAGAAAATGGGGAGAGTAGACAGAGAACGTACAAACATGTTATATACAAACTTATTTACAATTGCCGAAATACGCGCCCTGGATTTCGTATGGGTGGAAGAGCCTTGTGTAAACAAATCCTCAACAGGCCCTCAAGCACACCACAGTAGATGGACCAGGAGAATGGCAAGATGAAAATACCAGCTACAGGCCGTATGGGCACCATGAGATTTTTTCTGGAGTCAACAGCTCTGTAGTCCAGTTAAAGGGGTGGGGGGGGCAGTAGTTCAGCGCATGCAACACCAATGGGTGTCCCCATTTTTGTTCAGGCAAGCGGTGGAAATAAATGATGGTGCTGGTCCCGCAGCTTTTCTCTCCTTGCCGCACATACTGGGCTGGACTCCCACTGGCCCAAAACGTGACCGTTGGACAACCAAACTGGGAACCCCCGACATGGGTGCACTGGCGTGATATGGGCACCCAGGACACCCACCTTGTGACATCGCCCCTCCCTGTCTGCCCCACACTGATTTATGGTTTGGTCATAAATCTCAGGGAAATACTTCCCCTGAGCCTCTCGACTCGTTCTGAATGTTCCAAGCGCACGCATTTGCACCAGAATGAGTGTGCCCTCAGTGTTGCAAGGCCAAATTCCCTTATGAAGCGCATTTATGACAGATTACAAAGGATAGAACATTAAAGATGGTTTCAAAGGAGAATCGGTTTTTGACGCAAGACATTAGGGAGGGAAAACGACAGCTTTCTGTGCAAATATCAATGCATAATCCTTCATCACAATTAAATGACCTCACTCTTATGCTAATGCATGTACGAAGGGAATAACTATGTCGAAGCAACACAATCTTAACCCCTCGAAGCCATTTCCGCAACTATACTAAAATGGAACTTTTTGTGTTACTTGAAGGTTCACAAATTGATTGAATTGTTTCAATAATCATATAACTATATTGATATTTAATAATTCAATAATTATATCAACATAATTAATACCAGTTACGATGACTATTGGTCCTCCGTTATCATCGCTAAAAATGGTATATCGGAGTGGAAATAAGATCTTAACATGTTACTTCAGAGTAGCCTTCGATGTTGAAAAAAAAATTGCAAAGAAATCGTTTTGTTTTTATCCACTCAGCCTTAAAAAAATATTCCACACCGTATTCATGTTCATAAGATTTCTGAAAGTGCCAAGTTTCGAATGGTATCTTGTTTCCATTCAATTGTATGCATTCTTCCAAAAATTGATAATCCTTCATGTGTATTTATTTGTTCCCGTTGAAAGATTTTCAGCGATTATGTGATTTTTGAAACTTGTAATTGGATTTGGAGTTGAACCTTGGCACTGAAACCCGATTTCTGCCTGCATTCGATATATCTTCACCATATTCAGCCATGTGCCACGTATTTGTACAAGGACAAACTGTCACCAAATGTTTCTGGCAGGATGCCATGTGTTTTGATATGCTTGCGTAGCCTTTGGCCTCTAGGGCAGGAGGCAGAAAGCTGATGCAAGATGCTGGCATACAGGGGAACCACATACTGTATTCGGCCAGTTAGATTGGCGTGGAAGAAGAGGCTTGCATGCGAGCCAAACCGGCGCAGGCAGCTCTTTTTGCAACCTCTCGTGATGATGTCATGTTGCTCTTGATTCATATTGCCTGTGCCTTTTGCTCAATTGCCTGTATTGTGCAAAATTCCAAAAAGGATAGCATTGCTGACTTTAACTTCTTGTTAATTTCAGCATGACTATGTGAATTAACAATGACTGCAACGTTTCTCATTCTCAACAAGTGCGACAGCAAACAGTTGTTTCCCTTTTGTTGCTTCTTCACTTTTCAGGGCATAAAGGCCAAGGCAGAAACTTGATTTTTTTTTAATTGTACTTAAGTATCATGTACTGGAAAGAGCTCATTTCCAAGTGGAACTAAGCAATAGACTACCCTGCAATAAGTAATTGAAATTAATACATTGTGTAATGTTCTGTTAGCAATGAGCTTACCATTATTATCACCATGCTTTTTGGAAAAAAAAAAAAATGAGAGGATATTTGTAAGCGGTCTGTATGTCTGTGCTCTGTCCGTCCATCCATCCATCACGATATCTCCTCCTAAATGGTTGTGCAGAAATTCACCAAAGTTTGTAGTTGTGATCACCACATGGCAAGAATGTGCAAGAACAGCATCATGTTTGGCCCGGCCCCCTGGGGCAGGGTCAAAAGGACAAATACCAAAAACTACAATTACGGACACATTTTGAAACATTTTGTAATGAAACTTTATTTATGCGATAAACATTGTGGTTGCATGAAATATACAACGATTTTTTGGATTTGATCACCGGCTCATGCTCCAAAGGGCGGGGACTTACAGTCACAGGGGTCAAAATGGGGGAAAAAAAATTTAACTCAAAATCTGATATTGGGTCATTCCTGGTGGAACTTGATGCCATCTTTAAACTTTGCTTTATTATTGATTCTTACCTCCACCACCGAAGGTGGAGGTTATGTTTTCACTCCCTTTCTGTCTGTTTGCCTATGTGCAGGATATCTCAAAAAAGTTGTGCACGGATCCAGATGAAATTTTGTGCGCAGGTTGGGCACTGAAACTACTGAAATCCGGATCCAGATGTCGATACTAGGAATTTTTTTAATGATTCTTCACCATTGAGAGATAGGGTTAAAATTATATATAGCATGATATCTCAAAAAGTTGTGGACGGATTCCGACGAAACTTGGTGGACATGCTGGGTGTGTGACAAGGAAGAGTTGATTCAATTATGGTGAAGATCTGAATCCGAATCTGGATACGAGAATTATTTAATTTTAAAATGATTCTTCACCATTGAGAGATTGGGCCAAAAACAATGTATGGCATGATATTTCAAAAATGGATGGGGCCGGATATGTTCTCGTGGGTCAGGCATGACGTGGTGGAGGTATGCGCTCCACCGAGTGCCCTTCTAGTTCCAATTATTATCACAGTTCTTTAAGGCAGCATTTGGTTTATCAAATGTTTATTTATTTATTATTTACTTATTGATTGCTCTTTCATGTTGAGGGTTGATCTCCTTGAGAGCTTGTGGTTGGAGTGTTCAAACACAGTGATATGCTTTGTGGCTTGAAAAACAAGGGAGGAACAAACTATCCTCTGTGATCATGCCCTGATGAGACCTCTACTTGGATTGAGGATTAATTTCAGTTCATGTTTTCTCACATCGTAATTCATTTTTCCCTTGTGAGTCATTGATACATTCATTAATGCTGATGATGCACAGGTAGTGGCCAAAAGATGGAAACATCTCGGTCAATGAGGGACATCATGTGTATTGAAAGCAATGGCTTCCACACAGGTGTGGTCCATGTGTTAACCAAGCAAATAACATCGCAGCATGCTTAAGGTCATGTATAAAAATGTTGCACAGGCCTGGTTGTCTATAATTATTGCAAGCATGGCTGCAAAAGAAGACCTCAGTGACTTTGAAAGAGGGGTGATGTGATTGTTGGGGTGCGTTTGGCAGGAGTTCAGTGACAAAGACAGCTTAACTTGCTGATGTTTCATGAGCAACGGTGTCTGCTGTGATGTTGGCATGGAACTCTGAGGGAAAGACATCATCAGCAAAGGGCAACAGTGGGTGGAGGCACATACTCCAGGATCGTGATATCCGCGCATTAATTTGAAGTGCAAGGCAAAACAGGCGAACAACTGCAGATCAATTTACTGTAAATTTCAACCTGGGGCACGAACAGGCAGTTTCATCAAAAACAGTCTGCCGAGAAATCCACAGAGCGGGATACCATAGTTGGGTTGCAGTGCACAAACTGCTCATTAAACCTGGAAATGCACGTTTGCAAGTCCAGTGATGCAAAGAGCACAGGCAATGGACTACCGAGCAGTGGAGAAATATAATATGGTCAAATGAATCATCTTTCACCATGTTCTTCACAAATGGACGAGTGCACGTGTAGTGAAAACCTAAATAACTCTACAACTCTGGGTGCTTGGTTCCAACAGTGAAGGGTTCTGGTGGTTCCTTAATGTTGTGGGGTACACTTTACTTGCATGGTTTGGGTCAATCATTCCCTTAGAAAGCAAGGTCAATGCCAATCACTACCTAATGGCACTGAGCGATCATCTTCACCCATTGTTGCAACATTTCTTTCATGCCGAGAGAGGTGTCTTCCAGGATGACAATTCCCACATCCACAGAGCACGTGTTGTCACCCAATGGTTTTGATGAGCATGACACCGATGTTATCCATATGTCATGGCCTTCTCCCGTCACCAGATCTGAACCAAATCGAGCATTTATGGGATATTTTAGAATGACGCCTGATATAGCGTTTTCCACGTACATCAAACAGGTGTAAGTTGATTGACTTTCTCATGGAACAATGGTGCCACATCCCTCCTGCAGAATTCCAGACTCTGGTGGGTTCTATGCCACGGTGCATACAGGCCGTAATGGCCGCACATGGTGGCCCAATGCCTTATTAAGTGACTTTACATTGGTGTTTCCTTTTTTTTGTCCACCGCCTGTACATTACATGGAGACTTGAAAACAATTATCTTTTTTGATCCTTTTTAGCTCGCCTGTTCGAAGAACAGAGAGCTATAGCGATACCCCCGGGCGTGAGCGTCAGCGTGAGCGTGAAAATGTTAAAGTTTTTGGTAAAGTTATTTTTCCTTTCTGATTTTTTATCTACCACACTATTTTTATACACCCGATATATATATATATATTATATATATATATATATATATATATTATATATATATATATATATAATATATATCGGGGCGTATTATGTGATACGGTGTCCGTCCGTCCGTCTGTCTGTCTGTCTGTCCATCCGTCCGTCCGTCCGTCCGTTCCTGTCCGCACTCTAACTCCCAAAGTTTTAAACTTTCACGTTTCATATTGGTACATAGGTACAGACTGTGGAGATGGTGTGTGGACATACGTTCGTCATCTAAAGTGGTTGCCATGGCAACCAGGATGCTGTTTTCCATCCGTTCCTGTCCGCACTCTAACTCCCAAAGTTTTCAACTTTCACGTTTCATATTTGGACATAGGTACAGACTGTGGATGGGTGTGTCATGACATACGTTCGTCATCTAAAGTGGTTGCCATGGCATCCAGGATGCTGTTTTCCATCCGTTCATGTCCGCACTCTAACTCCCAAAGTTTTCAACTTTCACGTTTCATATCTGGTACATAGGTACAGACTGTGGAGACGGTGTGTCGTGACATACGTTCGTCATCTAAAGTGGTTGCCATGGCAACCAGGATGCTGTTTTCCATGTAGTAGCACAATTCTGTATATACCTTCTTGTTCGGGAGTATATTGTGCTCACTTGTGCTCTTGTTACTTTACAATAACAAATACATATATTGCTTTAAAATTATTTGGATCAGACTTCACTGCAATGCTTTATAAAAAATATTAATTATTAGACGAGTCTTTTAAAACGATAAATGTATAAACAGGCGAGCATTGGGTGGCTTTGACACCAACTCTGGTTTATACATGTTGTAAGCTTGTGGAAGAGCTAGGACACATAACAGAATAGGACACAACATAACAAAGGGAACAGCAGGAGAAAGGGGAAATGCCAATTGTAGGGCGGAGGAAGAAGGTGGACAGAGATGGACAAACCAGGGATGCAGGTAACGTTGAGGGGTAGGGGAGAACGCAAGGGGTGGAAAAGATTGATACATAAGCAAAATTTTAGGAGGGTTGGGGGTGGTTTAACAGGTGTCGCAAAGATCATGGCTTTGGATGGGGATCCAGGGATGGGGACCCAACCTGTCCACCTGAGATGGTGGTGAAGAGCTGTCTTGAAGACCGTCAGGGAAGAATGAGATCAAAGAAAGTGTGGAAAGTGGTTCCATAGGTGGGAAGAGAGAGAGAGAAATAAATAAAAAAAATCACTCATAGAGGGACAACTTGGTGAAACAGAATGGCACTCCGGAGATAACATACCTCCGCCAGGCTGAATAGTTTACATTTTGTATGCCACTGATAGGTCGGATCTGATTCCGGACCTTAACCAGAATCGAATCGGCTTGTTCTTGTCACCTAACCAACTCTTTCACCTCATTTTGTCACAAGTCGTCCACAACTTTTAGAGATAACATGCTCGACATAGTTTTTGGTCCAATTTCTCAATGGAAAAGAAGAATCACTTGAAACATTCTTGAATCCAGATTCGGATTCAGATCTTCACCAAAATCGAATCAGTTAGTCCTCGTCAAACTCTGAACCTGTACACCAAGTTTCATCTGAATCTGTCTTCAACTTTTTGAGATATGCAATAGCATTTTAGCCCCGTCTCTCAATGGTGAAGAATCACTTTAAAAATTCTAGTATCCAGATCCGGATTCAGATCTTCACCAAAATTAAGCGTTGCCAATGCTTAATTTTGGTTAAGATCCGAATCCGGATCTGGATACTGGAATTTTTTAAGTGACTCTTCACCATTGAGAGATGGGGCTAAAACGATATATAGCACAATATCTCAAAAGGTTATGGATGTCTTCGGACTAAACATGGTGGGCGGGTTGGGTGTGTGACAAGGATGAAGATCTGAATCTGGATCTGTATAGGAGAATTATTTAATTTTTAAATGATTCTTCACCATTGAGAGACGGGGCTAAAAGCGATATTGCCATAATATCTCAAAAAGTTGTGGATGGATTTGGGTGAAACTTGCTGGACAGGTTGGGTGTGTGAAAAGGACTAATTGATTGAGATTTGGTGCAGATTTGAATCCGGATCCGAATCCAATAATTTTTAAAGTGATTCTTCACCATTGAGAGATTGGACCAAAAACGATATTGCATCGTGTTCAGCCTGGCAGAGGTATGCGCTCTAGAGAGTGCCATTCCGTTTCACCAAGTGTCACTCTCTGAGTGATTTTTCTTTTTCTTTGTTACTTGCAAAATCAAAGGTTCTAATCAATTTTGTTTTTCTGTCTGTCTGTCCGTTTCTCTGTCTGTCTGTCTGTCTGTTTGTCTGTTTGTCGCCGACAGGTCACAACTTTAAACCGATCTTCACGAAACTTGACCACATGGTAGAGTTTGTCATAAGGAAGAAGCCTATTGTTGTTGAGGTCAAAAGGTCAAAAGGTCAACATAGGCCAAAGGTCAACAACTTAGGTGAGATTTCTAAAATCCTCAATTTTCAGCCGATTGACTTCAAATTTGAAGAGGATATATGAGGCGCCGCGAGGAGGAGTGATGTAAGGGCCACATCGGCCATTTTGGAGTTAATGCCATATAGCACTATTTTAACCCTTCCCCTATCATCCTCGCCGGGCCTCATATATTCCATGTCAAATAATTCAACAATACATTTATTTTTGATGTCAACATGGAACAAATGGTCAACATAGGCCCAAGGTCAACAACTAAGGTGATATTTCTAAAATCCTCAATTTTCATCCGATTGACTTGAAATTTGAAGGCGGATTTATATTTCAGGTCAGTAAATTCAACCAGCCAATTATTTTTGAGGTCAACATCGACCAAAAGGTCAACATAGGCCAAAGGTCAACAACTAAAGTGGTATTTCTAAAATCCTCAATTTTCATCCGATTGACTTGAAATTTGAAGAGGATATATAATTCAGATCCTTGAATTCAACCAGCCAGTTATTTTTCAGGTCAACATAGACCAAAAGGTCAACATAGGCCAAAGGTCAACAACTAAGGTGGTATT
>CM068953.1:105468332-105515832 GCA_035128595.1 Eptatretus atami
AATTTTCATCCCATTGACTTGAAATTTGAAGAGGATTTATATTCCAGGTCACTGAATTTAACCAGCCAATTATTTTTGAGGTGAACATGGACCAAAAGGTCAACATAGGCCAAAGGGTCAATATAGTCCGAATTTCTAAAATTGTCAGTTTTCATCTGATTGACTTGAAATTTGAAGAGGAGTTGCATATTTGCTCATTGAATTCAACCAGCAATTTTTGCTGATTATTTTTGAGGTCAAATTTGTTTCTTGGATCTTGCAAGTATCGTGCTCCGCATGACGTCTTCTTCTTGTTTTTTTTATATGCAGAGTCAAGGCTCGTGAAAGAGCTTGAATGCAGAATGGATCAGGATGCAGCAGGAGAAAAGGAACAGCACAGAGAGGGAGGAAACACCAACAGCAGGGCCGAGGGACCAAACTAGATGGTGACGGACAAACAAGGGATGTCGGTATGAATGAGAGGTAGGGGATGATGCATGGGGTGGACAATATTGAGATAGAAGAAGACTCTCATGAAGGAAAAACTGGAAAAAAAATTGGAGGGGGTGGGGGGAGGTTAACAGAGGTAGAAAAGATCATGGATTTGGATTGGGGACAATCTGAGATGGTGATGAACAGCTGTTTTGAAGACCTGTAGGGGGGAATGACATTGAAGAGGATGTGGAAGTTAGTTCTACAGGCAGGAAAAAAGAGGAATAAATGAATGGATGTGAGCAGTGATTCTGGATCCACATATGTGGATCCAGTTGTGGAAACATTGGGTAGGTCAAGGCACACAACATGACCTCCCACTTCCCAACATAGCCCATGAGTTGTGGAAGTTGGTGAAAAGGATACAAGAAATGTGAAAGTGTGTGGTGGTTGGGGGGGGGGGGGGGAGATAGTGTTACAAACATTAAGTTACATTTATCATCACTAAGTATCATACTATAATAAACAGGGCCATGTCTGTGGATCTGAATGTCCATTCCTTGTAGAATAGAAAACGGCTTGGCCAACCTCCACCAAACTCTGCATTCATGCTTATACCCAGGATCTGGTCATGGGCATTGTTTAAATCCACCCCTCCTGCAAGTGTGGGGAGATGACTTGCAATTTTCCCCTGTACATATGGAATAGTGCAAATCGTTTAACCACTGACCCTTGTCAGAGGGAGGGGTATTTTATGGGTGGGGAATAATGCCAATTCTGAAAAGAACTCCTCTCACTCCCAGGGGAGCAGGTGTTGACGAGTATATAAAAACTACGTTTCTCCCATCTGCTTAAACATACTGTGTCAGTCCATTACACTCTCTCTCGTGCAGCCTGTGGCTGCTGGTTGCATCATTGGTTGGGACACGGCTATGCCGCTGATGCAGTGTCCCCCTTACCAGTACACTGGTGCTCATTTTGCCGACCTCGGAAGGATGACAGGCTGAGTCAACCTCCTGGTGTATATTAATTCAGCGGCCAACGGGGCTTGAACTCAGGACCCTAGGATCCTAGGATCCCAAGCCACCACCCGAACCACTAAGCCAACACCAGGCTTAGTCCATTACACTATGATGATGGCTCACAAGTTCATTCAAGAGTTTGTCCTCTGATACCCATGGTCATGATTCTTGGAGTTGCATTTCTGGTCTTCCCCATCGTTTAGTATCTGATATCATCTGACATCCATGGTGATCGTTTCTGACTAAAACCTCCATTTTGGTACATTGTTATCAAGGATGTTGCATCATGTAGCATGCCTTCCTTTGAATTGGGACACAAAGCCAGCTATATTTGGCACATACGTAATCTCTGAGTGTGTTTCAACAATAGTTAGTATCCCACTGTGCAGAGTACCCTGGCCATTCTTTTGTGGATCAGTATTTTGATTGATAATAATCATACTGAATATAGGACTGCATTAACTGACAAGATTATTTGTTTTTTTTTTTGTGTCCTTGTTGAATGAGGTCTGAATTGCCTCAATTCTGTGCAGCATTTATCCCAAACCCTTGAGTCGGCACGCACCTCTTCCATTATTATGTATCTTAATTTGCATCACACACTACATAGACTTTAAAACTACTGTGAATGTGCCACTTAATATTGTGGAGTATCTGCAAGTCTTTTCACTCACACTTAATCTCCCCGAGGTAGCAAACATATCACAGCATATTTCAAAAACTCTTACTGGCCACATGTGAGCTCGCGCCTGCATTCTTGTTGCATTACACAATGATACGCAAGAAAACCCAGACTGATCAGGAAGATGCTGCTCGGCCCATCAAGCTCGTACCGTCTCCACATTCCGGACAACCCAGGGACACAATACAATCCCTGTACTTATTTTTTTTGGTCCGAAAGACACATTCCTACTTGGTGCAAACGTGCTGAACATGACCTTCTGTTCCCTGGACCTTCCTCCAAGGTCGTATTTTAGAATGACTCCTCATCTTGTGGGTTAGAATGTAATCCCCTGTGTGTGAGGCCTACTCTTTCCTCTGGCTGGAAAGGAAAAACTAGCCGAGGCAGAGGTGTGAGAAAATGTCTTTAACAGCAACTTGTTTCACTGAAAATTGTTTTGGCTGATTAAATAAAACCATGAGGGGGGGGGGGGGGTGAGGCAGGATAAAACTACGTATTGCAGGTTCAGCATTGTGATGGCAATGAGTGAAAGAACACCAGGGAGAATCTTCAATCTCTACCAGTCTGGAGGAGAAAAGGTATCTCTTCTTCTTAACAGAATCTTTGACTGAGGTCTTTAAAATCCTGATTAGTAAAAATACTAAATATAATCTTTTGTTGCAATGTGTAGAATTATACATACAAAAGTTTCTGGAGAACCTTCAAGTGTGTAATTTATTACCTCCACCAATGAAGGGGGATGAAGGTTATGTTTTCACCCCTGTTTGTCTGTTTGTTACTTGCGAAATCGATTATAAGTATATTTATTGGTCGGTCTGTCTGTTTGCATGTCAATCGCTTTCAGGTCACATTTTTACTCCGAGCTTCACAAAACTTAAACACCATCAAGCTTAGAGGTAGTGACAAGCTGGAAGCCTATTGTTCTTGAGGTCATTAGGTCAAAAGGTCAAGGTCACATAAATAGTCAATTTTCAACAGATTCACTTGATATCTATGCACTGTACTGTATATACTGTATATAAAACTGACAACCATGGATGGATGGTGAATCGTCGTCAAGGCGAAGTCTTGGTCTTTCCCTGTGAGTACATCTATTAATTACGTACTGCATGAACGTGACTTGGACCATGAGTACATCTATTAATTATTTATTATTGGATCTTGACTACGTCTATTAATTACAGACTACTAATTAGGGACCATTGGAACATACCTTTTCGACATGTAGACATTGAGAGCATTACACCTTTTAGACCCCTTAGACCATGAAGACCCTTTAGAACCCTAAGATGCTTTAAGACCCCAAAGACCCTAAAGACAGTTTATGACCCAAGACCCTTAAGACACCCAAGAACCTTTAGACCCCGAAGACCATTTATGACCCTAAGACCCTTCACGTCCCCAAAGACCCTTTAGACACTTTATAACCTTAAGACCCTTAAAAACCCCAAGACCCTGCCCAAAGACCCTTTAGACCCCAAAAACTGGGAAGACCCTTTAACCCCCATTTACCCTGAAGACACTTAAGATGCTAAAGACCCCTTATAACCCTAAGAACCCAAAGACCCTGTGGACCCTATAGACCCCATCATAATTCCTAGGACCCTAAGACCATATATAAACCATCAGACTTGTCTGAGGACCTTACCGGGCGTAGTGGCGTGCGCCTGTAATCTGGCTACTCGGAGGCTTGGGTTGGAGGATCGCTTGAGGACGGGAGCTCTGCACTGAGCCACGCTATGAGAGGGTGTAGGGTAGCCCGGAATCAAGGCGAAACCCAATCCTTATCCCTGTGTCGTAAGAGGCGACCAGGGTTGCGTCAGGAAGGGCATCCGGCGTAAAACCTATGCCAAATCAGTATGCGGATCATAACGGATGATCCGCTGTGGCGACCCCTAACGGGAGCAGCCGAAAGACGAACAACAACAACTTGTCTGAGGACCTTCTGCAATAACCCTTGAGGTTCACCAGTCATAATCAAAAGGTCCCCCATTGGTAAACCACCTCAGTACCAAACTAAGAAGGTGCAAAATAGAATTTGTTTATTTATTTTATCTTTCTTTTTTTTCAGGTTCTGCTCATCTTGGTTAGTGGAATAGAAAAAGTCCCACGTGGCAAAGAGAAAATGGTATCCATGACAACAATTTCATGCCATTATAATCAAAGGGGATATTTTGGTGATTTTATTATTGCCAAACCGCAGGAATTTTTCAACATATCAGATTGAAACCTACATAGCTTGTTTGTACGCATGTGCATTGTATGTGTATAAAATCTGTTCAAAACTAGAAGGGCACTCGGTAGAACGCATACTTCCACCACGTAATGCCTGACCCACGAGAACATATCGGGCGTAATACATTTTTGAAATATCGTGCTACATTTCATTTTTGGCACTATCTCTCAAATGGTGAAGAAACTAGTAGGTGGCAATTATAAAATGTATCATCAAATTTGTTATTCACAACATTGCATCATGTAAAACACTTGAAAGGACAATTTTTCCAAATTATCAAATTGCTGTTTCCATGGCAACTGTTGTTTATTTGGATTTCGCAAACATTGTGCAAGGCATGACATCTTTCTTGTATGTTTGTCTGTCTTTCTGTGAGCAGAATATCGCAAAAAGTTATGGACGGATTTCGGCCAAATTTTGTGGCCAGGTTTAGTGTGATATATGGACAAAATGATTCAATTTTGATGAAGATCCAGATCCGGATACTGTAATTTATTAATTGATTCTTCACCACTGAGAGATGGGGCCAAAATAATATATAGCACGATATCATGACAAACCTTAGTGGATGAGTTGGGTATGTGACAACAACAAGCCGATTAGATTTTGGTCAAGGTACGGATGCAGATCCGGCCGATCAGTGGGATACAAAATGTAAACTGTTAAGCTTGGCAGAGGTATGCGCTCTCCCGAGTGCCGTTCGACTTGAATGTATGGACATTCGGATACATCATTTTGCTTGTACATGAATTACAAGGACATTAGGAGACCATGCCATGGAGAAGTCATCAATTTACTGGATATGGAATTTGAACCTGTATCCAAACATAATGAGTTAAGTGCTCAAGTGGTCACGGAGAACATGCCACTCCAAAAAGGAGACATGAATGCACAACATCATGGACTGTCAGGTGATGCTACTTGTCCGTTCACAACATCAAAAGCTTATATTTGAGTTATTTGATCGTCATAGTCAATTTACTTTCCATCAGTCATTGTTTCCATATCCTGATCGGAGACATCAGGGCACGCATGACAAATTTTGAACATTTCTATAGCTGAGAATCTTCCTCGGATAGATTATTACTCTATAAGCAACAGCTCACAGATGGGAAGGCTGGAGTAACATCTCCCAAAAGAATCATTCTCTCTGATGTAATTCCCTGTGCACCCAGAATCAGTACAACAGTGTGTAGTTTCATTCTACTCAAATTTGGGATCAAGCCAGACTAGAAACACAAAAGAGAATGCTACCCTTAACTCAGAGAGAGATTCAGAAAGTTTGGCCTATTCAATGACACGTTTGGAACCAACTGATTTCACAAATAAAAGTATTCATGATATGATTTGCTTATTTGGAAACAGCCTTTTGTTTGTTTGCAGGACTTGCATACAAACTTTTCACTGTTAGTCAATCGTGTTTTGCAAAGTTGAGAAGACTGAAATCTGAGCAATGACCAAGTATCTCCGTAGGAAAGGGTGCAGCCCAAAGATATTCCATAAGGACATGGTGGTAACACTAGAGGATGATTCCCCTCAATATGCCACGAAAAATACTGAGAAGCTGAATTTATCCAGAGAGAACCAGTCCTGAAGATTGCTGAGAACACCAGCACTGCATCAGTGCTCTCTGTCCTCACTGATATATTCAACATGGAAAAGGCTTCATTAAAGGGGAACCCAAATGCTCAGACCACTTTGACGGTAATTTATCCCCTTGATACCCTAAAAAATAGATATGATGATGTCTTTTTTCCGATTTGCGATTTATAAAGTAAGTGAATTTGTGATTAAAAGTCTAAATTTTCTTCTTCACGCCTAGCCGTGACGTCACGCCCGTGCATAGACCACTATATCCACACTGTCTACGGGTTATGTCGTGGTTTGATTTAACTCAAACAGCAAATAATTTTAGATTTTCCATAAATATTCCGAGTCGATGCATCCTTGGTGGTTGTAGCAATACAAACTGAGATGGTTTTGTGCTACACCAATGGTAGAAAGACCCAAAGTTTGCTAGAAATTTGACGAGATTTGTCCGAAATACCCGAATGTGGATCAGGTCTACAAAATGTTCACTTTTGTGCTTGGACCATTTTACAGAACAATGTTATGAAACAACAGACATGGATAGATCTTATGGCTATCCGCCACGATTGAGGGAGGATGCCATCCCCATGATTAGGCTCAAGAAATAGCCGTCGCTTGAAACTGTAACACCATCTCTACCCAGCTACCACCACATACAGACAGGTGACACCAAATCCCCTCCACTATCCCCCATGAACCATCACCCCTACAATACCCAACACCACCCACACCTCTGCACCATGCCCCCCCTCACAATACGCACCACCACAGCAACCGTTCAACTCCACCATCACCCCCATAATACCCATCACCAACATCGCACAAACACCCTCTCCACCATCACCCACCATCCACCACCACCACCACACCCCCCTCCCTCCACCACCCGCACTCCCCCCTCCTCCACCATCCCCTCCACAATATCCACCATCACCCCACACCCCCTCCCACTTAGCAACACTTCCCCCCCCCTCCACTGGGGCAGAACATCGACACCACACCACACAACAGAACACAGACGTGCCACAGCACGGACGCGAACACTGCACGGTCGCGACACAGCAAATCACAATTTCGTTTCCCCCCCCCCCTCTCCATTTATGAGCTGTATGATCTCGGATCTGGCTGAGACTTTCGGAATTAAATTTTGCATCAGTAATGGGAATAAAACTTTATGGCCTTGACTTTTTTGACCTTGACATAATTTTAAGGTCATAACCGAATTATAGACATTTAAACATTTTCACCATGACTCGACTAAGGTTTATCCGATCAGAACAGAATTGCCCTTTCTAGATAGCCTAGACTAAGGCGCATTTACAATTCATTTACATTTTACTCCGACAGGTTAAAAGACAAGGTCAAATTGTGGTCTGCAAAAAAAATCCGTTTTTTTTTCATCACTCAATTTTGCCAATGTAGAATCTCAAATACAGCTTGGCCTTCCAATGTGTTCTTACATCATAATAGTGGACCTGCTTTGAAGTTGTGCATCTGTTATTTTATTCATCTCCTTGACATACTTTCTTGGATCGTGACCTATTTAACAAAAAACACCTTTTTGATCATAACCTGAATAATTTTTCTCCAATTTTCATGGTGTTGAGTTTTATCGATAGATTGTATATGGAGACACATTTTCTTAATTTACACTCTATCCCAAAATGTTGAAGGTCAAGGTCATGTGGTGGTACAACAAAATATGCCATCATTGGATCGTGGGCCAATGGTAAGTTGTGAGCGATTGCCAACGGTAAGCCAAGGGAGGCTTACCCTTGCCATTTGCTTTGCGATCGCAGATATCTAGTTACCCCACATATGCGAGATGAAAAGCAAGGTTAAAGCAATTGGTTCATTTTCAAATTTTATCATTTTATGATCAAGGAATAACTTATTTAAATTGAATGTTATATTTTGAACACAAATCGGAACATGAATAGCAAGACAAGTTTCTCCTTTTACCGTACTATGGCTCTGAATTTGTTCCAATCACACGTACGCAGAGAGGAGTGAGATAATATTTTTACTCTGTCTGCCTGCCTGGCAGTGAAACAAAATTGGGAATTATTCCAAACAGGAAACTTACTGTTTTTAAGGATGATATAAAGGACACAAACAACAGGCATGAATAACTAATGTAACATGATGGATAGGGTGATGTAATAGACACTGTGTAAAATGGCGGTAAAATCCAGAATTTATTTATTTTTTCACCTTTAAACCTCTTTAAACCTTTATGTAAATTGAATTATATGCTTTAACACTGTAGAACACAAATCTCCTTCATAACAAAGCTATATATTGATATATAACATAAGACAGCATGGCATGTGAGAAGGTACAGTATTGGGGTAAAGAAGATCAGTGGAGTACCCAGAGGGGGGTGCATCAGGTGTGTACACACCTCCCCCCAACAAAGAAAGGTCCACATTGTTTCGATTTTCCAAGCATTATTTTTCGCCATGTTTCCTAAGGTGAGCTCAGGGAAGATGGAAGCCTCCACCTGGAGCAGAAGGGTGAAAGCTTGCTTGATCTTGATTTTCAGTACGAATATACACTGTGAGTAAGATTAAATTCTCGATTTGACAATTTGATGTTTGACGATTCTCGTACTAATAATTCTCCTTTTAAATGACTGTTTAAAGATCGCGCATCATGGTTCACTGCGGACACCTTTGCTAGCGAGCAGGCCATGGGGGTAATTCGTGGAAGATAAGTGAAGTGTCATTAAGATTGATTTTATAACGTTTCTAAGTGTGCTCATCAGATTAATAATTTATTTTTATGATTATGATTTCAGTATATTGACGATGTTTGGATTTGAATTAATGAATTACGACTTCCGAGTGCGCGATTCTCTCGGTGAATTGAAAATGACTCACGATTCTCAAAGACTGCTTTATGTTATACATGTTGGATTTTTTTTTTTCAAACGATACCAATTTTGGCTGTCAGAATGATAATCTCACTAAGTATGTAACAAATTTTGGGGAAAATGGCTTCATGTTTAAGCATTTAAATTTGGAACCTTTGGCGCAAAATGCATACGTAATTAAACATATTATGTAAAATGCCGTTTCACTGAATATAGTAGTTTTTTTGGTGATTTTTTTTGCTGCAAAATTATGTATCCATCCTGGTGTCCTGAGTTCAGAAACTGCTTGTCTATTGAATTAATACCAGATGGGGTTGACTCAGCCTGTCATCCTTCTGAGGTCGGCAAAATGAGTACCAGCTTGCTGGGATGATTGAGCCATTCGAGTATCCTGTGTCGGAGTGGTGACCCGTCCAGGATTGTGCCTAATAGCCCAGACGACTGCTTTGGCAGCACTGATGCTCTGTACAGAGTATGGTCCCAATGGATGGATGGATGGAATTATGTATACGGCCTATGTTTACCTGTAAGATTGTAATTCCAGTCTTTCATCAGGGTTTAGCCTTTCTTAATCTTTCAGCAGGGTTCCAAGGCTGGAACAATTGGGATCCTGCTGAAAGACTTAAGTGAACACTAAGTACCTGCCTCAATGTATTTTTTTTAATTTGATCAGATCATCTCATGATGCTGTATACAGCCTATGTTTACCTGAAAGATTGTAATTGAAGAATCATACTTTTGATCATGAAATTTGGGTCCAATACATTGTTCCTCATCTCTTCTTTTCCCCATTATGAGCATTGATCACAAAGTCTACTTCGATGGACCCTAATGATAAACTTACTTGTAATAGTATAAAAACAAAAGTATATGTGTACACATCCGTCTATTCATATTATGTATGCTCCCTTTTCTGACTTGGGTTTTTCCTGTCATGAGCGACTTGGTGAATTGAACTTAAACTCAAACTTTGATCAGTATTCGAAACTTAAATCAATGAAATAGTATTTTATATTTTGCATGTTGATGCCATACTGACAAATGGCCTGAAAACACCCCAGAATGATGACACTTTGGTTGAGCTTTTTATTTTTGACACCCTCACCTTCTGCAGTAAAGCAATGTAGCATGCATAGCATCCCATAACGGGAATGATTGTGCTACACTATGATGCTCTCGGTGGTCCAACTTTTTGAAACTTCATCCCCCCCCATTGACAATCCTGCGTGCAGGCCTGACGAGGTCGCCGATATAGCTATGTGCGATGCTGCATTATATGATGATCAATAAAGCCTCCATCTCCTAAACTGTGACTCAACATCATCTTATTACAGTGTATAAGGGTGGTGTATAAGACTGCTTCAGCAGCATTAAACTTCTGGATTTTTTTTTAACGATCTTTAAAATCATTGCTTTATTAAAATTGAAGTACTGTATATATTTAACACTGCATGGGGTAACATGTTCTATGAACTCTAGTTATCCCATCCCCAGCGCAGCGGAAGACAGGGTTTTGCAATCACGTGTGTGTGTCTGTGTGTGTATCAATGTGTCTGTCTGGGCCGTAACCTTTTTTACCATTTGAGCTTTTGCCGTCAAATTTTCTACAAAGCTTTATTATGAGAAAATGGAGAAGACAAATTAATGATTTTATTTAAATTATTTTCATTATTTTTGTTATTCTTCAACCCCTTTTTGGCCTTTTTTTTCTTTCATTTTTTTAATTATGAGTTTTTGTTCAAACTTTTTAGGGAAGGAGTGACCCCCCCCCCCTCAATGGAGAATATTTTAATGATTTTTGTTATGTCATAAGATCACGTAGTATGGCAGCCATCTTGGATTAAATGTAAAAAATACAAAAAATTATCTCTGAAACCGCTGATCGGAAAAATTTGAAACTTGGCACATCTCATTCTCCTCCTAATGGAGAAGAGAGGATTGTAAGGATGACGTCATCGGTGAAGTGGTAGACCAGCCATAAATGTTTTTAATCAAAATCCTTTTTTTACCATTGAGATTCAGTGCGTATATCCAGGCCGTAACATTTTCACCAATTGAGCTTTTGGCATCAACTCTTCAACAAACCGTCGTGATGAGATTGTGGAGAACACTAATTAATGAAATGTACAATTTTTTTTAACTGTCGTTTTCGTCAAGTTTTGTTTGAGTACAAAGCAGACACGAACGGGCTTTGCATTTTGAGATGCTTTCTCGTTTGATTTGTAATTGTAGCATGCATGCTTCTAGAGACTTGCCATACCAAAGAAGAGTTTCGGCTGCAGAGTTGCGAATTGCAATGATGTGATGCTCAAGTTTAATTAATCCTTCAGCACATCCCCAATATAGACTGATATAATTGTATTTGTAGCAGGAATTTATCATTTGCTCTAAATACAGTCCCAGAGGTGTGATTTTGGGCCAGGGGAGTTTTACCATCCGCAAGTAAATGCAGATCTGCATCAAAGGACAGTGTGTTCAAATGATGCTGTTTTTTTGTTTTATTTTTGCAATATCAATTTTGTTTTCTTACATTGCATCATGAATCAAAATTAATATTGCAATGTGTAGTGATGACGTGCAGTTGGTGATGGTTATTTTTATTTGGGTTCTTTCAACGCAAAAAGCCATGCAAGAGGCCTGTGTCGGTGTTCCCAGTTGAGGACCTCGCTCATAATGCTGGGGGGTCCAGGTTCAAATTCCATACAATATGGTTTATCCATTATCTCCTCATGTTCTTGGCCTGGATGTGATATGTATATATATATATATATATATATGCAAAATCCTCCTTTAGCCTTGGATTGCTGTTAAAAAATGGTCCTTGGGATTCACATAAAAGTACACGGATGTCGGCTTGTGTCCTCTTCCTGCATATAATAGATTTACAAACTCCTCTCTGAGCTGGTTGAAGAAGAGCGAACAAAAACCTTTCGAGTTGGATCTCGGCCACATGGTTCGCTAAGTTGAGGATGTGTTGGAGAAAAGTCAGTGCGGAGGGGCCTGGAGGGGGTGGGGGGTGGTGGGTTCTGCCATGATATTGGTGGAATGCACTTCGAAGATTACAGCAGTGAGTGGCCATGGTCATGTTGATGGCAAGTGATGCAAACATTCTATGCAAAGCTGAGCCTTTTATTCTGATTGCTTTCGATCAGACTTGGATTCTGATTAAATTCGCCCTACCAAAATGATCTCCTGTGTGTTTCAAGTGGCCGGCTATTAAGGGTATAAAATTGATGTATGTTATTATCCTGATGGTTATTCCTGAAGACCTAGGTGTAGAATTTGTATTTTAAAACACTTTTCTGTTTGGCTGCATTGCGGATTATGTATGCTTACAGTAAAACCTGTGTTATCTGGTTTCCACATCTGCCTTGCAATTAGAAAGGCAACTGCATGATTGGCATTTTATTCTGAGCATGATACAATTATATTAACCTCCGTCACCGAAGGTGGGTGGCAGTGATGTTTTCACAGCTGTACGTCTGTTTGTTTGTTTGTTACTTGGCGAAAAAAAGAATTTCACCAACTATGTTTGTCTGGCTGTCTGTTTGTCACACAAATTTTGGCCGTAGTTTTCAAGCAATCGTTCTGAATTGTTTTATTTTTTTTGTATGTCGGAGACCGGCCAAGGACAGCAACACATAATTTTGATGAAGATCTGAATCTGTATCCGGATATGAGAAAAGTGATTCTTCATCATTGAGAGATGGGGCTAAAACTGAGATGTGATGATATCTCAAAAAGTTGTGGGCGGATTCGTATGAAACCTGGTGGACACGTTGGGTATGTAGCAAGGATGATGTGATTCAATTTTGCTGAAGATCCGGATTCAGATCCGACCTATCAGTAGGATACAAAATGTAAACTGTTCAGCCTGGCGGACGTATGCGCTCTTCCAAGTGCCGTTTCACCAAGTATCACTCGATGAGTGATTTTTCATTACATGGCGAAAAAAAATTTTGCCAAGTATGTTTGTCTATCGTGTTTGTCTGTCTGTATGTTTGTCTGTTTGTCACATGATTTTTGGCCACAGTTTTCAAGTAATCGTTCTGAAATTATTTGTGTGTGTAGAAGACCAGTGAAGAATAGCAATGCTAATTTTGGTGAAGATCCAAATCCTTATCTGGATCTGAGAATTTCTAAAGTCATTCTTCACTATTGAGAGATCAGGCCAAAAAAGATATGTAGCACAATATCCCAAAAGATTATGGATGGATTCCAACAAAACTTGATGGACAGGTTGGGAATGCCAAAAGGAACAATTGCTTAAATTTTGATGAAGATCCGATACAAGATCTGGATATGAGAATGATTAACTTTTTTTAAGTGATTCTTTGCCATTGAGTGATGGGGCTAAAAACGATATTGCATGATATCTCAAAAAGTTGTGGATGGACTTGGATGAAACTTGGAGGACATAGGTGTGTGACAAGGTCTAATTGATTCGATTTTGGTGTAGATCCGAATCCAAATCCAGATAAGAGAATTTTTGGAAGTGATTCTTCACCATTGGGAGATGGGGCCAAAAAATATGTATAGCATGATATCTCAAAAAGTTGTGGACGAGTTATAACAAAACTATGTGGATGAGTTAGTTAGGTGACAAGAACATGCCAATTCGTTTTGGTTAAGGTCTAGATTCATATTCGGCCTATCAGTGGGTGACAAAATGTAAACTGTTCAGCCTGTCGGAGGTATACACTCTACCGAGTGCCATTGTAGTTATAAGTGCAATTGTGACCACTTTAAACAAGACACTGCATTATCCAGGGCTTCGTTTGGTGTGCTCTACTGTACGACAAGTGTGAAGGTTTAAATCTGTGAGAAATATTCTATATACACACATACATTGTCATGTTCAGGTCGATTAACAGCGACCTGGACGGATAGCCGAACAGTTTTACCTTGGAGGCGAACAGCCGAGATCCTTGGAGATTTTGGCTCATTCGGGGTGGGGGGGCGGTGAGGGCGTGTACCAGACGGAAGCACACGGGCTTATTCTCGAACCCACAACAAATAAACGAACACAAGTAAGTTCATCAAACAATGATTGAATAAAAATAAATCAAAGATGTATAATGAAATAATTCAAAGTGTAAGGAAGTGAAAATAAATCAAAGCATGATGTAATGAAAAGTGAGTGAAACGAATTCCTTATTTGAGACGTCTCCACTCAGTCACAAAAACAGACAAGGGGAAGCATTAAAAATAAAAGAAATTCTTCCTTTATGCTGGTACTCAACTTTTGTCCAGAGATGACCTTTTAGGAGCCTGGCAATCCTCGAAACGGTGTAGCCACTGCGTGCGAAAACGCACCCAAAATGGCACCAAGTCGTTCTCTGCAGTTACGAACGTAAGGTGATTCGCGGTCTATACATATATATATATATATATATATATATATATATATATATATTATATATATATTATATATATATAATATATATATATATATATATATATATATATATATATATATATCTGTCTGTCTGTGACCAGCCAAGGACAGTACCGCATAATTTTATGTCAAAGAGCCAATGACCCCTCCCCCCCCCCCCCCCCACTCACCATCTTTCCTTTCCACACGTTTGTCGATTTATCCTTTTTTTAAGCACAAAATGGCAAGTCATAGACCAATATCCTCACAGCTTTCAAAAGGTGACAATGTAATGTTTGTTTGACAGCAGCCGAGTCACGCCCATCAATGGATTTTACATCTTGTGACTTTTCAAAATGACCCCCCTTCCCCCACAGTGGCTCTTCATGATAATGTGACACTGCAGCTGTACAAAAATGACAAATGCATCTCTTTTTGATTATTTAAATGAGTTTGCACATTTTGAAAAAATCCAAAGATTTGTGTGCTCCTGAACTCCTTTTGAGTTCCACGTTGAACAATTCTGGCCTTTGGCATACTTTCATTGGCAATTGTGGCACATTTTGTGGACATTGTAAAGTCAAAATGAAAATAAACAACAAAGTAAACATTGTTTTTTCAAACTTTCCTTGTGATGAGGTGATGGTGGAAGAATGGGGTTGGGGTTCACCAACTTAGTGACATAAAAATTTAATGACTTAATTTTAAGTCTCGACTCATCACCAGGTAATATTGTCACTTGCGTTCTCATTATGGACTTCTGATGAACATGCAAATGTTGCTGACACTCATGGCAGGTGGATGTTTGTCCAAAGGATTTTCTTACCAACGTGCTGTACATTCCAGTATCTGATAACATTGCATTTAATCGCATGATATTTTGGAGCCAAGTTATTCAAACCTTTTGTTGACGATAATTGGACACTGGACACAAATTTCCCAACACCTAGCTTAATGTGCCTTCGTAAAAGGTGAAGAGAATTGGAATGAGTGATAGGTGATTTGGTGTGGGCTGGTGGGAACGTTGGCCATACACCAGTTACAAAAGCAGATGACAAGTGTTAAAATTGCCCGCAGCATCTTGAATCTGAACTTACGGGCCGACTTTGCTGTACTTTCATCATGTTCCAAACAGAATAACTAAATTTGCACACAAACTAGCGAAGGTGTTAATTGGGAAGTTTTGGCCTGCTCTGGCTGTTTGTTCTGGGGCATGCCAAAAGGATCGGGGTCAAACTTTTATGCTTAAGCCTTTCGATTATTGCGATGTATGGAATCGTCCTCCAAACAAAGGAATTGTATTTTGGGTGGAATAAGGCACTCTTGGACACTGCCTCAGTAACCAGTAAGAAAATTGCTGACACAGCTATAGACTATAAGGTAGGTCGGAGCTACAGTATATGATGGGAGAGATGCTAAAATTGGTGGTATTTACAATGTTGAAGTTGAAGTTGATCATGGCAACGGTTGTCAACTTTTTATCAGTTATTAAGTTATGAAAGATTATGATCATCATGGTCTTAAGTTGCGGAGACCACAAAATTGAGAAAGCTCACAGGCCATACACTGAAAATGTTCAGAAATTAATCAATTGATGGAGCAAGGAAGATAGCTTTTACTATAAATATCGCCCGGGTGAGACTGTCGACTTTGATCAGGGACACTCATGTGCACTTATGAAAGATACAGAACCATGTGTTTAACAGTTGTAATTTTTTCCTTCTTTATGTGATCGATACTTGTGGTTGAGGTAGAGCAGAATGGAAAGGAACAAAATAGAGAGTGGGAAACACCAACAAAGTAGGAGTAAGAGGAGTTCAGGGGAAGAGGAAAAGGACACAGGGGGGTGAGCTAGCACTGCACACAAGTTGAGTGAAACACAGTTAGGAGAAGAAGGGGTAAAGCGGGGATGAAACAGAAAAGGAACAAACCAACCAACAATGAACAAACAAGAAGAGGTTTGGGAAAGGAGGGGAATCACAATAACCTGGAAAATGGGAGTGCTTGCGAATGAGGTAATTTGGGGTAGAATTAATAAAGAGTATATGTGGTGGATAAATTGAGGTCGTGGTGAACAACTGCATTGAAGCTCTGGAGGGAAGAATTGGACTGAACAGACTGGGGATGTTGGTTCCACATTGTGAGAGAAAAGAGGAACAAATGAGTGCAGGTGAGCAATGAGCTTGGATTTTGGGAGTTTAACAAAAAGAAGATTACTGGAAGACCATGTGCACCCTGCAGAAACCTGGGAGGAACAGAGCCAAGAGAGGGAAGCAAAGATAGGCAATATTTCCAGGGAATCAGAAAGATCATTAATGAAGATCGATGAGAAACTAGACTGAGCCTAAGGCACTGCCTTGTGGCACTCCAGCCTTGACAGGGAGAGGAGATGAGAGGATCCCGTTAAGAGCTACATGTTGAATACGGGAATGGAGGGAGTCAGTGATTCATGAGCGGAGTTAGACGTCCCTGATCTAGAGAGACGGTCCTGATCTCATGCTTGAAATTGAGGGCTACCATCCATTGTTTTGAGAGTGGAAGCACCAAGGTAGAAGTACCGGATCTAAAGCCGAACTGATGATCTGAGTTCAGGCCGCCAGACAAAAAGGAAGGATTTCATGTCCACTACAATGATAGATTCCACGGCCTTGCTTATAACTGGAAGCAAGTTAATAAGCCTTCAGTGAAGAAAATCCATTTTTGCACCATGTTTCTGTATTGCAGCGATGTTGGCTAACTTCCAGGCAGACAGACACTGACCCAGAGAGAATGTTCCAGTGAACAGAACAGAAAATAGGGTAAGCAAGAGCAGCAGCACAAGTTTTTTTTAGAAAGCTCAAACATGAAACAGTCAGCCAAGCATTCACCTTTAAGTAACAGTGTGCTTACTTATTTAAAAGGTCTTCCTGTGTGTTTTGCTCGATATTCTTCCGTGGAAGTGTACAGCCGGTCTCAAAAAGCACGAACAATGAGCGGATTACAAACTGAGCTTCGCTGCACAATAGTAGGTCCCTGAAGGATCTTGCCTCTTCAGAATGATGTTTTTCCTGTTCCAGGCAGGTTTCAGCTTGCTCTTATCCAATGGGAGATCCTCACAATGGTGATGGAGAGCAAAGGGTCTTCTTTTTTTTTTTCTTCGTTATGGCCAAGTAGAACGCACCAACCTTTCTTTCCATACAATCAATTGCAGCAGAAATTTTTCATGAAATGTCAAGAAGCATAATAATAATAATAAAAGACCTTTCGGTCAGATTTCGTTATGCTGTAGAAATGTTTAATGAGCTTCGTGGATGATTTTAGAATCAAAGTCGACAAAAATTTAAAATTCGACTTGCTCATGCGACATAATGTGGAACTACATGGTAATGAATCCTTTATCTTAACAACCCCGGTGTCGTCATAATCAAAGTGATTTCCTTTTCCTGTAAATGTAGAAGAGAGGCAGTCTCGGTGTAGTAGTTTGGTGGTGAGATGAAAAAAATGTACACAGAGACAAGTCTGAATTCATGAAGTTCTTGCTTTCTTCCTTGCATGGTATTTCTAAGGGCGATTGACATTGATTTATTACTGGAATTTACAGGAGGCTTTGTGGCATTCTCGACCTGCTTCCCCGACTTGTGTGAAGTGGCAAAGCCAGCTGTTCGGCTTCCCATGAGTATCTCACAACCATGCCTGCCAGTGTCCAACCTGGGCCCAACCTGCATCCTCCCGCACCTGTATCTCGGCTCTGAGAAGGACGTCATGGACGAGGTACGTTTCTCAAAGGAGAAAGATGATTCCTTGAATGGTTTGTAGTTAATTTCTGGAGTGAGACTGAAATATGGATTCTTTTAACTCCTCCTCTCCTAAATATGTTCATATACTCTTTGGTGAGAATCTGACGGGAAATGTAGCTCGCTGTTGAACTCTTGAGTTTGAAGCTGTCTCAACCGAACTATCAAGTCAACCTGATAATTTGCTGACACTACATCCTTCAGAAGGGATATTAAGTCTGTTGTTCTGTCTTCTAGCACTTTAATGATCCATGGTACCTTTAACAAAGGGTAGGCTATTTTTTGCTATACCTTTTACAAATCATAAATTCCTGTTTTTATTGAGGGTTGCCTGAGTAACATCCAATTGACAACTACAGTATGAAAAATGTTCATGATTGGTCATAGTTGCATCATGACCCCCAGATGATTATCGAGTTACAAGAACAACAACTCTTTGGCAAGTCACCGCAGGTCTACAATGGAGTTATTTACATATTATGTACAATATGTCACATCAAAAGCACTATAGTACTGATGAGCTATTAAAAATAATGAGAGTGTGAGGCTTATAGATGTTAAGAGAACATTACATGAGCAAAGATAATTTGTATCACGTTTCTGAGGGATCCTTTTCCTCAATCATATCTCGAAAGCCAACTGTACCTTTACAAATCTGACATGACAAATGTAAACAGTTTGATCATGTCTAATCAATCTATCTCTCACTCTTTATACAACATATTATGTATGTATGTATAATAATGGAGATTCTCACAGAATATTTTACTTTATTCCACGGACCCCCCCCCCCCCCCCCCTCCTCCCTGCACCTCATACCACACTTCCATCCCATCCCCCCTTGTTCTTAACTCATCTCCCCACTCCTCCCCACACTTTTGCCATCTCTTCCTTCCTTTCTCTTCCTTTTTTTCAATTCATCCACCCGAGCATGGACAACTGATGGATTGAAACCTCAATGATACAGGCGGGTGCCCAGATAATTCTCTCGATGGTCAACGAATCTTGAGTCATTCGATAAGCTGAAGAAATTCTTGAGATCTCTTTCAGTGTACTTTAGGTTAATCTCTTTTTGTCCAGATTAATTTGTGGGGTTATGCTCTACTTTAGATACTATTTACTACTCTGGATGTAAAAATAATGAGATAAAGGAAGCCAAAACATCGAGGTGGCATCAACAAATTACATCATTTGGAGGTTAAAGAGTAGGTTTATGGAAAGGGATATCACACAAACAATGCGTATTTAATTATACATGTACTCCCAATGGAGCTTTGCCAAAGGAGTATATGGCACTTGTGGAGGCAAATGATGTTGAAAGATGTCATAGTATCATGCCACCATTTCTGTTTGAAGATACAGTACCTACTTTTTCGATTCACTGAGGAATCTGAACAATGATGTCACCCAAAGCAAAATATATCCAGTGAGAAAACAGCAGGCTGGTTTTATAAAAGGAAGATTGACTGTTGAGCAGATCTTCACTCTTGGAGCTTTGATAAAAAGTGGAGCTATACAAAACCCCTTTTTCATTGCTTTTATAGATCTTGAAAGAGCTAATGATTCAGTTTAGAGAGAAGGTCTTTGCATAGTATTAGAACACCAATGATTTCCATTATAAATGGTAACAATACTGAAAAAGTTGTATGAAAGGGTACATAGCAGTATTATTTATGAAGGAATTTCCTAGTGGTACGCACACTCATCTCTGAGCTGTCTAGCCTCAAAGTTTGAATCCCGACCCAGCTATAAACTGTCATCCCGGTGTTTCACAGGCAGGGTGATTGATCGATGTGTTCGTCCTCTCTCTGATGGACGTTAAACTTGGTCAGCCATCTGTCGGCATTTGTTAGCGGGTGTTAAAGATCTAAGTGTCCTTTGTGAAGAGTCCGCAAGCCATCACCATGACCAACTTACAAATTCCAGCCTTAACTAGCATTAATGCATCAGCGGCACAGCCGTGCCCTCAGCCAATGATGCTACCCCACAGCCTTGTGCTGCCAACAAATGAAAAAGAAGATTTATGAAGGAAAGCTTAGGGAGTGCTTTGATTTGAAAGAAAAACGGGAGAGTAAGACAAAGATGTGTTCGCTCACTGCATCGGAATTCTTCAACATATTTATGGATCAGATTATGTGTATCGTAATAGAGGGTGTAGAGGAAGGTGTAACAGTTGGTAAAGAAACTGTGTAAGGTCTAAATTTCCCTCATATTATCATCCGTACCAAGGATGGAAGGAATAACTCAATATTTTGGATTAACAATTAGCAAAGCAAAAAGTAAAGTAATATTAGTGAACAGAAAAGAAGAACAAATACCTCACGTAGAAGCAAGACAACATAATTTAAAGCAAGTGAATCAGTTTAAATATCTTAGGTCCATTGTACCATCTCATAGCAAAATAACAAAGGACGTATCAAGAATGAAGACAGGAGCGACAACAACCGATAACACTTGGTCACTTTTGTTGAAAAGGAGGGTCATATTTGAAAAGGTAAAAATGAACATGAAAAGGGTTGTAGCGATTTTTATTTACGGATAAGCCACAAAAACCCTTTAAAACAGAGGAAACCAAGAAGGACACTAGGTAGAGTGCGCATATCTCCACCACGTAATGCCTCATCCACGAGAACATATCGGGCCCAATCAATACATTTTTGAAATATCAGGCTATGTCTCATTTTTGCCCCGATCAATGGTGAAGAATCACTTTAAAAATTAAATCATTCTCGCATCCAGATCCGGGTTTGGATCTTCACCAAAATCGAATCAATTCATCCTTGCCAGACACCCAACCTGTCCACCAAGTTTTGTCCAAATACGTCTCCCACTTTTTGAGATATCATGCCATATATCGTTTTTGGCCCTATCTCTCAATGGTGAAGAATCACTTTAAAAATTATATTAGTCAGATCCGGATCCGGATCTTCACCAAAATCCAATCACTTCGTCCTTGTCACGCACTGAACCTGTCCACAAAATTTCATTCAGATCCGTCCCCAACTTTTCGAGATATCCTGTACACAGACAAACAAACAAGAAGAAGACGTCGTGCAGAGCACGATACTTGCAAAATTCATAAAACAAATTTGACCTCAAATATAATTGCTGGTTGAATTAAATGACCAAACATGCAACTCCACTTCAAATTTCAAGGGAATCAGACGAAATTTGACAATTTTGGAATTTTGGCCTATGTTGACCTTTTGGTCGATGTTGACCTCAAAAATAATTGGCTTGTTGAATTCAGTGACCTGAAATATAAACCCTCTTCAAATTTCAAATCACTCGGATGAAAATTGAGGAATTTAGAAATACCTCCAAAGTTGTTGATCTTTGGCTGATGTTGACCTTTTGGTCAATGTTGACCTCAAAAACTACAGGCTTCTTCCTTATGACAAATTCTACCGTGTGGTGAAGTTTTGTGAAGATGTTTAAAATTGTGACCTGTGGGTGACAAACAGACAGACAAACAGACAGAAAGGGGTAAAAACATAACCTCCTTCACCTTCGGAGGCGGAGGTAAATGAAGATGTCAGCGAAAGATGAACAAATTCCAGTTCGTGTGAGAATAAATAAATATTAACTATTTACTTATTCTCGTAAATGAAAGATTTATGGTTTGGACATTTTGAAAGGATAGAGGAGGAAAACCGAGGGAAAATAATGCACCAAAGCAGTTAGAATGGGATAAGATATGGATAGACCAGTGGGTAGAACAAGAACCAAATGGAAGCAAACAGTCGGGAAGGATATAGTGGAAGCTGGAATTACTACATGGAAGAAGCACATCTCACCCAATGCAGGAGAGGTTGCAGAGCTGTGGTTCACCTACCTCATGATCTCTCATTGTCACTTATCTCTTCACTCAGTCATATGATATCAACATATGAAGTTGTCAAAAAAAATGGCAGTATTTTGTGCCCCCTCCTCCTCGTTCCCATTTTTTCATCCATGAATTCTTCCTTTCTCGAAAGCATGGGGAATTATATTTGATATCTCTCTTTTGGTGAATTTTCATTTTATTTCCTGTTTTTATACTTGAGACCAACTCTCGTGTGTGTGTGTGTGTGTGTGCGTGTACAGGATGTGATGGTTCAGAATGGCATCACTTTTGTCCTCAATGCCAGCACGTCATGTCCCAAGCCAGACTTTGTTGCCATCGCCAATTTCATGCGGGTCCCTGTCAATGACGGTTACTGCGACAAGATTCTACCATGGCTCGGCAAAGCGGTCGACTTCATAGGTGCGTTGCTTACCAGTAAGCATCTGGCACAAAGTATGGGAGGGAAAGGTTGTGAGGAAAATAAGTGTGCCTGCTGGGTTAATCCTGGTAAGTGAGAATGGGAAACCAGGTTATATTTGTGGATTGACAGTCACATAACTCTCCAGAACTGTAAGTCAAGTTGTGAGTTGTAGTCCATGTATTCCTAATCCAGCTGTCAATGAATCATTTTCCCAAGATGAGACCAAATGTAAGCAGCATCGATCAAAGGTTACTCCACCATAAATTACGGGATACCGACGCAGAGGCAATTTGATTATAGCATGCTGGTCTTGCGGTTGATGCTGCAAAAAATTAAGACTGAATGGGATGCAATTTGTTGAATAACTAGAGCTCTCACTGGTCTACCATCCTTTCAATAACACTCTGTCACCTTCTGTATTCAGGTTAGGGTTAGGGTTAGCAAATTTAAAAATTTGTTAGGGTTAGGGTTAGGGTTAATTTGCTAACCCTAACAAATTTAAAAATGGCATATCTTTGCTTCTATGTGTCATATTTTCACGATATTTTTTGTCGAAATACATGTTTGAGGTCAATAACTTAATTTAATGACATTGCAAGTCGCTGTGTGCATTGATTAGTCATAAAAATACATGAAAGGGCATCTCACAGGGCAGGAAAAAGGTTCCAAGATGAAGGCTGCCTGGCTGAAAATCCTGAGGAATGAGAAGATGTTGTTACCTACCACAAATAATGTGAACTAAGTGAACAGGGTAAGAGCAGCTCTACATGCCTTGGCACAGCTGAAATAGCTCATCTCAGACTCACAGTCAGAATACCCCGAGTCGTCTTCAGAGTGACGAGCAAGCTGTCCAGGACCCAGATAGTTGCATCACAGGTTTGACTGCGATCTGTTTGATATGGAGAAGCCGCAACTGAAATTTCTGGAGTCTGGAGTTATTGCTTCTGGATGAACTTGTTCGTGACTTTGAAAGTGCCCATGAAGACGGTGAAAGAAAAGTGAAACTGTTCTTCATTGATCACATGTTTTCAGAAAATACACCCTTCATTGCTACAATACACAAAAGTTCAAGGTGTAGTTTCAGCAAGCCACCTGTGAGTAGGGATGCAATACCAACCAAAGTGACAAAGACAGATGCCATGGAAAATAAAGCGATGACATCAGTAATCGAGCTGGCACAGACAGCTGAAGAGAAAGTTACTCTTGCACAGGTGATGGCATACCATGTGACAGATGAGTGCCTGCCAATATTCAACATCAACGGCACCATGAAGAAAGTGCAGAAATCAAAATTAGTCGAGAAACTGCACATGTAGCTCATTGATCCCGTTCCTAATAGGTACATTGCATTTGTCGATATGGGTTTCGTGAGGCGACTGGATTCTCCATCTGCGGAAGATCACGAGAAACTAGACAGGACAACCTTCACACGGGGTGATTATGAAAATAAATTGTTCTCTATTATTTTTGCGAGGCATCCGCATGCAAGTCATATTGTGTTCGTGAATGACCCTTATGATGTAGGAATCACAATTAAACCTAGTGAGCATGAGCGACATGTAACAAACCCATCATATAAGGATGGCTCCAGAAATGTGTATATGAAGACATCAGATAAGCTTCCAGCCTCCAAGGATTTTCACAACCTATTCTGCAAAACAGCAAACAAACAAAGACTGCAGAAATTTCTCAAAGATTCATTCAACAAGCTCACAAAGAAACATCTCGGTATTGGCTTTGTTTATTCAATCAGATGAAATTGTTGGAACCTTTCCATGAGAAAAAGAATTGAAGATTTTGAATGTGAGCACATTGAGGCAGACACAGTCATCTTCTACATCTATTCCCAGACACGGAAAGCGGGAATCATGGATGCAGTTGTGATTGATGCTGAGGAAACTGATGTAGTTGTACTTTCTTTTTATGTTGCACACAAAACAAAGGGCATCCTTGCTATCAAGTGGGACAAAGACATTATCAACTGCAGAGAGCTATGTTCACAGGACATTTTCAGATTATGGAAAGAAAAGTATGTTTGACAAAGGCACTACAACGCAGGAGGCACGCAGTGTATTGAGGGGAGTTGGGAAAGCACTTCCTGTGACACAGGAGGTGCTTCACCAAGTGGCCCTTTTCACCATCTGCTACATCTACAGTGGCAAGGTCTGCCAGACACTGGGTGAAGCCAGTGCAATGAAATGGGGCCAGATGACAAGGAAGTCCACATTTGATATTAGACAATTCCAATATCAATGTACTGTACATGATATTTCAGCAGTGCAACCTACATATCAGTATTGGAAGTGTAGAAACCATCATTTTTTTTTTCTCAAAAAAAAACAGTCCAGGTTAACCTTCAAGCACCCTCATGATGACCTCAGGCTCCATTGTTAGTATTGCTCGACGCTGCTTTGGTGTGTTATGTATTGGCTGTAACAATTCACCCTATGGCCCTCAGATCGAGTGAAGGTGTGTAATAGCCGTGTGCTTGTGCACTGCTTGGCTGGCATCTCCCGCTCTGCGACCGTTGCCATTGCCTACATCATGAAGACGATGGGCCTTTCATCTGATGATGCTTACAGGTATAGCAGAGCCTTATTGCAACTGAGTATTAAGGAAGTTTGAACAAATGGCACACACACTACATGTACTTCTCAGTCTTGATTATATGTTATACATTCTGAACATCTGTGCCAGAAGACATTCAGGCTGATGATACCAGTCAACAATTTCAAATGAAAATGCTCAGCATGCAAAAACACATTCTGTGGGCTCCTCTTTGCAATGAAAAATAATTATGGGATTTCCTAACCCTTAAAATCCCCCAATAATTAAATTGTGCTGCCTGTACTCCATGGTGCACGAGCAGGACGTACCATCCTCATCACCCAGAATTCTTTTTTCCACATTTCACCTCTTCGCTTCAATTGGCGGTTCCTGTTTCGACAAAATAGTGCATAACAAACTGACCAAAAAGAGGGTTTTACCTGATATTGTATTTTTTGATGAAAAATTTGTTTTTTAAAGAAAACCCTACATTTTGGTGTTCAGTTGAAATGGTATGCAACCATCACTTTTTTGTCCACCAAAATGTCCAATGTTATAATGGCCTTCCTTATCATAATTATAGTGCTGATCCTTATAATGGGACTATACCATTTGATGCATTGTTTCATTGTTGTCTCATCGTAGTTTTGGATTAATAACTATATGTATTAATTCTGTTTCACACGATGTTGGATACGTATAACTTGGTATTATTCGTCTCAACACTTAAGTATTAGCTTTATTTGCATAACAAAAGAGTAATGGTATTATTCAGCACTGTATATGATTGACAAATTTCTGAACTAAGATCAGGAAATCTGAATTTAATTTATTTCTTTTGTGACTACCTCCATTTGTGTGACCATGTGTCCTTTTCTCATTTCAGGTTTGTAAAAGAACGTCGTCCTTCTATCTCTCCAAATTTTAACTTCCTCGGCCAGCTCATGGAATATGAGAAATTGCTGTATCCACGGAATGGAGTAACTCGAGTCCGGCTGTCAAGAAACCATCCTGACCTGCCTGAGTCGATATTGGTATTGGCAAAGGACCAGCAAGTGCAGCCTGTCTTCAAGATTTCTGCAACACCACTGGCACCCGTGGATATCTGTAACCCACCATGCCCTTCACCTGAACGCCTGCAGAAGTGCACGCGTCTCAAACGCTCTTTCTCTCTGAACCTTCGTGCAGTTGTCCATCCTCCCTCTGATCTAGATGCCTCACCTTGTGCATTGACTCCCACCGAGGTCGCTGCTCGTGCCCTTAAAGGTGTGAATATTGGAGGGCCTGTCTCTGAGCCAGGTACCAATCCTTCTGAACCTGGTTTTCCTGGTCCCAGTCTCTCTGGTCTATGTCCCTCTGGTCCAAGTTCTTCTGTGCCAAATTCCTCAATTCCCATACAGCACAGGAGATTGTCAACCGGAATTAATGGAACTGTTGAAGAGACCCGGCAGGTAGCACCCAATGGTGTGACAATGCACCTGAGCCGCAGCAAGGTGACAGAGGCATGTGGACAAACTCAACTTTGTTTACAATTTTCTGGCGTTCATCAAGCACTGCAAGAAAATGGACGGGAAACAGAGGCTGGTGGGTCTTGCCCAAGGCTTTTGGTGCTACAACTGAAGCCGAGTACACCACCTACGCCACCAACCAGTCCTTGGGATTTACCAGATGATATCTGTCCCTTTCCATCTCCATCCACATGCCATCCTTCCTCATTGCTTAATTGCACTCCCGCTGGATTCCCTGCCCCTGAAACACCCACCTCCAACCCACAATCAATTAACCAAGCAGGAAAGGGTCTTTCCAAAAGTCACGGTTTCTCTTCACTGTCATCTACACCTTTGTCCTCATCATCAGGGTCATCGTCGTCATCATCTACCCCATCGTCTTCCTCATCTTTACTCCCCCAAACAACTGGAACAGCAGCTGGAGAGGTTGTGATGCTACCAGGACAACAATGGCTCAGGAGCAAGGGAGATGATGGTCGGGCATGTCGTCGGCCTGAAGAGGCTCCACCTGAGAAACAAGTAAAAAGGAGAAGCTGTCAAATGGAGTTTGAAGACCGAACAGGGTCTGAAACTGGAACTCATGAGGACTTGGGCAAGACTGGGAAGCAGTCAAGTCTTGAGGCCATTGAAGTCCTCTAACAGGCTCCGAAAAATGGCTTCCTTGGTCAGACATTAGTAATTTCTCAGTGAGTGATGCTTCATGTCTCAACCCTCTCTCATCTCACTTTACAAGATCTCCATCCTGCATTTCTCATTTTAGTCTTTCACTCACCTGGCTTGAAGTGTGGATTTCCTCTGACATGGTGAAAAAATAGCATCTTGTCGGAAAGGATCCTGGCTTTTGTTGCTGTCGTTTCTCACGGTTCTTCAAAGCAATTTGACTTTGAATCACTCGAGCTAAACCGGAGCCATTTCCCCCCTGCTTGTGGAGCACAAATGGACATTACGGCAGGCAGGAGTCGTGGTATGCGATGCCAAACTTACAGGGCCGTAAAAGACAGCTCCTTTATCATGGTGTACATAAAGTTGTAACTATTGTGAAGAATTTGAATACGTACGAAACATTTTAAGTTTCAAGTCCAAGCAATACCTCAGGTATAAGTTATTTATTGAAATGGATATTCATTGAAACGAAGAGACACTCAGGCCTGCTCTCTGCCCTCGTCCCTTTGATGGCAGCTGAAAACTGATGTGGATGCCCCTGGTGAAATCACTGTCACATGTCGGTGCATTGGTGCTGAGAGTGAAAACTAAGTCTCATGCTATACACCTTTCCTGAGTCCCTACCTGGAATATCTTGGTGACCGTGGGTTGTTAACACTTTAAAAGTTCCCCTTCGTCTCGTTTCTTTGTTATCTTTTTTAGTGTTTTATTTTATGTTTTGTGTTAAAGCCATAGCAAGTGTGAAACCCTGTGCCTTTTGTGCAATACTGAGGTGGCGCCAATTTAGACAAGACCTCAGTTCCAGACACTTTACCAATTCATCGCTTTTATTTCCATTTCCCCACACTTAGTGACTAATTTGATATTAACGAGGCTGTTACGATCAATAGTGTGTCGTAATAGGTAAATTAAAATTAAATTAAACGTGTTGCTCAGTTTTGGTGTGGCCGAACGAGGGGAGTTAGTTTGTACATTGGGTATTTGGAGGTATCATGAGTGGGTGGGGTTCAATGTCACTGGATAGGGGGAGGGGTAGTGGATGGTATTATTGGTCTTCTAGGGAGTATTTTTAGAGAGGGGAAAAAAAGAGAAAAGCTGGGGAAGGTGACGGGGTGAGGTCAGGGGAGTTCCACGCCAAAGCATCTCTGGCCTTGCACCTTGGGCCACAAGAGAGCAGTATTTTGAGGTGAGATGCAGCTTGCAGTATTTAAATCCCACCCAGTGTGCCGGAATACCGGTTTGCATGATGAGGCTTGTATTGTTTCTCTTTCCTTTTCTGCACTCGGCTTGCTTTGTAGAGCAAAACAAGGCGGCATCCGAAAAGGTGGGTGTGTGTGTCAGCCGCATGCATGGTCAGCAGCAGCCGCGACCCTGCCTGGTCCGTGTTTGTACCCTCGGACTGCTGTAGTTCGACGTTGGGAATGCCGTTACTTTTTTAAAAAGTTGTTTGTTTGTGTTCTTTTTTCTGCCCTGCGAGGGGTGCTATCGGCCTGGCATTTCGGTCACCACTGCCCACCCTTCTCGCACTCTTCACCCTGATACACGTGTTTGTTTGTGTATGTGCCTGTTTGTGTGCCTGTGCATTAATGCTGTGAATATGGTGCATTTTTGGTTCCTTTTTCTCGCTCTGGCTCGCTGTGGTGTGCTGTGCTGTTCTCAAGTCCGTTCGCCTCATTTATAAATTACCAATCCTGGTTTATGTTCCCTCGATGGAAACGTATTTGTGTTTTTGATTCTAATTATTCTTGTTAGCATCATTATTTATTGAATATGCTCTATTACAGTGATACATTTGTATACGTTTAAAATGTGTTTAAATAAACTATGAGATAAAAGTATTGTATGAATCGTGATTTTTCACATTGCATATCTGTGAGCACCAGGCTCACGATTGGGTCAATAGTCAAACGTCGGATTCAAACAGCACTTCCACAGCATGAAAATACGACAGTGGTGTACAAATACCCACACGATGCATTGAAAGTGACACACCCATATTTGGCAACAAAGAAGTGAAGCCTTACACATACTGCCCAGAGGGAACAACTATGATTCATGACACTTAGAAAATTGAATTGCTTGAGCTGATACAGCTTTGTATTGTTCACCTGATGGCCATTAACTAGAATCTGTGAAACTATGGTTGTTGTTTTTTTAAAGCAATTGTGGTTAATTAAATGTGAATTATTTTATTTTTTTCCTCATTTTATTTGGTGGTTGGAGTAATACAAACCGAGATGGTTTCATGCTACAACAACGGCTGAAAGATCCTAAGTTTGCCAGAAATTGGACGAGGTTTGTCTGAAATACCTGCACGTGGATCAGGTCGACAAAATTGTCGATTTTGTGCTCAGAACATTCAACAGAACACCGTTATGAAGCAACAGAGATGGCCAGATTTTGTGGTTATCCACCATGATTGAGAGAGGATGCCATCCCCATGATTAAGCGGAAGACAGAGCCATTGCTCGAAACTGAAAGACCATCTCTACCCAGCTAACAGCACTTTACATGGGTGACCACTCCCCCCTCCACCATCCCCATCAACCATCACCCCCACAATACCCACCACCACCCAACACCCCCTTCCCTCCACCATCACCCCACAACCATACCCTAACAATACCCACCACCTCCACCCTAGTACCACTCCCCCCTGCACTGGGACGGGACATCGACACAGCATGGACACGATAAAGCATGGGCACGATGGTGCGACATGACACAGCATGACCACAGGCACAAATGGCATTCCAGGAAAGTATGAAACTGAACGATCCTGTAACATACAGGACACCTGGTCAACCTGCGATGGTGGGACAAAGCATTCATCGCCCATTTTGTCGGCGGTGTCTGTGCTGTGTCCGTGCCATGTTTCTGCTGGAGTAATATATCTGATTTATCAATTGATACAAGATCTCTTATAAATCACCAATTGAACAGAAATACAAAACCTACCAATCTGTAGTGAACATGCGACCAACGTTTTCATCTTCACTCACACCTCCATTGTCACCATCTTCGTCTGAATCTCTCACATAAGGATCGAAACAATACGGCTCCACAATTCCCCCAAAAGCGTTTCCATCACTAATTTTGTCTCCATTTCTTCACATTCCCACTGATCAGTTTCAACATACTGAGAACCTTCAGAGTTGCTAATGATGGTGGAATTAGTATCCGAAGCCGCGCTCGAGATACACTTTCTCTATGTAAGCTACCATTTGGATCAAGGTGGGTTCAAGGTGTGACGTCACTGGCAAAAATCGAAAATCAACACTCTGGGGCTTTTTTCAGCACTTTGTGATTGGCAAAAAAAATTCAACATTTTTTGCCCTTCAACTTAAACTGTGATTAATGATTTTCAATGGTCTTCATAAAAAAAAAAAAATTTGCGATTGGGTTCCCCTTTAAGTTCTCCGACCTGGACAAACACCTTGACAATACTGTCACGACTCATGACTGCAGCCCCAGAAAGGCCTCTTGCAGTGAAAAGATGCTAAGATCAAATTCTGTCACTAAGCAGATGAAAAGTGAAGCTGCCAACTCGTTTCGCCCTTTTGGGGCTCATCAGGGCAACACATCGCTGTTCCGTCCACTTAGTGACTTTGAAGACTTGCTCTTCCGGCTTTATACTGGTTAATGATCCACCCCTAACTGACATTGGTGAAGTCACCAGATGAGTCCCATTACAGGTAATGCTTCACAATATTGGATGAACAAGTGCCATCTGCCACATTGGCGCATTGTCTTTCATTCCACCAATCATAACCAGGAAGTATCACCATTGTTTTTAGCAGTCGGGAGTTTTATGAAGATAATTCATCAAGTCTGACCTGGACGAACGCCATGACAATACCATCATGATGATTCATGACTGCAGCCCAAGAAGGGCCTCTTGCAGTACAAAGATGCTCAGATGAAATGATGTCACCTAGCAGATGAAAAATGAAGCTGCCAACTAGTTTCACCCTTTTTGGCGCTCGTCAGGGCAACACATCGCTGTTCCATCCACTGAGTGACTTTGAAGCCTTCGGGCTTTAGACTGCTCACTCACCTCAGACAGGTTTGCCACCTCACTTTTGTCTCATATCACTCGCCCTCTTCCCTCTATCTGTCCACAGCCCATCCAGATCACACACATTCTTCCAGGAACTCACACCTGGTTACCCTCCCTTAACTACGTTGGTGCTTACCTTCATGCCTTCATCCCACTTTTCTATCGTCTGTGGGATTTACTCCCTTTATATGTTGACCTGTACTCTTCCCTGTAGTATTTCAAGAATGCAGGCCACTGTATATAGCATCTCATGATTTCTCCTAGACCCACTCCCAATATCTTTTTCTCTTGCTGACCCGTAAACCCTTTTACCACCATGCCACTCCCATTTTCATACTCAAATGCATTTGTGCATTTATTTTGTCGAAATGTTCTGCCCCAGTGTCAGTCTGTTAATGTGATTCTCTCTGATGTTTCGCTCCTCCATGAGCCTTGCCTTCTGGTGAAAAAAAAGAAAAGAAAAGTTAAATGGCTGTAAAGAGTGTCAATGGCACCAGTTGTTAATCGTAAAAGTTCACCTCAACATTAATAACACCGATGTAAAACGATTTGTCCTCATAGAGTATTCTCTTGAATGGATGGGCCCATAGGTTGTTAACCAACTCACCTGCATTCGCCACTGTCTGTGCATACCAACATATATATATATATTTGTTGATTTTCGGGCGTCCGGCGTGTGGACGACTGCCCTAGCCCAATTGCGGTCGCGCGCGCCCACCGAATGAGCAATCCAGTCGTAGCTTCCGGATCAACGCCGAAACCCAGTTACGGGTGTTGTTAACCACACCATAAACCAGCCAACTCTTCTGTCTACGCGCTACAGGGTCAATCGCCGAATTGTCGATATACCTAACTATTCGCGCGGACATGCCGGGAGTTTATACCTCAATGGGACCTGCACGAAAACGAGCTGCTTAAGCAGCTCGTTCCGTATGCGATTGCCGAGCGGTTATATATCGCCAAGCCCCGTCGGACCAGATGTACGTTTTATCGGCTTTAAGCAGCCAGCTAACATTCTGAATGCTCCTTGGCAGTCAATGTGAGGAAGGGACGCAACGAGCAAGCAGGTGACATTTAACAATGGGGACATTTATTTGAACACAGGCATGCAAGAAATGAATGAATGGGGATATGGGACAGGACATGAGCAAAAACCTACAGCCGAGTTCTATAATGAAATGTAAAGCGAATACAACACAGGCACTTAACAGTTCCTACTTGTTAGACGGGCCCCCAAACATTCGTACGCACACACACACACCCAAGAAATGGTGGCTGATGCATTGAATAAGGACTTCAACTCGGAGGGACAGATGAGCTGAAACCTAGAACCTATCTCGAACCTCTCCACCTCGTGTGGTCTTCAAGCTGTTCGGACCCGGGCTCCAGCGAGAGCGAGCTGGATCCAATCGCCGTGAGCCGCGATCCTTCCCGAGCTCCAGCGAATCCTCTCGCGCTTCCAAACACGTGCTGGTCAGACGAGGCGCGGATCCTTCCCGTCGATGCGTCGCTTCCTCGAAGAACCACCTCCAAGATGAGGCCGATGAGTCACACCAAGCCGGGAACCAAGCGGAGAACAAAGACTAAAGAGTCCACGAACCAAGAAGAGCCAGCCGAACCGGACGACGAAGTAGAGCAACAGGCTCGAACCAGCTCGAGCACCTTGAACCAGGCCGACACTCCTCGACACCAGACCGAAGAAGAAACACGACAACCCGACCAGCTCTCCGATGACAAACAGCCAACGAAGCAACTCCGAGCCGAGCAACCAGCTCAACTCTCTTCCGATGAACCAAGCACAAAAAGCGAACACCTCTCTTCCGAACAAAGCCAGAGCCCAAAAAGCGAACCGAGCCAAGCAGAACCAAAAAGCCTTTTCCCTAACCCGAGCCAAGCAGAGAATCTCTTCCTTATCCTCCTCCGCCCCTCCCCCGCTCCCGGCGTGACTCATCCCCTCGTGCCCGCACAACCACCGCGGGTGGGAGGGAGTTGTTTACGTCCCGTGATTCAGGACGGGAGGCTCTTCTTCTCTTCGCAGAAGAGGGGAGGGGGTCTCTTTGTGTTGTGATGCTCCCTAACTATTAAATTAAATCACAGCACATTTAATCGATTTCTGCCATTAAACAATGGAAGGTGAGCTATCTTGGGAACATGCACTTATCGACATAAATGAGCGAAAGGAACCTGTATATTGAGTGCGATCGAATTCCAAATTCGTAACAATATATATATATATAATATATATATATATATATATATATTAATATATTATATATATATATATATATATATATATATATACAGTGGGACCGCTTAATAGAATCACGGTTATAGAACACCCGTATTATAGAATCAAATCGTTGAGACCGATTCCATTGTATCTAAATGTACACAATTTTTCCCGTTTATTAGAATCAAAACCGCTAATAGAATCAGCTGCTGGCCATCCACTTCGACAGTTCAGCGCCTACTGGCCGCACAGTCCAACTTTTGCCACCAGGCGGCTGACGTCACGCAAAAATAACGCTATGCACTACAGTGATTTCGGTAGTCATTGTCAGATAGGCAGACGGCTGACAGCTGCAGTCTAAGCATAGGCATGTCGTCATTTCCACGATGGACAGAAAACGAAAGCGGACGGATCGTTCAAACATTGATAAAGCAAAATCCTGAGGGCTATGACGCTTTGCCCAGAATGAGCCACGAGAAGCTGCAGACAAGTTGGAAATTAACCAGCCGATCCTATGCAAGATTCTGAAAGATTGAGAGGCCATTCTGAAAGGTCAAGTGGATTCGTCTCTTCTCAGAAACGCAAGCGAAGCGGCAACGCACCCGATGTCGAATCAGCAATGGTCAAGTGGATTCAAACTTCTAGAGAAAGGAAGCACACTTTCTGTGCTCGATGCGGGAGAAAGTGGCTCAGTTCCGGAAAAGTTCAACAACAAGAAGTTCAGTGCGACAAACGGCTGGATTGACCGTTCAGAAAAGACATGGAATCGTCCACAGAAACTTCAGGAGAGGCGCGGCGGCTGACGTAGGAGGGAAACAACAATGGCTGGACCACGTGTTTCCGGATCTCTGGATCTCGGTTTCCGGTTTCCGGACATGGGCTTCACGGCTGATGAGATCTGGAATGCTGACGAAACCGGGTTGTATTTTCGGGCCTTACCAGACGGAACGTTCCTCTTCAAGGAGATCAGCACTGCGGTGGGAAAACACAGGAAAGAATCACGGTGCTTTTTTGCTGCTCGATGACTGGTGCTAAGCGTCTCCTTTCGGTATTGGTAAAAGCAAGAATCCACGGTGTTTCAAAGGCCTAAACAATTCCAGTTCGCTACAGAGCCAATTCCTCCGCATGGATGACAGGTTTCCTTTCACTGAATGGCTCGATGAGTGGAATCGCGAGCTTCGGCGTCATGACCAGAAAGCGTTGCTTCTCATCGACAACTGTCCGGCACATCCCCAATCATTCAGCTGTCGACATAACTGTGGCATTTCTCCCGCCGAACACAACTCTGTTCTTCAACCGTTAGATCAGGGAATTATCCGTTCATTCAAAGCTCATTACCGCCGTGCCATACAACGAAAAGTGCTCACTGAGATTGACAACGAGGATGGAGCAATGACAGCGAGTGACTTGGCGAAAAAGATAACGATCCTCGAAGCTATGCTGTTTACGGACGCAGCATGGAATGATGTGAAGACTACCGGCATAGTGAACTGCTGGCGCAAAGGAGGAATTTTCATCGGAGCGGAAGCGAAGGCGAAAGGGTCGAGAGCAATGACGACGACGAGTTAGCCAACCTCTTTCAAATGGATCCCGACCAATGGCAGGACTTCGTCAACATGGACGCACTCTCAAACCACAGACGATGATGTCACAGACGAAGCCATCGTTTCGGCAGTCCAACGCGAAATGGAATTGCTACTAGACGAGACTATGACGCCAACACTAATGGAGGAAGAGGAGGAAGAGGAGGAAGAGGGATCTCTGTCCGACCATCAAGGAAATGATGTCTGCAGCTAAGACGATCAGGCTTGGTTTGCTATCACATGGGTTCAGTGACATGGCCTTCCTGCGTAAACTTGACAAGGAGGTCACCGCCATTGCCACAGACTCGTTAAAGCAGGCAACAATCGACATTTTTTCATTACAGAGTAGGCTCATCGCCAAACCTATGTTGTTTTGCTTTGAAAAGTAATTGTACTGTACGTGGTAATTGTTTTATATTTCAGTAGTAAGTAACATTGTTTTGAGCAAGTGTGTCTATATAATCAAACTAAATGCTGAGTATTTGTCTCCGTATGTGTACTCGACATTTGATCCGCTTGATACTCCACAACTCTGGTGAACTCGGATATTAGAATCACCGCCTTATTAGAATCAAATTTGTCCGGCCAAAGTGATTCTATTAAGCGGGTCCCACTGTATATATATATATATATATATACAACACACACACACACACACACACACACACCAACACACGTACAGTGTGTATACAGACAGCGTACACATACCTGTATATACAGGGTGAGTCAGAAGTAGCGCCCGATTTCTGTCAGTTGATTGTTTGTTTGCCATTTGTATTACAGTGTACAAGAAGGTAGAAATAAATGAATGACATGTTTATCTAACCATTTATTCAAGAAAAAATTATTACGGAACTGTACCAAGCTGTTTTACTTGCAATTTTCAAAGTGCCCTCCTCGTGATCGATACACAATTGCAGCCGAGCAGGCACAGAGCGGCACACACGTCTGCAGAGTTCGATATCAATTTCCTCAAACTTTGCAGTGATTTGAGCATTCAATTCCTGAATGGTTACGAGGCTTTTCACGATAAACAAGGTCTTTCATGAGCCCCAAAGAAAAAAATCTGGAGGTGTAAGGTCTGGGGAACGTGCCGGCCATTCGATCGGACCGCGGTGGCCGATCCACTTTCTGGGAAAGTTTTCATCAAGCCACTGACGAACATAACGTCCATAATGAGGTGGAAATAACAGTCCTGATCTTGTACCCTGGCCAAAAGAAGGTTTGCAGCAAATCCAGGTAAATTTCTGCAGTGACAGATCCCTCAAAGAAAAAGGGTCCAATTATATTATCCTAATGGAGATATGGCTGCCCAAACTGTCATTCCAGGTAAATTTACCTCCTTCTCAACTGTCACTCTTGGGTTATTCACAGCCCAGTAGACACAATTGTGCCATTAAGCTTAAAACATGCCTCATCTGACCACCAGATGTTGCCAAGCATTGTGTCCTCTTCGTGAAGTTTAGCGAAGAACTCTTCGCAAAATTGAAGACGGCGGTCGTCATCTACATCATGAAGGGCATGCAGTAAGCGGTGGAATGTAAGGTTTCCATTTTTTTTTCTGGTGAAGGATACGGATAACACTTGATTGGCTCACTTCCAACTCTGCAGATAAACGGCAAGTTGACTTTTGCAGACTTTGTTCCAGTCTCCTGATGGCTTCTTCAGCCTTAGCTACATTCGTTGCCGTTTTCGGATGACCGGACTTCTTTGCAGTGGCTACCGACCCTGTTGCTTCAAATTTCAAGACAATCAATCGTATGCTTCTTCCCTGAGGTGGGTTAATATCGAATTCCTGTGCCAAACAGCATGCCGCCATCGTTGGTTGTTCATTACATTTGTAGTAATGTTTCACGGCCGTAATGCGTTGATTCATTGAAAGGTAATTCATGGTTCAATTTGGTGCAAATTCAGTAACTTTCCAAACTCGCAGCAATAACCTGCAAAAACAAAATCAAAATAAATAAATTACGAAAATTAATAATCTACAAGACAATTATTAACAACATGACTTCCCAGAAAGAATCTGACAGCCGAAAAAACAGAAATCGGGTGCTACGTTTGACTCATCCTGTAGGTATATACATATATATATTATATTATGTATATATATATATATATATATAATATTATATATACACACATACACACAACACACACACACACACACACACACAACACAGAGACTCGGTGTACAAACATTACGAATGCCTGCTCTTTCCATGAAATGGATTGATCAGGTGAATCCAGGTGAAACCTTTGATGCTTTATTTATTGCACCTGTTAAATCCACTTCAATCAATGTAGATTAAGGGGAAGAGACAGGTTAAGAAGGATTTTTAAGCCTTGAGACATGGATTGTGTATGTATGCCATTCAGAGGGTGAATGAGCAAGACAAAAGATTTAAGTGCCTCTGAACGGGGTGTGGTAGTCGGTGCCAGGTGCACCAGTTTGAGTGTGTCAAGAACCGCAATGCTGCTGGGTTTTTCATGCTCAACATTTTCCCGTGTGTATCAAGAATGATCCACCACCCAAAGGCATCCAGCCAACGGCAGGCCAATGGTCGAAAACGGCTCATTGATGAAAGAGGCCAAAGGAGGCTGAAATAGATGGGCTACAGTTAGTCAACTGACAGTCCAGTACAACATTGGTGCCGGAAGACCCATAAAAAATAATGATCAACTCGTCGTACCTTGACACAAATGGGGTATGACAGCCGATGACAGTACAGAGTTCCACTTCTTTCAGCAATAAACAAGAACCTGCGGTTGCAGTGGGCTAGGGAATAAAAACATTGCCACTGGAGGATGGGAAAACATTGCCTGATTTGACGAATCCCGGTTCCTGCTGTTTCAGCTGATGGGAGGACTAGGTTATGGAGAAAACCACATGAGTACATGCATCTCATGCCGAGTGAATGGAGGGAATGCAGGTAGAGATGTGGGTGGGTCTTTCTTTTATTATTTATATATTGACTGCTTTTGACGTTTGCACATATTACATGTTTGGGAGCCTCATTGGTATGCATTGCTATCTGCGCTGTCACTGATAATCGCCCAAAAAGCGACGAAACCGGTCCGGCAGCTGAGGGGTGTGTAGCATTGAGATTCTCATGCGTGTACTGTGTGTAAATGTCTTTAGAGCTCTGGAGGAACTCTTGGGAGGGTTTGAAACAGGAAAGAACTTTCCTTGTGTCGGCCTTATTGGGTTGCTTTATGCAGCTTCTTCGGCTCGAGGAGTGTGGGAGGTGTCGATTATTTATATAATCTGACCCACCTAGGTTTAGTTGATTAGATGAGAGCTGATTGACTATTCCTTCCACTCACAAGGTGGGAAATGTGGGTGAGTCTTTCTTGATTATTTATATATTGACTGCTTTTGTCATTTGCATGTACTACATGCTTGGGAGCCTCCTTGGTATGCATTGCTGTCTGCGCTGTCGCTGATGATTCAACAAAAAGCGATGAAACCGGTCCACCAGCTGAGGGGGTGTGTAGCATTGGGATTCTCATTTGTGTACTGTGTGTGAACGTCTTTATAGCTGTGGAGGAACTCTGGGAAGGGTTTGAAACACAAAGCGCTTACCTTGTGTAGGCCTTCTTGGGTTGCTTAATGAGGCTTCTTCGGCTGGAGGAGTGTGGGAGCTGTTAATCATATATATATATATATATTATATATATAATATATTATATATATATATATATATATTATTATATATATACATATATATACATATATATAATAATTGTGGGTGATATATATATATATATACTATATATATATATATATATATTATATATATATAGTTATTATGATTAATTATATATATACATACAGCCATATATATGTATATATATGTATATACTACATCTTCTTCTTCTTTTTCTTTTCTTCTTGCAGATGACAGCTTGCATTTATCATTTAGTTAGAGTGCAACTATGCCACTGATGCTGTGCCCTGGTACACTGATACTCATTTCACCAATTCAGAAGGATGACAGGCTGAGGTCAACCCCACCTGGTATTAATTCAGCAGCCAACAAGGCTTGAACTCAGGACCCTAAGATCAAAGCCAGCCATCCTAACCACTCGAACCACTGAGCCAACACCAGGCTTTGGTTGTAGATGGGGACACATTTTCTTATTTACACTCTAACCCTAAATTATGAAGGTCAAGGTCATATGGCGGTCCGAATAAAATATGGCCATCATTGGATCACGAGCTAAGGTAAGCCTCACCGACCCAGGGGAAGCCTACCTGGCGATCGCTTTGTGATCGCAGATATCTAGTTTTCTGTTGCTATGCTGCTTTTACTTTGAACGTGTCAGGAAAAACAAGAGACATCTTAGCAGCCAATGATCTTTTATTTTCTTGATCATTTTTAACCTTCACAATCCGTGCCGTGTTGTGACAAGTAGTATTTTCATAACAATGTCCCTTAGGATATAATCATGGCTGTAGTTTTTATCCAGCAATAATTCAAACATTGGCAGGTCTGCAGATGTTGTCTAGTTTAATGTTCTCCTCTTCTCTAGGAATGGTACACAGCCTCATTAATTATCCCGAGTCCTCTCTTGATTTTTGCAATGGCATCAGCTAACAAGCATCCTCTTGCGTGAAAGATATCACAAGGAACTTTAACTTTCATGCAATTGCAGATGAGTCAGTTGACTTCATCACTACCGAGGAAGGCATACCTCACGGCTTGTCTGAGCATCACTCGGATGGATGTTTTAATTTGATCTCATTCATTGGGCAATCGAATCTTCAGCACAGTATCCCAGCTATCCTGATAGTGCTGTTCCGATTTTGAGCGTCCAGTGTCACGATGTGTGTGTTTTATCAGTGCACTGTTCTTCTCAACCAGTTGGAGAGATTTTGTGCAGCAGTGGTGCTTATTCCTGAGGTGGTATTTCATATATTTTCTCCATTAGTGGGTTGGTGCATTTCATACCAATTTGTGTTAAGTATTCTCCAACATTTGCATTTCTATTATCGTTTCAGAGCACCTAATGAGAGTTATTGTAGTTTCTGTGGGTGTATGTGTGATGCTATTTGAACCTTCTCCAGGGTGTACTCATCGCATGTGAGGTGCACTTCTTCTGCCTGACCACAACATGGATGAAAACGCGCTGACAAAGATGGTTCGTTAACAGCATTGTCACTTGATGACAGTGTTGATGCAATGTGGTGTGCGAACAGCGACACTTGGCTTAAGAGGCTTGTGGGGCTGCATTTTCCAATTTGGGATGAGTTCATGGAGTAAAACCGATTATAGAGATGTTTCAGTGTGTGTGGTGAACCGATGCCAACCCGCTAATGCAGACAGAATATAACTAGTAGTGTCCATCCCATGCTGCCCTGAGAGCTTATAGACACGCAGTGTGTGAACTGATAACACATGTAGACCATTCCTCATGGGGAAGGCAGATTCCCTCCTAAAAGACAATGAGCAGGCTGCTTTTTTATACTTACAACCTAATAGTATGCCTGATGTTGCTTAATGGTTAGGGTGGTGGCTTGAGATCCTCGATCCTGAGTTCAAATCCCACTCAGCTGTTGAATTAATACCAGGTGGGGTTGACTGCCTGTCATCCTTCCAGGTCGACAAATGAGTACCAGCTTGCTGGTATACTGTGTCGGAGTGGCGAGCCATCCAGGATTGTGCCAATAGCCAAGGAGACGCTAGGCAGCACCAATGCTCTGCCAGAGTATGGTCCCAATGGATGGAGGAACTAATCATGCAGTAGTTCAGTTTACAGAATCTTAGAATCAAATCTTGAATACTACTGCTTTCAGATAGATTTTTGAACCAACATTTTGATGGCCATTCCAGTGTCCTCATCACTATAGCTTGCCAGACTACAGTATTTGTAAAGATTGTGTGCACACAAAAAGTGAATTTAAGTTTGAAATGTGATTATATCGACATCATCTCAACTTCTGATCAATATTTGAAGCCATAGCTTAAACTATGTAGAATGATGAGACTAAAAATATAGCAGAGCGAAGTGGATGGATGGTGTGCCATCGCAAATCCCCATGCTTCCCACCTAAAGCAAAGCTGAAATATGGCAAAAAGTTCACCAGGAATGTCCAATTTTGAGTTTAAAAAATTTCCCCCAGTTTTTGACCCTGCGACCCTAAGTCCTAACCCCCCCCCCTCCCGGGACATGAACTGGACGTCAAATCCAAAAAAATCATTAAGTATTTCATGCATCGCCCAATGTTGATTGCATATTCAAATTTTCGTTTAAAAATGTGCCAGTATTACATTTATGTTATTTGACCTTTTGACCCCCCCAGGGGATGCGGCCAAAACGAATACTACTCTTCGACCTTCGTGTCTCGTGGTGACCAGAACTACCAAGTTTAGTGAATTTCTGCGCAACCGTGTTGGAGGAGATAGCGTGCCTGTCGGACGGACGGAGCTGATTACAATATCCCGGTGTTTTTTTCAAAAAGCATGGGGATCATAAAAACCACTAAAGAGGAGCTGTTAGAGATTTTAATACACTTTGCAGTAATAATATACAATGTATTATGAGATGAGATATACATTTTACAGAACGTTGGTGCTGCAAAGCAATTTCTTCGCACGGGATATACTGAGCTGTTAGCCATGGGTTTCCAACATTCAGTGAGGGCGCAAATTTGTAATTTGTTTACAGTGCCGATGGCGGTGGTAAGTCACCAACTCTTTGCATAGGACACCGTTGGATCTTTATGATCACCAAAATAATGCCGGGAGAATGGAACGCCAGTTTAACGTCCATCCGAGGGACGGCACACACATTGATCAATCACACTGCTGTAAACACCGGAATGAGAGCTCAAGCTGCTGGGTTGGGATTCAAACCCTGGCTAGACATCTTAGAGGCAAGCGTGCGTACCTCTTGGGCCATCCTGTGAACCACATAATGCATTATAACAGTTATTATAAAAATAAAAAACAACAATAAACACAATTGGCTCATTACTCCATTATCTCTTCATCTCATTACTTTTGGCTAACAATGTTGATTACGTATTGCTCGAGTAAGAAAATTCCAGACTTGCAATGCTTTTCTGCTTATGTTTGTCAAGCAAGGTTCATGCTATATAACATGCATTAAATAAATAGCCTTTCAATTGAAAAGGTTCGTACAGGAACTTTAGGCAGGGGCAGCATATTTTTCACCTCTCTCGAACAATTGAAACCTCTCTCTTCAAAACAGCTGAGTAAAGGATTTAAACAATAGGCATTCTGTTTGAAGAGCAACCATTGGTTGGCTGCAGTAATTCCAGCCTGTTTAATGTGCTCTAACATGTAGAGAGCTTGCAACGTTTCTCTTGACTCACATCATTACTTAAAGTTGAATTAATACCAGGTGGGTTAACTCGACCCAACCTGGTGGCCTTCGGATTACATCCTTCCGAGGTCGGCAAAATGAGTGTGCCAGCATGCTGATATACTGTGTCGGAGTGGCGACCCGTCCAGGATTGTGCCCAATAGCAAGGAGACTGGTTCGGCAGCACCAACGCTCTGCAAGAGTACGGTTCCAATGGATGGATGGATGGATTACTTAAAGTGCTTCATTGTCACTTCTTGATGCTACATTATTTCGTAGTTGTAGTGATCAGTCTCCCTCAAAGTAAAGAGGAAAGGGAATTTTATATCTTCAGCTCAATGGAAGTCAAAAGCGAGGCCTTCCTTGGGAATCTGTTGCCAGTACACATCGTCAAATTTCTCATTGAGGGACACAGTGAAAAGATCCTTCCAAAGTCCCACGCAACCTGCATAAAGAGAGTTTGTTTCTGAGAATGATGATTGCAAAGTATCGATCCACAGGGTTGGATCAACATTACAATTTTACTTGCAAGTAAAAAGCCAAGAGCCGCACTAATTGCGGCTTGTTCTGCCATGAGTGGTGGCTCTACTGTTCTCGGGATTGAAAAGTGCAGCTTCGAAATCCCTCCAGGTCGATCATGATCTCACTGTACATCTATGTGAAGAATACATTATCATTCGGTTTTGATTTGAAGCTTGCACATCATTGAGGTCTGGTTATGGTGCTGATGCACTAGACGTAGATTGGAGCAAGAATTTAGAATTTTACAAAATTAGCAGTGCACTAAGTGACTACTTTTTTGAAAAGTATGTGGGATCTTTAAAGTCCACAAACCAGCACATGGGCAGCCGCTTAAGTAAAGGTCCCCTCTGAAGACAGATTACTCTTTGATGCTTTGTCCACATAGACCAGGATAATGGTTTATGTCAGTCGGGAATAAACCTACAAGGCTCAAAGTCAGGTTAGTAACTCTGAGATATCTTGTCATGGTACTGCCTCGGCATGTTCGAGAACATCATCACGTTTATCTTCGTTTGGGCCTATCAAATAACAATCATCTGCTGATACAAGACATTCATTTGTGGACATTGTATGATGACATATTTTTCATGTTAAAAGACAAGTTTATGGTTTTGTAAAGCATTCTTCTGGCTCTGAACATTGTCTTAGTTCAGAGTATAAGAATGTTGTGACGCGCAGGTATAAATTGAATGGAACACACAATATATTAATACAATCAATGATGCTATTTATTTTGTTTAACCTGATAAAAACGATTAATGGCTCCCTTTTGGGTCATCTACTTAACATGTAAAAAAATTTAGAACCTTTTGCCATGCTCCTGTACAACCGTCGGAACCCGACTCGACCACCACATGATCTACGCACTCCTCTTCATCTCATTCCTCCTGAAATTTTTTTAATTTCTACCCCTCCTCCCCATATCCCCTACCCTTGCTTCTCTTTTTCTCCTTCTTCATTGTATGAATACGTCAATTACTCTGACTTTCTTTAATTCTAATTCTTCAAATTTATTCAACATATATCTACTCTGTGCGTGGTTCTCAACCCAGAAGGTGAAAGAATTCCAGTAAAGCAAAAATGGCAATCATTTAACAGAACAAACTGACAACAACAATACGAGGATTGTCGAGGCTTGAGTTCATCAACTAAGAAAACGAACATCACTAAAATTTAATTGCAACAAAAGAATAACAATAAATCTGCTAACAGAGTCATACCTGAAAGGCTTCACAAATGCAGCAAATTTTGTGAATCACGTGATTATGAACACAAAACATAATACGTTTCGGGTGGACCATGCGAGTTGGAACTGTGGTGTGAACAAACTGTCTGTGATTAGCCACACTGTGCTGCATCATACAGATACAATAACTGATTAATTATTGTAAGTACTGCACAATAAAACCTGGATATTATAAGAGTTTAAGAACGAATGCTTTATGGGGAGGGTAAAAGGACTTTCAGGCCACATGTATTTGTAAAATTGCACCCCTAACTTGGTGAAGCTGGATCGAGGCATGGATCGAGTTCATAACAATAAATGCTGCACGCACCTGTTAGCAACAGCATCTCCCACACTAAGCATTGTTTATATATGCCAAACAACGTATGTTTACATATAAACATGACGTCAGCATCATGTCGTATTCAGAATACAACAGCTATTCTTTGTTATGTTGCCGAGACCGAGCGAGCAGAGGTTGAGGACCTTGCAACCCACACCTGCAAAAAACTGAATTTTTTGGAAGGCTGGCTGCATTTTACATTTAATCATCATGTATTAAAACAAATATCGTGGGTAGGCGCTCCGATGTTGAAAGTTTTGTGTCATTTGCTGATGTGGTTGCAGAGAAACAAATTTAAAATCAATAAAAGGTGAACGAAAAAGTGCAAGCAGAGATTGCAGACTCTCACCAGGATTGTTTTGTGTGGTGTTTGTGTACTGGTGTGTTATGTAATTAATAACAGACTAATTAGAATTTCACTTTATAACTGCTGGCAGTGATGACCAGGTACCAAGACGTCCCACTTTGATGCAACACGCTTTGATTGGACACCTGACCATGATCCATGACGTTTATTATTATTCAATTTATTCAGAATTGGATTAAATAAATTATATTCATATCAAATGGAGACAAATATTGTAGGTACCGTCCTGCATTGGAGTCTCAAAGGAACCCGAACAAGCAAAAGCAAAGATGAAGTCATCAGGAGAACCTGAATAAGATTCAGATTTCAGCTGCTACTCCTCTATCCTCAAATCCATCCAGGCACAGCAAGTGAACTTATTCAAAAAATAAAAATAATAAAGAAATCAGATCAAAAAGAATCATTCTGGCTGCAGACCATGCGTTCAATAGGTTCTCCTGATTCAGGTTGAAATTTAAAACATATATTCTCCATCACTATTAAATCATAATTGTGAAGTTCTGTTGATTGATTAAGCGATTCAAGAGAAAGAATTTCTTTAAGATTTTCGCTCAATCCAATATGGCTGCCAGACTATGTGACTATCAATTATTCATGAATACCTGGTATCCCAAGAATGGGGAACATTTGTGTGAAGTTTCCCCTCAATCTGTCCAACTGTTCTGGAGAAGAGGATTTTTTTAGTTTTAGGGTAAAATCATATGGCTGTCAAACATGCTCCTATGATGTCATATGTGTGAACCTTTTGTTCCTCATGGATAGGTGGTCATACGTGTAGTTTCACATCGATCTGTTCAGCCCTTCAGAGAAGAAGATTTTTTGAAGGTTTTTTTTTTTTAACAATATGGCTGCTGAACACATGACCGATGATGTCATCACATTTTTTTCTGTGGACCATTTATCCCTCGATGACCCTCAAAATGTTCATCTGATGAGATGTCGCTTCTACATATGCAATTATGACATCATAAACGAAGGCACCTATGACATCATAAAAATCACATTCCCATGAGGAGTACTTGCTATGTGCAAATTTCAATTTTTCTGGTGGGTTTCAGAGATACAGACACCAAATTTTTCCCCGTTTTTCCAACATGGCTACCACACCACGGACCCATGACGTCATAATTATCAATAAAATATTCTTGATTTGTCGCTCTTATGGTGAAAATTTTGTCTCAATCGGACAAGCGGTTGCGGAGAAAACAGTAAGTTCTGTGTGGACAAGCAAACAGACAAACAAATAAACAACAAACAAACGGACCCAAAAGTAATCCGGTCTCCTTTAGCGAGGGGTAAATAATTAAGTGAGGACAGAAGAAAAAAATCAGTGAGGGCCTCTGCGACGTTCCACATCATGGTCAAGGATGGTCGTGTGTGTGTGTGTGTGTGTGTGTGTGTGTTGTGGTGTGTGTGTGTGTGTGTGTGTGTGTCGTGTGTGTTGTGGTGTGGTGTGTGTGCTGCGTGTGCATGCGTGTGTGGCGTGCGTGCGTATTGTTTATGGTTGTTGGGGTAGATGGATGATTAAATAAGAAGTTTAGCTTGTGTAGAGTTGCTTGTCCGTGACGAGTAAAAGCATCTCATGTAACTAAGTTAGGGAATCTGTGAGCTCAAGTGGTACATGTCACCACAGAGGGGTGGTGCGGTGTTAATTAAGCCGTGGGAGTAAAAAAAATTCCCAGTAGTGATTGCCCACTGTGATTTTCCCTATGTTTTTTATATTGCAAGCAGGCAGTAAGCTAGGAAACGCGTCCCTGAAACAACACAAACAGGAGAAGCCCGCCTTCCTGGGTTTCGGGCCGAGCAGGCTACGCCTGGGGCGGCAAGATATGGAGCACAGAGGAAGGGGAATGATCGAAGACACAGAAGAGGCTGGCACATCGCATGGGTGGATTGTTGGAAGGCTTTCCATCTGGAAAAGATGGGAGTTTGGCAGAGCAACACACCAGGTCGGTGTGCGAACCGCATGAGGCAGGTGGCACCTTGGGAAAAGGAATGGCTGGGACATTTGGAGCCTTGTGTATGAAAAGCTATATTGCAGATTGCCTGGCGAAGCGTCTGCCGGCTACAAGTGAAGCGCGTTTTGCCTGCGTGTCCACGTGTGGGTGAAGCGCCTCCATTCCGGGTTCGATGGGATCAGCTTAGGCCCAGCTGAGTATCAGTGTACTTAAAGGGGCTGAGGGGGAGGTCTTTTCATTTTTTGTCACACATTTGTCTGTATTTGTGTCGTGTGCGAGACATGGACGGAGTAGTTATTTATTTATTAGTATCCATTATTTCCTTTGAATTTGTCTTTGTAATTTGTGGATGTGCATTAAATGTTTTTATTTTGCAGAATTGTATTCATCCAGTTGTTGTGGGTTTTGATTAACCCCTTCAGCCTTGTTTTGTCCGCGGTGCACGTGCTCCTGTGCCGTATCCCCCCCAAGTCGCTACCTCCGCTATGCCTTCGAAAACGTGTTGAAATCTCCATCGATCACGTGTCCGCCTCCTAATTAAGACCGCTCGGCTGTCCGGGGGCTCTCGGTGTTAACCACTGGCTCTGACAATTTGTGTTGGGGGTTACCTGGGCTGACCAACTCTGCGACAATTATTGTATATTTTTCAGTCATGATCCAATTAATCGTCAAGATATATACAGTATATGGCCTTGAGGTACATACACTCACCTCTAGGTCATGCTATCTAGGTTTGAATGCCGACCATCTAGAATGTCCTGGTGTTTCATAGCAGCAGGTAGTTCATCAAAGTGCACACCTTCCTTCAGATGGATGTTAAACTGGTATCCATCTACCGCTTTAGTTGGTGTCTTTAAATATCCCCAGTGTCTTTAAAATCGCGGCATCCCGGTCAAATTCAAATTCCTGCCTAATCTACTGCTGGGGAGAGATGGAAAACCGCCCTGCA
>CM068953.1:105517818-105528501 GCA_035128595.1 Eptatretus atami
GAGGCTTTTCACGATAAACAAGGTCTTTCATGAGCCCCCAAAGAAAAAAATCTGGAGGTGTAAGGTCTGGGGAACGTGCCGGCCATTCGATCGGACCGCGGTGGCCGATCCACTTTCTGGGAAAGTTTTCATCAAGCCACTGACGAACATAACGTCGTCCATAATGAGGTGGAATAACAGTCCTGATCTTGTACCCTGGGCCAAAAGAAGGTTTGCAGCAAATCCAGGTAAATTTCTGCAGTGACAGATCCCTCAAAGAAAAGGGTCCAATTATATTATCCTAATGGAGATATGGCTGCCCAAACTGTCATTCCAGGTAAATTTACTCTTCTCAACTGTCACTCTTGGGTTATTCACAGCCCAGTAGACACAATTGTGCCATTAAGCTTAAAACATGCCTCATCTGACCACCAGATGTTGCCAAGCATTGTGTCCTCTTCGTGAAGTTTAGCTAAGAACTCTTCGCAAAATTGAAGACGGCGGTCGTCATCTACATCATGAAGGGCATGCAGTAAGCGTGGAATGTAAGGTTTCCATTTTTTTTCTGGTGAAGGATACGGATAACACTTGATTGGCTCCCTTCCAACTCTGCAGATAAACGGCGAGTTGACTTTTGCAGACTTTGTTCCAGTCTCCTGATGGCTTCTTCAGCCTTAGCTACATTCGTTGCCGTTTTCGGATGACCGGACTTCTTTGCAGTGGCTACCGACCCTGTTGCTTCAAATTTCAAGACAATCAATCGTATGCTTCTTCCCTGAGGTGGGTTAATATCGAATTCCTGTGCCAAACAGCATGCCGCCATCGTTGGTTGTTCATTACATTTGTAGTAATGTTTCACGGCCGTAATGCGTTGATTCATTGAAAGGTAATTCATGGTTCAATTTGGCAAATTCAGTAACTTTCCAAACTCGCAGCAATAACCTGCAAAACAAAATCAAAATAAATAAATTACGAAAATTAATAATCTACAAGACAATTATTAACAACATGACTTCCCAGAAAGAATCTGACAGCCGAAAAAACAGAAATCGGGTGCTACGTTTGACTCATCCTGTAGGTATATACATATATATATATATGTATATATATATATATATATATATATATATATATACACACATACACACACACACACACACACACACACACAACACACACCACACAGAGACTCGGTGTACAAACATTACGAATGCCTGCTCTTTCCATGAAATGGATTGATCAGGTGAATCCAGGTGAAACTTTGATGCTTTATTTATTGCACCTGTTAAATCCACTTCAATCAATGTAGATTAAGGGAAGAGACAGGTTAAAGAAGGATTTTTAAGCCTTGAGACATGGATTGTGTATGTATGCCATTCAGAGGGTGAATGAGCAAGACAAAAGATTTAAGTGCCTCTGAACGGGGTGTGGTAGTCGGTGCCAGGTGCACCAGTTTGAGTGTGTCAAGAACCGCAATGCGCTGGGTTTTTCATGCTCAACATTTTCCCGTGTGTATCAAGAATGATCCACCACCCAAAGGACATCCAGCCAACGGCAGGCCAATGGTCGAAAACGGCTCATTGATGAAAGAGGCCAAAGGAGGCTGAAATAGATGGGCTACAGTTAGTCAACTGACAGTCCAGTACAACATTGGTGCCGGAAGACCCATAAAATAATGATCACTCGTCGTACCTTGACACAAATGGGGTATGACAGCCGATGACAGTACAGAGTTCCACTTCTTTCAGCAATAAACAAGAACCTGCGGTTGCAGTGGGCTAGGGAATAAAAACATTGCCACTGAGGATGGGAAAACATTGCCTGATTTGACGAAATCCCGGTTCCCTGCTGTTTCACGCTGATGGGAGGACTAGGTTATGGAGAAAACCACATGAGTACATGCATCCATCATGCCGAGTGAATGGAGGGAATGCAGGTTAGAGATGTGGGTGGGTCTTTCTTTATTATTTATATATTGACTGCTTTTGACGTTTGCACATATTACATGTTTGGGAGCCTCATTGGTATGCATTGCTATCTGCGCTGTCACTGATAATGCGCCAAAAAGCGACGAAACCGGTCCGGCAGCTGAGGGGTGTGTAGCATTGAGATTCTCATGCGTGTACTGTGTGTAAATGTCTTTAGAGCTCTGGAGGAACTCTTGGGAGGGTTTGAAACAGGAAAGAACTTTCCTTGTGTCGGCCTTATTGTGGTTGCTTTATGCAGCTTCTTCGGCTCGAGGAGTGTGGGAGGTGTCGATTATTTATATAATCTGACCCACCTAGGTTTAGTTGATTAGATGAGAGCTGATTGACTATTCCTTCCACTCACAGGTGGGAAATGTGGGTGAGTCTTTCTTGATTATTTATATATTGACTGCTTTTGTCATTTGCATGTACTACATGCTTGGGAGCCTCCTTGGTATGCATTGCTGTCTGCGCTGTCGCTGATGATTCAACAAAAAGCGATGAACCGGTCCACCAGCTGAGGGGGTGTGTAGCATTGGGATTCTCATTTGTGTACTGTGTGTGAACGTCTTTATAGCTGTGGAGGAACTCTGGGAAGGGTTTGAAACAGCAAAGCGCTTACCTTGTGTAGGCCTTCTGGGTTGCTTAATGAGGCTTCTTCGGCTGGAGGAGTGTGGGAGCTGTTAATCATATATATATATATATATTATTATATTATATATATATATATTTAATATATATAATATATATATACATATATATATACATATATAATATATATGTGGGTGTATATATATATAATAATATATATATATTATATATGTATATATATATGTATATATATATGTATATGTATATATATACATACAGCCATATATATGTATATATATGTATATACTACATCTTCTTCTTCTTTTTCTTTTTCTCTTGCAGATGACAGCTTGGCATTTATCATTTAGTTAGAGTGCAACTATGCCACTGATGCTGTGCCCTGGTACACTGATACTCATTTCACCAATTCAGAAGGATGACAGGCTGGGTCACCCCACCTGGTATTAATTCAGCAGCCAACAAGGCTTGAACTCAGGACCCTAAGATCCAAAGCCAGCCATCCTAACCACTCGAACCACTGAGCCAACACCAGGCTTTGGTTGTAGATGGGGACACATTTTCTTTATTTACACTCTAACCCTAAATTATGAAGGTCAAGGTCATATGGCGGTCCGAATAAAATATGGCCATCATTGAATCACGAGCTAAGGTAAGCCTCACCCGACCCAGGGGAAGCCTACCTTGGCGATCGCTTTGTGATCGCAGATATCTAGTTTTCTGTTGCTATGCTGCTTTTACTTTGACGTGTCAGGAAAAACAAGAGACATCTTAGCAGCCAATGATCTTTTATTTTCTTGATCATTTTTAACCTTCACAATCCGTGCCGTGTTGTGACAAGTAGTATTTTCATAACAATGTCCCTTAGGATATATCATGGCTGTAGTTTTTATCCAGCAATAATTCAAACATTGGCAGGTCTGCAGATGTTGTCGTAGTCTAATGTTCTCCTCTTCTTAGGAATGGTACACAGCCTCATTAATTATCCCGAGTCCTCTCTTGATTTTGCAATGGCATCAGCTAACAAGCATCCTCTTGCGTGAAGGATATCACAAGGAACTTTAACTTTCATGCAATTGCAGATGAGTCAGTTGACTTCATCACTACCGAGGAAGGCATACCTCACGGCTTGTCTGAGCATCACTCGGATGGATGTTTTAATTTGATCTCATTCATTGGGCAATCGAATCTTCAGCACAGTATCCCAGCTATCCTGATAGTGCTGTTCCGATTTTGAGCGTCCAGTGTCACGATGTGTGTGTTTTATCAGTGCACTGTTCTTCTCAACCAGTTGGAGGAATTTTGTGCAGCAGTGGTGCTTATTCCTGAGGTGGTATTTCATATATTTTCTCCATTAGTGGGTTGGTGCATTTCATACCAATTTGTGTTAAGTATTCTCCAACATTTGCATTTCTATTATCGTTTCAGAGCACCTAATGAGAGTTATTGTAGTTTCTGTGGGTGTATGTGTGATGCATATTTGAACCTTCTCCAGGGTGTACTCATCGCATGTGATGTGCATTCTTCTGCCTGACCACAACATGGATGAAAACGTGCCTGACAAAGATGGTTCGTTAACAGCATTGTCACATTGATGACAGTGTTGATGCAATGTGGTGTGCGAACAGCGACACTTGGCTTAAGAGGCTTGTGGGGCTGCATTTTCCAATTTGGGATGAGTTCATGGAGTAAAAATCCGATTAATAGAGATGTTTCAGTGTGCGTGTGAACCGATGCCAACCCGCTAATGCAGACAGAAATAACTAGTAGTGTCCATCCCATGCTGCCCTGAGAGCATTATAGACAACCACGATGTGTGAACTGATAACACATGTAGACCATTCCTCATGGGGAAGGCAGATTCCCTCCTAAAAGACAATGAGCAGGCTGCTTTTTTTTATACTTACAACCTAATAGTATGCCTGATGTTGGCTTAATGGTTAGGGTGGTGGCTTGAGATCCTCGATCCTGAGTTCAAATCCCACTCAGCTGTTGAATTAATACCAGGTGGGGTTGACTGCCTGTCATCCTTCCTAGGTCGACAAATGAGTACCAGCTTGCTGGTATACTGTGTCGGAGTGGCGAGCCATCCAGGATTGTGCCCAATAGCCAAGGAGAGGCAGCACCAATGCTCTGCCCAGAGTATGGTCCCAATGGATGGAGGAACCTAATCATGGCAGTAGTTCAGTTTACAGAATCTTAGAATCAAATCTTGAATACTACTGCTTTCAGATAGATTTTTGAACCAACAATTTTGATGGCCATTCCAGTGTCCTCATCACTATAGCTTGCCAGACTACAGTATTTGTAAAGATTGTGTGCACACAAAAAGTGAATTTAAGTTTGAAATGTGATTATATCGACATCATCTCAACTTCTGATCAATATTTGAAGCCATAGCTTAAAACTATGTAGAATGATGAGACTAAAAATATAGCAGAGCGAAGTGGATGGATGGTGTGCCATCGCAAATCCCCATGCTTCCACCAAAGCAAAGCTGAAATATGGCAAAAAGTTCACCAGGAATGTCCAATTTTGAGTTTAAAAAATTTCCCCCAGTTTTTGACCCCTGCGACCCTAAGTCCTAACCCCCCCCCCCCCTCCGGGACATGAACTGGACGTCAAATCCAAAAAAATCATTAAGTATTTCATGCATCGCCCAATGTTGATTGCATATTCAAATTTCGTTTAAAAATTCGTGCCAGTAATTACATTTTATGTTATTTGACCTTTTGACCCCACCCCAGGGGATGCGGCCAAAACGAATACTACTCTTCGACCTTCGTGTCTCGTGGTGACCAGAACTACCAAGTTTAGTGAATTCTGCGCAACCGTGTTGGAGGAGATAGCGTGCCTGTCGGACGGACGGAGCTGATTACAATATCCCCGGTGTTTTTTTCAAAAAGCATGGGGACAATAAAACCACTAAAGAGGAGCTGTTAGAGATTTTAATACATTTTGCAGTAAATAATATACAATGTATTATGAGATGAGATATACATTTTACAGAACGTTGGTGCTGCAAAGCAATTTCTTCGCACGGGATATACTGAGCTGTTAGCCATGGGTTTCCAACATTCAGTGAGGGCAGCAATTTGTAATTTGTTTACAGTGCCGATGGCTGGTGGTAAGTCACCAACTCTTTGCATAGGACACCGTTGGATCTTTAATGATCACCAAATAATGCGGGAGATGGAACGCCCAGTTTAACGTCCATCCGAGGGACGGCACACACATTGATCAATCACACTGCCTGTAAAACACCGGAATGAGAGCTCAAGCTGCTGGGTTGGGATTCAAACCCTGGCTAGACATCTTAGAGGCAAGCGTGCGTACCTCTTGGGCCATCCTGTGAACCACATAATGCATTATACAGTATATTATTAAAAATAAAAAACAACAATAAACACAATTGGCTCATTACTCCATTATCTCTTCATCTCATTACTTTTGGGCTAACAATGTTGATTACGTTTGCTCGAGTAAGAAATTCAGACTTGCAATGCTTTTCTGCTTATGTTTGTCAAGCAAGGTTCATGCTATATAACATGCATTAAATAAATAGCCTTTCAATTGAAAAGGTTCGTACAGGAACTTTAGGCAGGGGCAGCCATATTTCACCTCTCTCGAAACAATTGAAACCTCTCTCTTCAAAACAGCTGAGTAAAGGATTTAAACAATAGGCATTCTCTTTGAAGAGCAACCATTGGTTGGCTGCAGTAATTCCAGCCTGTTTAATGTGCTCTAACAATGTAGAGAGCTTGCAACGTTTCTCTTGACTCACATCATTACTTAAAGTTGAATTAATACCAGGTGGGTTAACTCGACCAACCCTGGTTGGCTTCGGATTACATCCTTCCGAGGTCGGCAAATGAGTGCCCAGCATGCTGATATACTGTGTCGGAGTGGTGACCCGTCCAGGATTGTCCCAATAGCCAAGGAGACTGGTTCGGCAGCACCAACGTCTGCAGAGTACGGTCCAATGGATGGATGGATGGATTACTTAAAGTGCTTCATTGTCACTTCTTGGATAGCTACATTATTTCGTAGTTGTAGTGATCAGTCATCCCCTCCAAAGTAAGAGGAAAGGGAATTTTATTATCTTCAGCTCAACTGGAAGTCAAAAGCGAGGCCTTCTTGGGAATCTGTTGCCAGTCACATCGTCAAATTTCTCATTGAGGACACAGTGAAAAGATCCTTCCAAAGTCCCACGCAACTGCATAAGAAGAGTTTGTTTCTGAGAATGATGATTGCAAAGTATCGATCCACAGGGTTGGATCAACATTACAATTTTACTTGCAGTAAAAAGCCAAGAGCCCACTAATTGCCGCTTGTTCTGCCATGAGTGGTGGCCTCTACTGTTCTCGGGATTGAAAAGTGCAGCTCGAATCCCTCCCAGGTCGATCAAGCATCTCACTGTACATCTATGTGAAGAATACATATCATTACGGGTTTGATTTGAAGCTTGCACCATCATTGAGGTCTGGTTATGGTGCTGATGCACTAGAGTAGATGGAGCAGAATTTAGAATTTACCAAATTAGCAGTGCACTAAGTGACTACTTTTTTGAAAAGTACTGTGGGATCTTTAAAGTCCACAAACCAGCACAGGGCAGCCAGCTTAAGTAAAGGTCCCCTCTGAAGGACAGATTACTCTTTGATGCTTTGTCCACATAGACCAGGATAATGGTTTATCGTCAGTCGGGAATAAAACCTACAAGGCTCAAAGTCAGGTTAGTAACCTCTGAGAATATCTTGTCATGGTACTGGCCTCCGCATGTTCGAGAACATCACACGTTTATCTCGTTTGGGCCTATCAAATAACACATTTCTCTGCTGATACAAGACATTCATTTGTGGACATTGTATGATGACATATTTTTCATGTTAAAAGACAAGTTTATGGTTTTGTAAAGCATTCTTCTGGCTCTGAACATTGTCTTAGTTCAGAGTATAAGAATGTTGTGACGCGCAGGTATAAATTGAATGGAACACACAATAAATATAATACAATCAATGATGCTATTTAATTTTGTTTAACCTGATAAATAAACGATTAATGGCTCCCTTTTTGGGTCATCTACAAATTATACATGTAAAAAAATTTAGAACCTTTTGCCATGCTCCCTGTCAACCGTCGGAACCCGACTCGACCCACCACATGATCTACGCACTCCTTCATCTCATTTCCTCCTGAAACTTTTTAATTTCTACCCCTCTCCTCCCCATACTCCCCTACCCTTGCTTCTCTATTTTCTCCTTCTTCATTGTATGTAATACGCAATTACTCTGACTTTCTTTAATTCTAATTCTTCAAATTTTGATTCAACATTATCTACTCTGTGCGTGGTTCCTCAATCCAGGAGGGTGAAAGAATTCCACAGTAAAGCAAAAATGGCAATCAATTTAACAGAAAGCAAAACTGACACAAAACAATACGAGGATTGTCGAGGCTTGAGTTCATCAACTAAGAAAACGAACATCACTAAAAATTTAATTGCAACAAAAGAATAACAAATAAATCTGCTAACAGAGTCATACACTGAAAGGCTTCACAATGCAGCAAATTTTGTGAATCACGTGATTATTGAAACACAAAACATAATACGTTTCGGGTGTGACCATGCGAGTTGGAACTGTGGGTGAACAAACTGTCTGTGATTAGCCAACACTGTGCTGCATCATACAGATACAATAACTGATTAATTATTGTAAGTACTGCACAATAAACCTGGATATTATAAGAGTTTAAGACAAATGCTTTACTGGGAGGGTAAAAGGACTTTTCAGGCCACATGAATTTGTAAAATTGCACCCCCTAACTTGGTGAAGCAGCATAGGCATGGATCGAGTTCCAATAACAATAAATGCTGCACACCTGTTAGCAACAAGCATCTCCACAACTAACGCATTGTTTATATATGCCAAACAAACGTATGTTTACATATAAACATGACGTCAGCATCATGTCGTATTCAGAATCACAACAGCTATTCTTTGTTATGTTGCCGAGCCGAGCGAGCAGAGGTTGAGGACCTTGCAACCCACACCTGCAAAAAACTGAATTTTTTGGAAGGCTGGCCTGCATTTTACATTTAATCATCATGTATTAAAAAAAATATCCGTGGTAGGCGCTCCGATGTTGAAAGTTTTGTGTCATTTGCTGATGTGGTTGCAGAGAAAACAAATTTAAAATCAAATAAAGGTGAACAAGAAAAAGTGCAAGCAGAGATTGCAGACTCTCACCAGGACTTGTTTTGTGTGGTGTTTGTGTACTGGTGTGTTATGTAATTAATAACAGACATAATTAGAACTTTCACTTATATAACAGCTGGCAGTGATGACCAGTACCAAGACGTCCCACTTTGATGCAACCACGCTTTGATTGGACACCTGACCATGATCCATGACGTTTATTATTATCAATTTAATTCAGAATTGGATTAAATAAATTATATTCATATCAAATGGAAGACAAAATATTGTAGGTACCGTCCTGCATTGGATCATCAGAAGGAACCCGAACAAGCAAAAGCAAAGATGAAGTCATCAGGAGGAACCTGAATAAGATTCAGATTTCAGTGCTACTCCTCTATCCTCAAACCCATCCAGGCACAGCAATTGAACCTTATTCAAAAAAAATAAAATATAAAAAGAAATCAGATCAAAAGAAAAATCATTCTGGCTGCCAGACCATGCGTTCAATCAGGTTCTCCTGATTCAGGTTGAAATTTAAAACATATATTCTCCATCACTATTAAATCATAATTGTGAAGTTTCATGTTGATTGATTAAGCGATTCAAGAGAAAGAATTTCTTTAAGATTTTCGCTCAATCCAATATGGCTGCCAGACTATGTGACTATCAATTATTCATGAATACCCTGGTATCCCAAGAATTGGGGAACATTTGTGTAAGTTCCCCTCAATCTGTCCAACTGTTCTGGAGAAGAGGATTTTTTTAGATTTTAGGGTAAATCAATATGGCTGTCAAACCATGCTCCTATGATGTCATATGTGTGAACCTTTTGTTCCTCATGGATAGGTGGTCATACGTGTAGTTTCACATCGATCTGTTCAGCCACTTCAGAGAAGAAGATTTTTGAAGGTTTTTTTTTTTTAACAAATGGCTGCTGAATCACATGACCGATGATGTCATCACATTTTTTTCTGTGGACCATTTATCCCTCGATGACCCTCAAAATGTTCATACTGATGAGATGTAGCGTTCTCTACATATGCAATTATGACATCAAACGAAGGCACCTATGACATCATAAAAAATCACATTCCCCATGAGGAGTACTTGCTATGTGCCAAATTTCAATTTTTTCCTTGGTGTGGTTTCAGAGATACAGACACCAATTTTTCCCGTTTTTCCAACATGGCTACCACACCACGTGACCCATGACGTCATAATTATCAATAAAATATCTGATTTGTCGCTCTTATGGTGAAAATTTTGTCTCAATCGGACAAGCGGTTGCGGAGAAAAACAGTAAAGTTCTGTGTGGACAAGCAAACAGACAAACAAATAAACAAACAAACAAACGGACCCAAAAGTAATCCCGTCTCCTTTAGCGAGGGTAAAAATTAAGTGAGGACAGAAGAAAAAAATCAGTGAGGGCCTCTGCCGACGTTCCACATCATGGTCAAGGATGGTCGTGTGTGTGTGTGTGTGTGGTGTGTGTGTGTGTGTGTGTTGTGTGTGTGTGTGCATGCGTGTGCGTGCGTGTGGTGCGGTGCGTGCGTATTGTTATGGTTGTTGGGGTAGATGGAATGATTAATAAAGAAAGTTAGCGTTGTGTAGAGTTGCTTGTCCGTGACGAGTAAAAGCATCTCAATGTAACTAAGTTAGGGAATCTGTGAGCTCAAGTGGTACATGTCACCACACGAGGGGTGGTGCGGTGTTAATTAGCCGTGGGAGTAAAAAAAATTCCCAGTACGTGATTGCCCACTGTGATTTTCCCTATGTTTTTTATATTGCAAGCAGGCAGTAAAGCTAGGAAACGCGTCCCTGAACAACAACAAACAGAGAAGCCCGCCTTCCTGGGTTTCGGCGAGCAGGCTACGCCCTGGGGCGGAAGATATGGAGCACAGAAGGAGAGGGGAATGATCGAAGACACAGAA
>CM068953.1:105528526-105539111 GCA_035128595.1 Eptatretus atami
CTCTGTCCGACCATCAAGGAAATGATGTCTGCAGCTAAGACGATCAGGCTTGGTTTGCTATCACATGGTTCAGTGACATGGCTTCCTGCGTAAACTTGACAAGGAGGTCACCGCCATTGCCACAGACTCGTTAAAGCAGGCAACAATCGACATTTTTTCATTACAGAGTAGGCTCATCGCCAAACCTATGTTGTTTTGCTTTGAAAAGTACTATGTACTGTACGTGGTTAATTGTTTTATTTTTTTCAGTAGTAAAGTTACATTGTTTTGAGCAAGTGTTCATTATAATCAAACTAAAATGCTGAGTATTTGTCTCCGTATGTGTACTCGACATTTGATCCGCTTGATACTCCACAACTCTGGTGAACTCGGATATTAGAATCACCCGCTTATTAGAAATCAAATTTGTCCGCCCAAAGTGATTCTATTAAGCGGGTCCACTGTATATAATATATATATATATACTAACACACCACAACAACACAACACACACACACAACGTACAGTGTGTATACAGACAGTGTACACATATATATACAGGGTGAGTCAGAAGTAGCGCCCGATTTCTGTCAGTTGATTGTTTGTTTGCCATTTGTATTACAGTGTACAAGAAGGTAGAAATAAATGAATGACATGTTTATCTAACCATTTATTCAAGAAAAAATTATTACGGAACTGTACCAAGCTGTTTTACTTGCAATTTTCAAAGTGCCCTCCTCGTGATCGATACACAATTGCAGCCGAGCAGGCACAGAGCGGCACACACGTCTGCAGAGTTCGATATCAATTTCCTCAAACTTTGCAGTGATTTGAGCATTCAATTCCTGAATGGTACGAGGCTTTTCACGATAAACAAGGTCTTTCATGAGCCCAAAGAAAAAAATCTGGAGGTGTAAGGTCTGGGGAACGTGCCGGCCATTCGATCGGACCGCGGTGGCCGATCCACTTTCTGGGAAAGTTTTCATCAAGCCACTGACGAACATAACGTCCATAATGAGGTGGAAATAACAGTCCTGATCTGTTACCCTGGGCCAAAAGAAGGTTTGCAGCAAATCCAGGTAAATTTCTGCAGTGACAGATCCCTCAAAGAAAAAGGGTCCAATTATATTATCCCTAATGGAGATATGGCTGCCCAAACTGTCATTCCAGGTAAATTTACCTCCTTCTCAACTGTCACTCTTGGGTTATTCACAGCCCAGTAGACACAATTGTGCCATTAAGCTTAAAACATGCCTCATCTGACCACCAGATGTTGCCAAGCATTGTGTCCTCTTCGTGAATGTTTAGCTAGGACTCTTCGCAAATTGAAGACGGCGGTCGTCATCTACATCATGAAGGGCATGCAGTAAGCGTGGAATGTAAGGTTTCCATTTTTTTTCTGGTGAAGGATACGGATAACACTTGATTGGCTCCCTTCCAACTCTGCAGATAAACGGCGAGTTGACTTTTGCAGACTTTGTTCCAGTCTCCTGATGGCTTCTTCAGCCTTAGCTAATTCGTTGCCGTTTTCGGATGACCGGACTTCTTTGCAGTGGCTACCGACCCTGTTGCTTCAAATTTCAAGACAATCAATCGTATGCTTCTTCCCTGAGGTGGGTTAATATCGAATTCCTGTGCCAAACAGCATGCCGCCATCGTTGGTTGTTCATTACTATTTGTAGTAATGTTTCACGGCCGTAATGCGTTGATTCATTGAAAGGTAATTCATGGTTCAATTTGGTGCAAATTCAGTAACTTTCAAACTCGCAGCAATAACCTGCAAAACAAAATCAAAATAATAAATTACGAAAATTAATAATCTACAAGACAATTATTAACAACATGACTTCCCAGAAAGAATCTGACAGCCGAAAAAACAGAAATCGGGTGCTACGTTTGACTCATCCTGTAGGTATATAAAATATATATATATATGATATTATATATTAATATATATATATATATATAATACACACATACATACACACACACACACACACACACACACAGAGACTCGGTGTACAAAACATTACGAATGCCTGCTCTTTCCATGAAATGGATTGATCAGGTGAATCCAGGTGAAACCTTTGATGCTTTATTTATTGCACCTGTTAAATCCACTTCAATCAATGTAGATTAAGGGGAAGAGACAGGTTAAAGAAGGATTTTTAAGCCTTGAGACATGGATTGTGTATGTATGCCATTCAGAGGGTGAATGAGCAAGACAAAAGATTTAAGTGCCTCTGAACGGGGTGTGGTAGTCGGTGCCAGGTGCACCAGTTTGAGTGTGTCAAGAACCGCAATGCTGCTGGGTTTTTCATGCTCAACATTTTCCCGTGTGTATCAAGAATGATCCACCACCCAAAGGACATCCAGCCAACGGCAGGCCAATGGTCGAAAACGGCTCATTGATGAAAGAGGCCAAAGGAGGCTGAAATAGATGGGCTACAGTTAGTCAACTGACAGTCCAGTACAACATTGGTGCCGGAAGACCCATAAAATAATGATCAACTCGTCGTACCTTGACACAAATGGGGTATGACAGCCGATGACAGTACAGAGTTCCACTTCTTTCAGCAATAAACAAGAACCTGCGGTTGCAGTGGGCTAGGGAATAAAAACATTGCCACTGGAGGATGGGAAAACATTGCCTGATTTGACGAATCCCGGTTCCTGCTGTTTCACGCTGATGGGAGGACTAGGTTATGGAGAAAACCACATGAGTACATGCATCCATCATGCCGAGTGAATGGAGGGAATGCAGGTTAGAGATGTGGGTGGGTCTTTCTTTATTATTTATATATTGACTGCTTTTGACGTTTGCACATATTACATGTTTGGGAGCCTCATTGGTATGCATTGCTATCTGCGCTGTCACTGATAATGCGCCAAAAAGCGACGAAACCGGTCCGGCAGCTGAGGGGGTGTGTAGCATTGAGATTCTCATGCGTGTACTGTGTGTAAATGTCTTTAGAGCTCTGGAGGAACTCTTGGGAGGGTTTGAAACAGGAAAGAACTTTCCTTGTGTCGGCCTTATTGGGTTGCTTTATGCAGCTTCTTCGGCTCGAGGAGTGTGGGAGGTGTCGATTATTTATATAATCTGACCCACCTAGGTTTAGTTGATTAGATGAGAGCTGATTGACTATTCCTTCCACTCACAGGTGGGAAATGTGGGTGAGTCTTTCTTGATTATTTATATATTGACTGCTTTTGTCATTTGCATGTACTACATGCTTGGGAGCCTCCTTGGTATGCATTGCTGTCTGCGCTGTCGCTGATGATTCAACAAAAAGCGATGAAACCGGTCCACCAGCTGAGGGGGTGTGTAGCATTGGGATTCTCATTTGTGTACTGTGTGTGAACGTCTTTATAGCTGTGGAGGAACTCTGGGAAGGGTTTGAAACAGCAAAGCGCTTACCTTGTGTAGGCCTTCTTGGGTTGCTTAATGAGGCTTCTTCGGCTGGAGGAGTGTGGGAGCTGTTAATCATATATATATATATATATATATATATATATATATATATATATATATATATATATATATATATATATATATATATATATATATATATATATACATATATATATATATATGTGGGTGTATATATATATATATACAGTATATATATATGTATATATGTATATATATATGTATATATATATGTATATGTATATATATACATACAGCCATATATATGTATATATATGTATATACTACATCTTCTTCTTCTTTTTCTTTTTCTTCTTGCAGATGACAGCTTGGCATTTATCATTTAGTTAGAGTGCAACTATGCCACTGATGCTGTGCCCCTGGTACACTGATACTCATTTCACCAATCTCAGAAGGATGACAGGCTGGGTCAACCCCACCTGGTATTAATTCAGCAGCCAACAAGGCTTGAACTCAGGACCCTAAGATCCAAAGCCAGCCATCCTAACCACTCGAACCACTGAGCCAACACCAGGCTTTGGTTGTAGATGGGGACACATTTTCTTTATTTACACTCTAACCCTAAATTATGAAGGTCAAGGTCATATGGCGGTCCGAATAAAATATGGCCATCATTGGATCACGAGCTAAGGGTAAGCCTCACCCGACCCAGGGGAAGCCTACCCTTGGCGATCGCTTTGTGATCGCAGATATCTAGTTTTCTGTTGCTATGCTGCTTTTACTTTGAACGTGTCAGGAAAAACAAGAGACATCTTAGCAGCCAATGATCTTTTATTTTCTTGATCATTTTTAACCTTCACAATCCGTGCCGTGTTGTGACAAGTAGTATTTTCATAACAATGTCCCTTAGGATATAATCATGGCTGTAGTTTTTATCCAGCAATAATTCAAACATTGGCAGGTCTGCAGATGTTGTCGTAGTCTAATGTTCTCCTCTTCTCTAGGAATGGTACACAGCCTCATTAATTATCCCCGAGTCCTCTCTTGATTTTTGCAATGGCATCAGCTAACAAGCATCCTCTTGCGTGAAAGATATCACAAGGAACTTTAACTTTCATGCAATTGCAGATGAGTCAGTTGACTTCATCACTACCGAGGAAGGCATACCTCACGGCTTGTCTGAGCATCACTCGGATGGATGTTTTAATTTGATCTCATTCATTGGGCAATCGAATCTTCAGCACAGTATCCCAGCTATCCTGATAGTGCTGTTCCGATTTTGAGCGTCCAGTGTCACGATGTGTGTGTTTTATCAGTGCACTGTTCTTCTCAACCAGTTGGAGAGATTTTGTGCAGCAGTGGTGCTTATTCCTGAGGTGGTATTTCATATATTTTCTCCATTAGTGGGTTGGTGCATTTCATACCAATTTGTGTTAAGTATTCTCCAACATTTGCATTTCTATTATCGTTTCAGAGCACCTAATGAGAGGTTATTGTAGTTTCTGTGGGTGTATGTGTGATGCATATTTGAACCTTCCTCCAGGGTGTACTCATCGCATGTGATGTGCACTTCTTCTGCCTGACCACAACATGGATGAAAACGTGCCTGACAAAGATGGTTCGTTAACAGCATTGTCACATTGATGACAGTGTTGATGCAATGTGGTGTGCGAACAGCGACACTTGGCTTAAGAGGCTTGTGGGGCTGCATTTTCCAATTTGGGATGAGTTCATGGAGTAAAATCCGATTAATAGAGATGTTTCAGTGTGCGTGTGAACCGATGCCAACCCGCTAATGCAGACAGAATATAACTAGTAGTGTCCATCCCATGCTGCCCTGAGAGCATTAATAGACAACCACGATGTGTGAACTGATAACACATGTAGACCATTCCTCATGGGGAAGGCAGATTCCCCTCCCTAAAAGACAATGAGCAGGCTGCTTTTTTATACTTACAACCTAATAGTATGCCTGATGTTGGCTTAATGGTTAGGGTGGTGGGCTTGAGATCCTCGGATCCTGAGTTCAAATCCCACTCAGCTGTTGAATTAATACCAGGTGGGGTTGACTGCCTGTCATCCTTCCGAGGTCGACAAAATGAGTACCAGCTTGCTGGTATACTGTGTCGGAGTGGCGAGCCATCCAGGATTGTGCCCAATAGCCAAGGAGAGGCAGCACCAATGCTCTGCCCAGAGTATGGTCCCAATGGATGGAGGAACCTAATCATGGCAGTAGTTCAGTTTACAGAATCTTAGAATCAAAATCTTGAATACTACTGCTTTCAGATAGATTTTTGAACCAACAATTTTGATGGCCATTCCAGTGTCCTCATCACTATAGCTTGCCAGACTACAGTATTTGTAAAGATTGTGTGCACACAAAAAGTGAATTTAAGTTTGAAATGTGATTATATCGACATCATCTCAACTTCTGATCAATATTTGAAGCCATAGCTTAAAACTATGTAGAATGATGAGACTAAAAATATAGCAGAGCGAAGTGGATGGATGGTGTGCCATCGCAAATCCCCATGCTTCCCACCTAAAGCAAAGCTGAAATATGGCAAAAAGTTCCACCAGGAATGTCCAATTTTGAGTTTAAAAAATTTCCCCCCAGTTTTTGACCCCTGCGACCCTAAGTCCTAACCCCCCCCCCCCTCCCGGGACATGAACTGGACGTCAAATCCAAAAAAATCATTAAGTATTTCATGCATCGCCCAATGTTGATTGCATATTCAAAATTTCGTTTAAAAAATCGTGCCAGTAATTACATTTTATGTTATTTGACCTTTTGACCCCACCCCAGGGGATGCGGCCAAAACGAATACTACTCTTCGACCTTCGTGTCTCGTGGTGACCAGAACTACCAAGTTTAGTGAATTTCTGCGCAACCGTGTTGGAGGAGATAGCGTGCCTGTCGGACGGACGGAGCTGATTACAATATCCCCGGTGTTTTTTTCAAAAAGCATGGGGATCATAAAAACCACTAAAGAGGAGCTGTTAGAGATTTTAATACACTTTGCAGTAAATAATATACAATGTATTATGAGATGAGATATACATTTTACAGAACGTTGGTGCTGCCAAAGCAATTTCTTCGCACGGGATATACTGAGCTGTTAGCCATGGGTTTCCCAACATTCAGTGAGGGCAGCAATTTGTAATTTGTTTACAGTGCCGATGGCTGGTGGTAAGTCACCAACTCTTTGCATAGGACACCGTTGGATCTTTAATGATCACCAAATAATGCCGGGAGATGGAACGCCCAGTTTAACGTCCATCCGAGGGACGGCACACACATTGATCAATCACACTGCCTGTAAAACACCGGAATGAGAGCTCAAAGCTGCTGGGTTGGGATTCAAACCCTGGCTAGACATCTTAGAGGCAAGCGTGCGTACCTCTTGGGCCATCCTGTGAACCACATAATGCATTATACAGTATATTATTAAAAATAAAAAACAACAATAAACACAATTGGCTCATTACTCCATTATCTCTTCATCTCATTACTTTTTGGGCTAACAATGTTGATTACGTATTGCTCGAGTAAGAAAATTCCAGACTTGCAATGCTTTTCTGCTTATGTTTGTCAAGCAAGGTTCATGCTATATAACATGCATTAAATAAATAGCCTTTCAATTGAAAAGGTTCGTACAGGAACTTTAGGCAGGGGCAGCCATATTTCACCTCTCTCGAAACAATTGAAACCTCTCTCTTCAAAACAGCTGAGTAAAGGATTTAAACAATAGGCATTCTCTTTGAAGAGCAACCATTGGTTGGCTGCAGTAATTCCAGCCTGTTTAATGTGCTCTAACAATGTAGAGAGCTTGCAACGTTTCTCTTGACTCACATCATTACTTAAAGTTGAATTAATACCAGGTGGGGTTAACTCGACCCAACCCTGGTTGGCCTTCGGATTACATCCTTCCGAGGTCGGCAAAATGAGTGCCAGCATGCTGATATACTGTGTCGGAGTGGTGACCCGTCCAGGATTGTGCCCAATAGCCAAGGAGACTGGTTCGGCAGCACCAACGCTCTGCACAGAGTACGGTTCCAATGGATGGATGGATGGATTACTTAAAGTGCTTCATTGTCACTTCTTGGATAGCTACATTATTTCGTAGTTGTAGTGATCAGTCATCCCCTCCAAAGTAAAGAGGAAAGGGAATTTTTATATCTTCAGCTCAACTGGAAGTCAAAAGCGAGGCCTTCCTTGGGAATCTGTTGCCAGTACACATCGTCAAATTTCTCATTGAGGGACACAGTGAAAAGATCCTTCCAAAGTCCCACGCAACCTGCATAAAGAGAGTTTGTTTCTGAGAATGATGATTGCAAAGTATCGATCCACAGGGTTGGATCAACATTACAATTTTACTTGCAAGTAAAAAGCCAAGAGCCCACTAATTGCCGCTTGTTCTGCCATGAGTGGTGGCCCTACTGTTCTCGGGGATTGAAAAGTGCAGCCTCGAATCCCTCCCAGGTCGATCAAGCATCTCACTGTACATCTATGTGAAGAATACATATCATTACGGGTTTGATTTGAAGCTTGCACCATCATTGAGGTCTGGTTATGGTGCTGATGCACTAGATGTAGATTGGAGCAAGAATTTAGAATTTTACCAAATTAGCAGTGCACTAAGTGACTACTTTTTTGAAAAGTACTGTGGGATCTTTAAAGTCCACAAACCAGCACACGGGCAGCCAGCTTAAGTAAAGGTCCCCTCTGAAGGACAGATTACTCTTTGATGCTTTGTCCACATAGACCAGGATAATGGTTTATCGTCAGGTCGGGAATAAAACCTACAAGGCTCAAAGTCAGGTTAGTAACCTCTGAGATATCTTGTCATGGTACTGCCTCCGGCATGTTCGAGAACATCATCACGTTTATCTCGTTTGGGCCTATCAAATAACACATTTCTCTGCTGATACAAGACATTCATTTGTGGACATTGTATGATGACATATTTTTCATGTTAAAAGACAAGTTTATGGTTTTGTAAAGCATTCTTCTGGCTCTGAACATTGTCTTAGTTCAAGAGTATAAGAATGTTGTGACGCGCAGGTATAAATTGAATGGAACACACAATAAATATTAATACAATCAATGATGCTATTTAATTTTGTTTAACCTGATAAATAAACGATTAATGGCTCCCTTTTTGGGTCATCTACAAATTATACATGTAAAAAATTTAGAACCTTTTGCCATGCTCCCTGTACAACCGTCGGAACCCCGACTCGACCCACCACATGATCTACGCACTCCTCTTCATCTCATTTCCTCCTGAAACTTTATTAATTTCTACCCCCCTCCTCCCCATACTCCCCTACCCTTGCTTCTCTATTTTCTCCTTCTTCATTGTATGTAATACGGCAATTACTCTGACTTTCTTTAATTCTAATTCTTCAAATTTTGTTCAACATTTATCTACTCTGTGCAGTGGTTCCTCAATCCAGGAGGGTGAAAGAATTCCCAGTAAAGCAAAAATGGCAATCAATTTAACAGAAAGCAAAACTGACACAAAACAATACGAGGATTGTCGAGGCTTGAGTTCATCAACTAAGAAAACGAACATCACTAAAAATTTAATTGCAACAAAAGAATAACAAATAAATCTGCTAACAGAGTCATACACTGAAAGGCTTCACAAATGCAGCAAATTTTGTGAATCACGTGATTATTGAAACACAAAACATAATACGTTTCGGGTGTGACCATGCGAGTTGGAACTGTGGGTGAACAAACTGTCTGTGATTAGCCAACACTGGTGCTGCATCATACAGATACAATAACTGATTAATTATTGTAAGTACTGCACAATACAACCTGGATATTATAAGAGTTTAAGAACAAATGCTTTACTGGGGAGGGGTAAAAGGACTTTCAGGCCACCATGAATTTGTAAAAATTGCACCCCCTAACTTGGTGAAGCAGCAAGGCATGGATCGAGTTCCATAACAATAAATGCTGCACCACCTGTTAGCAACAAGCATCTCCCACACTAACGCATTGTTTATATATGCCAAACAAACGTATGTTTACATATAAACATGACGTCAGCATCATGTCGTATTCAGAATCACAACAGCTATTCTTTGTTATGTTGCCGAGGCCGAGCGAGCAGAGGTTGAGGACCTTGCAACCCACACCTGCAAAAAACTGAATTTTTTGGAAGGCTGGCTGCATTTTACATTTAATCATCATGTATTTAAAAAAAATATCCGTGGGTAGGCGCTCCGATGTTGAAAGTTTTGTGTCATTTGCTGATGTGGTTGCAGAGAAAACAAATTTAAAATCAAATAAAGGTGAACAAGAAAAAGTGCAAGCAGAGATTGCAGACTCTCACCAGGACTTGTTTTGTGTGGTGTTTGTGTACTGGTGTGTTATGTAATTAATAACAGACATAATTAGAACTTTCACTTTATAACAGCTGGCAGTGATGACCAGGTACCAAGACGTCCCACTTTGATGCAACCACGCTTTGATTGGACACCTGACCATGATCCATGACGTTTATTATTATTCAATTTAATTCAGAATTGGATTAAAATAAATTATATTCATATCAAATGGAAGACAAAATATTGTAGGTACCGTCCTGCATTGGAGTCATCAGAAGGAACCCGAACAAGCAAAAAGCAAAGATGAAGTCATCAGGAGGAACCTGAATAAGATTCAGATTTCAGCTGCTACTCCTCTATCCTCAAACCCATCCAGGCACAGCCAATTGAACCTTATTCAAAAAAATAAAAAATAATAAAAAGAAATCAGATCAAAAAGAAAAAATCATTCTGGCTGCCAGACCATGCGTTCAATCAGGTTCTCCTGATTCAGGTTGAAATTTAAAACATATATTCTCCATCACTATTAAATCATAATTGTGAAGTTTCATGTTGATTGATTAAGCGATTCAAGAGAAAGAATTTCTTTAAGATTTTCGCTCAATCCAATATGGCTGCCAGACTATGTGACTATCAATTATTCATGAATACCCTGGTATCCCCAAGAATTGGGGAACATTTGTGTGAAGTTTCCCCTCAATCTGTCCAACTGTTCTGGAGAAGAGGATTTTTTTAGATTTTAGGGTAAATCCAATATGGCTGTCAAACCATGCTCCTATGATGTCATATGTGTGAACCTTTTGTTCCTCATGGATAGGTGGTCATACGTGTAGTTTCACATCGATCTGTTCAGCCACTTCAGAGAAGAAG
>CM068953.1:105539121-105549710 GCA_035128595.1 Eptatretus atami
TGCTGAATCACATGACCGATGATGTCATCACATTTTTTTCTGTGGACCATTTATCCCTCGATGACCCTCAAAAATGTTCATACTGATGAGATGTAGCGTTCTACATATGCAATTATGACATCATAACGAAGGCACCTATGACATCATAAAAAATCACATTCCCCATGAGGAGTACTTGCTATGTGCCAAATTTCAATTTTTTCCTGGTGCGGGTTTCAAGATTACAGACCACCAATTTTTCCCGTTTTTCCAACATGGCTACCACACCACGAGACCCATGACGTCATAATTATCAATAAAATATTCTTGATTGTCGCTCTTATGGTGAAAATTTTGTCTCAATCGGACAAGCGGTTGCGGAGAAAAACAGTAAAGTTCTGTGTGGACAAGCAAACAGACAAACAAATAAACAAACAAACAAACGGACCCAAAAGTAATCCCGTCTCCTTTAGCGAGGGTAAAAATTAAGTGAGGACAGAAGAAAAAAATCAGTGAGGGCCTCTGCCGACGTTCCACATCATGGTCAAGGATGTCGTTGTGTGGTGTGTCGTGTGTGTGTGTGTGTGTGTGTGTGTGTGTGTGTGTGTGTGTGTGTGTGTGTGTGCATGCGTGTGCTGCGTGTGTGCGTGCGTGCGTATTGTTATGGTTGTTGGGGTAGATGGAATGATTAAATAAGAAAGTTTAGCGTTGTGTAGAGTTGCTGGTCCGTGGACGAGTAAAAGATTCCTCAAATGTAACTAAGTTAGGGAATCTGTGAGCTCAAGTGGTACATGTCACCACACGAGGGGTGGTGCGGTGTTAATTAGCCGTGGGAGTAAAAAAAATTCCCCAGTACGTGATTGCCCACTGTGATTTTCCCTATGTTTTTTATATTGCAAGCCAGGCAGTAAAGCTAGGAAACGCGTCCCTGAAACAACAACAAACAGGAGAAGCCCCGCCTTCCTGGGTTTCAGGGCGAGCAGGCTACGCCCTGGGGGCGGAAGATATGGAGCACAGAAGGAGAGGGGAATGATCGAAGACACAGAAGAGGCTGGCACATCGCATGGGTGGATTGTGGAAGGCTTCCATCTGGAAAAGATGGGAGTTTGGCAGAGCACACACACCAGGTCGGTGTGCGAACCGCATGAGGCAGGTAGCACCTTGGGAAAAGGAATGGCTGGGACATTTGGAGCCTTTGTGTATGAAAAGCTGATTGCAGATTGCCTGGCGAACGTCTGCCCGGCTACAAGTGAAGCGCCGTTTTGCCTGCGTGTCCACGTGTGGGTGAAAGCGCCTCCATTCCGGGTTCGACGGGGATCAGCTTAGGCCCAAGCTGAGTATCAGTGTACTTAAAGGGGCTGGAGGGGGGAGGTCTTTTCATTTTTTGTCACACATTTGTCTGTATTTGTGTCCGTGTGCGAGACATGGACCGGAGTAGTTATTTATTTATTAGTATCATTATTTCCTTTGACATTATTGTCTTTGTAAATATTTGTGGATGTGCATTAAATGTTTTTATTTTGCAGAAATTGTATTCATCCAGTTGTTGTGGGTTTGTAGATTAAACCCCCTTCAGCCCCTTGTTTTGTCCCGGTGCAGTGCTCCTGTGCCGTAATCCCCCACCCGTCCGCTACCTCCGCCATGCCCTTCGAAAACGTGTTGAAATCTCCATCGATCAACGTGTCCGCCTCCTAATAATAAAGACCGCTCGGCTGTCCGGGGGCTCTCGGTGTTAACCACCTGGCTCTGACAAATTTGTGTTGGGGGTTAACCTGGGCTGACCAACTCTGCGACAATATATTGTATATTTTTCAGTCATCATCCAATTAATCCGTCAAGATATATACAGTATATGGCCTTGAGGTACATACACTCACCTCTAGGTCATCTATCCTAGGTTTGAATGCGGACCCATCTAGAAACTGTCCTGGTGTTTCATAGGCAAGCCAGGTAATTCATCAAAGTGCAACACCTTCCTTCAGATGGATGTTAAACTGGTATCCCATCTACCGCCTTTAGTTGGTGCTCTTTAAATATCCCACAGTGTCTTTAAAATCGCCGGCATCCCGGTCAAATTCCAAATTCCTGCCCTAACTACTGCTGGGAGAGAGATGGAAAACCGCCCTGCATAACACCAGGCCGAGTAACTGCTTTGGCAAGACCAACGCTCTGTAACATAGAGTATGGTACACTGGATATATATATATATATATATATATATATATATATATATATATAATAATATATATATATATATATATATATATATATATATATATATATATACACAGTAATCCCCCACTATATCGCGGTTCACCTAACGCACCCCCGCTTCATCGCGGTTTTTCCCTTGGAACCTAACTAATTTTTCTGCGGATTCCCCGGCTGGTTAGTATCGGGTAATAATATATAAAATAGAAATTATTTAAGCAATAAATTATAACGCGTGGTGCTCGACGAGTCACACAATGCACGAGACAAAGTTTCGCTTATGAACTTCGAATATTTTCTACGTTTTTTTCTCCAAGCCCAACGATGGCGCCCAAACGCCTTGCACCTTCTAAGGCTTCTGGCAAGGAACCGAAGCGCCAGAGGAAGGTTTATATCTCACCGACTTATAAATCAAACCCAATCGTGTTTATACACCCGCCCAGCGTTTAATAATCACTCGATATAAATAACCCAATCGTGTTTACACCGCCAGCGTTTAATAATCACTCGATATAAATCAAATCCAATCGTGTTTACACACCACCCAGCGTTTAATAATCACTCGATATAAATAAAACCCAATCGTGTTTACACACCGCCCAGCGTTTAATATTCACTCGATATAAATCAAACCCAATCCTGTTTACACACCACCCAGCGTTTAAGAATCACTCGATATAAATAAAACCCAATCGTGTTAATACACCACCCAGCGTTTAATAATCACTCGATATAATAATATGCCCCGTTAGAATAGGTGTACCATATCCCTGTGTCGTAAGAGGCGACCAGGGTTGCGTCAGGAAGGGCATCCGGCGTAAAACCTGTGCCAAATCATTATGCGGATCATAACGGATGATCCGCTGTGGCGACCCCTAACGGGAGCAGCCGAAAGAAGAAGAAGAAGAAGAAGAAGAAGATATATATTTTAATATATCTATATTTTTATATATCTATACAGTATATATATATATATATATATATATATATATATATATATATATATATATTCTATATTTTTATATATCTATACAGTAATATCTATAATCTATATATATATATAATTTTAATATATCTATATTTTTATATATCTATACAGTATATATATATATATATTTATATATATATCTATACAGCATATATATATATATATATATTTTAATATATCTATGTTTTATATATCTATACAGTATATATATATATATATTTTAATATATCTACATTTTATAATATCGATACAGTATATATATATTTTTAATATATCTACATTTTTATATATCTATACAGTATATATATTTAATATATCTACATTTTATATATCTATACAGTATATAATATATATATATATATATATATAATATATATATATATATATATATAATCTATGTATTTTAATATATCTATGTATTTTAATATATCTATATTTTAATATATCTATACAGTATATATTATATAATATATATTAATATATCTATATTTTTATATATCTGTTCAGTATATATATTTATATATATATATATAATTAATATATATGTATATATATATATATATATATATATATATATATATATATATATATATATATAATATATATATATGTACAGGTAGTCGGCGACTTACGACCACAATTCGTTCTGACCAATCGGTCGTAAGTCGAACAACGTATATTTTACATTAAAAAAAAAAAAAACGTGGTCGTAAAGTCGAACAGTCGTAAGTCGCATAGGTCGTAAGTCGACGACTACCTGTATATATATATATATAGTGTTACGGCTGTGGAAATTCGCAAACACATTCAGGTCCCGTAGGTGAGATATCTTTTAAGTACATGTATAGTTAGCCCCAAACCATTGTTTAGAGGGAATTAATGTGATCCAGTCCGGCTGCGATCCTCCAGTTAGTCGTTTTTCTTTCCCTATCTTGATTTCAAACGACCAAAAACTGCAACATGCTGGTGCGTTTTTCCCGCCATTCTTCTCCGCGCTTGGTGTGAGGGAAGAGGGGGAAGGCAGAGCTCGCCGTCGATTGGTGGATGGACAGTGTGAGGCGGTCGGGGTGAGGGAACGCCCCTTTTCCAGAACCCTCTCGAAGGAGGGTGGAGCCGAAAACGGGGCGGAGTGAAGGGCGGACCCCGGCGCTATAAAAGTCGGACACGGGCTCTCTCTCTCTCTCTCTCTCTCTCTCTCTCTCTCTCTCTCTCTCTCTCTCTCTTCGGCTCTTCCTCTTCCCTCTCTCTTTCGTCTGGAGCTGGTCTCGTCGTTCGTCTTGGCTGGTGGTCTGGTCTTCTGGTTCGAGTCGCGAGCTTGTCGTTCCTGCCTTGCTTTCTTTGATCCTCGCGCGAGCCCTGGGACCCGTGCACGAGCGCGGAGAATAGCGCCGAACAAACCCCGTCCGTTCCCCAAAACCCCGTCCGAGCTGTCGGGCGGACGACGCAGCTACGCGGCGGCACGAGCTCGGTGCACCACGCCGAAGAGAGCTCGCAGACCGCGAGAGGAGTTACGGTCGCCAGGACTCGACACGACCAGGGAAGTCGCGACTTCCATTTCTTTGGGTTTTGTTGTGAACGTGTGGTGTGTGCCCGTGTCTTAATAAGTAAAACCTGTATAAGTGTTGCCGAGTGTCCGCGTTAGTCGGTTGTAGCTCTGCGTCGTCGTTGTCTATCTTTTATTGATATATGTGCATTCTGTGCTATACGTGTGCTTTGTGTCCGTGTGTGTAAATAAATGCTTGCTTGTTGAATTGTTTCCCCGTTTCGCTGCGTCCTTTCCTTTGTTGGTCTTCATCTTGCTTCACGTAAAGGGTTTGAGTGGGCGCGAGACGCCCGATAAAATTGGAACCGTCAAGGTCGACGATAACTCCGCTCGGTTATCCCTGTAGCACGGAACGAGCCGCTTAAGCGGTTCGTGTCCGAAGTCGACCTGTGGTGTGGTACAACCCCTCGGTAGGTTACCCGTGCGAGTACTTAGGTATATCGACTTTCGGCGATTCACCCTACCTCGCACGGGTGGAATGCGGACTGGGTTGTGGTGAGGTTAACCCCCCCCGTGACTGGCTCCCGGCGTTAGTCCGAGAGGGTCACGACTGAATTGTCCGTCCGGTGGGCGAGCGGTCGCGATTCGAGTCACGGTGCCGATCGCACGCCGGCGGGCGCGAATTCGCAACACTGGTGTCAGAGAGCGGGAAAACAAACCCTCCTGTCTCCAGCTAAATTCACAGGAATCGGTCCAGGGGTGAGAGGAGCGACCCCCGATTCCCTCCAAATTACGAGCGAGCTAAATTAACCCCGTTACGTGAAATAAGATGGCGTCTCAAGGCGAGCGGGAGCCGGGGGTATTAGAAATGTGTATGTGTTTGAATGTAGAATCCATGGCCCAGGATGTAGACCCGAGCAGGACATTGGTGTGCAGGAACAATTTCCCCCCCAACCGAACCCAGAGCCCGAAATGGGTGCGGCGGCGGCCGCGGTGTATAACACCTCCCCTCCCCCTCTCCACCAAAACCCCCGATCATGGCCGAGTCGGCTCGGCTGAGTGCGCCCGGCGAGGCCCGGCTATGCGCCATGCTGGCGGCAATGAATGCGAAAATGGACGCGAACATGCAAGCATTCAGGAGCGATATGCGGACAACTGCGGGGTGAAACGCAGAGCGTGGGGCAATATCTGCAGGCAGGCAAAATGTCGCACCACGTGGCGAGGACTCCGAACCAACGGGAGGGGGTGCAACGGTTGTCAGGCCCGCGGTGAAGGCGGGTGAGGAAAAAATAATTCGGGAGACGTGTTGGGCGAGAAGCGCGGAGGTGACGGAAAAAGTGACGGTGACCGAGAGGGAAAAATTAATTGGGGTGACGGAGACGTGCAGGAAGGAAATAAAAATAGTGGAGTGTGAGAAAGGACTTCAAGACTTGACGAAGAGAGTTGATAAGCTGGGACGGGAGGTAAAAACGGAGACAGAGGAACTGGGAAGACGGATAGACAAACACAAGGGCAAGCTGGAAGAACAGTTAGAAGCCAAAGCAAGGTCGGAGGGTGCGGAGATGAGAAAAGAATTGGAGAAGAGAACTGAGTTACAGAAACACCAAAACAAAGAGACGGAATTACAAAACGAACTGAGAGTGTTAAAAGAGGAAAGGAAGAGAACGGAAAATGAAATGTTAAGAAACCACACTGTACATATGGAACAGCTGGAAGCAAAGGCCAGGTTAAAGAATGAGGAACAAGAAAGAGTACTGAAAGAACAAGGAATGAGACAGGAGAAAAATCTGTCAGTTGAAAGAAATGACGAGATTACAGAATGAGAAACAAGAAAGACAGTGGAATAAAAAACTGAAAGAGTATGAATTTGAAACTGAATGACAAAAGGAAAAAAATAGGTTGGAATACGAGGAGAAGTTGAAGGAGCAAGGAATGAAGCAGGAAGGAGAAACGAGAGATTGAAGGACACAACGAGATTGGAGAGGGAAGAACGAGAGGAACAATGGGATAGAAAACAAAAGGAACATGAAGCTGAGGTTGACCAATTGAAAGAAAAGGCGAGGCTGGAGTGCGAGGAGATAGACAAAGAACAGCGAATGAAACACAAAAGGGAAATTAACCACATGAAGAAAACCATGAAACTGCAGAAGGAAGGGCAGGAGAAGAACCAAGGAGAGTAATGAGACAGCAGCAACTGAACACAAAAAGGAGATTAACCAAATGAAGCAAACCATGAAACTGGAGAAGGAAGGACAGGAGAGGAAACAAGGAAGGGTAATGAGAGAACAGCGAATGAAACACAGGAAGGAAAGAGCCAATTGAAAGAAACGATGAGATTGGAAAATGAAGAGCAGGAGAAACTGTGGGAGAGAAAACAAAACTATACGAGTTTGAAATTAAGAACTGAAGGAGAGAGTAAAATTGAGTCCAGAGAGATGAAAAAACTCCAGAAAGAAACAGAAACTAATAAATGTATAGAGACGCGGGAGACAGAAAAAATAGAGGAGAGACTGCACGATAAAGACGGGGTTAAAGGAACAGACACACACACACACACACAGGTTAGCAAGGCTTAATGGGGGTAGCTGGCAGACTGTCTCGAGACCGGTGTGAGCAGCTGATGGCCTCCTCCAGGAACGAGGGAGGGAGTATGCCCCCTTGAGGCGAATCACGACCAGGTGGGTTCGGTCGTGCTTTGCGAGTTGAAGGGCGAGTGCTGTGGATAGGTGCACGTGCAGCTTGGGGGGTATAGAGGCCCGGAAACCCTTGTGGGGACACGAATCCCAGTGTGGTTGTGCAGGGGTGTGTGTTTGCGAGTGTGCGGAGATGCGTGCTTTCCGGCACGCATGGTGTGAGTGAGACCCCCTGTGCAGGTGGAAGGTTGGGTGTGAGTGAGAGGTCGTGTGAGAGAGACAGTGTGTGTAAGGTCGCTGTATGTGAGGGAGATGACGGTCGGCATGCGGGAGCACGCACCCGCGTCTCCTGGGGTGAGTGTGTTGGAATGGAGTCTGTGCGTCGTGACATGCAGGAGTGCGTGTGTCGAATGGCGACGACGACGGCGACAGAAGGACGAAAGCCGAGTAGCGGCTGTAGTTGGAATGGGGACCGTGCCGGTTCACCCAGCAGCGAGCGCGAGGTCCGTGCTGTGCAGCGCACGAGGCCGCCACGTGCTCGCTTGCGGGAGTGAAGCCTGGTCCGAAAAGCCAGCGGTGGATTTGCCGATCGCGGACGGACAAAGTTTAGGCAGGATTTCGGATTGGACCGATGGGTTCTCCACGCAGCTTGTGTTAAGCTCCAACGGGCAGAGCACATGTGTTCGCGTGGGAGCCCCTCGGAGTGCGAGGTTTGTTTTTGTGGTGCGCAGGGTGACGTCATGGCTGCACGTGGGGTTGAAATCCGCAGGAGGGGTTGAATCCCTGCCGGATGGTACCGTCCAAGAGGGACGAGGTACACACGTGCAGCTGCATGACGTCACGGGCAGGTGCAAATTGCGCGAGCTGTGAGTTGCCGCGCTGGTGCTGCGCAGAATTTTGAAAAAAAATAAAAAATTACAAAAGCAAGCCTCGCTTTCGGGTGAACAGGATTTCCTGGGCAAGGGGTGGAAGATCCCCTTGGCCTGGGCACAGGATGACACTAGTTAGGGGGAAGGTTAGTGTTAGTTAACCGGCTTCATAGGGCAGGGGTAAGTCCTCATGGAGCCCGTGGAATGGATTAGTTAGAGGGATTTTAGTGAGATTTAGGATGGAAATGAAAAATGGACAGTTAGAGGACAGTGACAGACTTTGGATGTGTAGAGGGGACGTAGCTTAGCTACGTAGTGTTAAAAGGAATGGGCTGTATTTTAAGGGACGACGTGGGAGCACGAGTGAGTTGGGGAGTAGATAAAGGATGGAAGGATTCAGCGGTGTAGAGTTGAGGTGTGAAAGGAAACATTTGAGTGAGTGAGGCCAGCGGTCTGTGTGAGTGGAGCGAATGGGGAATGCATGGTGCGATGAGTGATTGGGGGAGGAGTGACTCCCCCAAGGGACCCCGGTCAGTGTAGAGTGAGTTAGCTGGGTTACAAATTGAAAAGTGGAGGTCGTTCTGTTGTTGGTGGGAGTGTAGGCTCGATACCTGTTTGGAGGGGTGCAGGAGCCTGTTGACGGGCTGGGAGCGTGGCTGCGAAAGGCGAGTATCGCTGAGGTGGGTACCCCGGGCACCGCGGCCTAGTCGGCCGTGGTAGGCCAAGGCCCATGGGGGGCCGGGATGCGCGTAGTGGGCACGGTGCGCCCGCTTGGTGCGGGGCCCGGGGCGCCATTAGCCGCGTGGGCAGTGGCGTGGGCACGGGTGACCCTCGGAAAGGGGCCCGGGAAGCAGCCTGCCAACGTGAGCGTTTCAGGGGAGTCGCCTTGGAGGGCACTCCCCGGTGTTTAGGGAGCTGTAGGCTCGGAGGCAGTGTAGTGCCCGGGTGCCAAAGCTGGAGAATCGGCAGGGGTCGTGCCTGCCAAGGGAGCACGCGTCCCAGCCATGAGACCGTGTGAGGGCACGGAGAGAAAATGGGGGCGAGGCCCAAAATTGTGAGGACACCAACGCAGGCGACGGGAATCTGGGTTTTTAGAACCAATAGATTAAGCGAGAGGCGCTTGTTGAAAGCCCCGGGGTAGTTTAAAGGTTAATGGATAGGGTAGATAGGAAGTGTAACCCCTCCGACCATCCATCCTTCGCTCTCGTTGTGGGCCGCTGACCCACTTTGTGTTAACGATCGCTGAGATCTGGGGAGGCCATCCTGAGGCTTCATTGGCCTCGACACAGGACGCTAGCTCTCCCTTATTCCCTCCGGAAGGAATGTAGGGGTTGGGAGTAGGCTAGGGGACGATAGGTTAGCCGAACAGAGACAGTAAAGGGGTTAGGGGACGAATTATAGTGGGGAAGGGATGAAAATAAAAACAACACAAACAAACAAAAAATAAGTTGGGGCTAAATTGGGTTTTTTACAAATTAAGGGAGTGGTTATGGACAGTGACAGGCAAAGGCGATAGGTGGGAGGAGACAGGTAGGTAGGTCCGAGCCCGCCTTCTTGTGGCCAGCACCACCGCACTCCCTCCACCAACCTGCACTGCACGGCAAGAGGCCGGCCAACTTCATCGGCTGTGTGTTTGCTGCAGGCCTGTGCGCCGGATCGTCTGCAGCTGTTTGTTTCAGAGGCCTGTGCCGGCCAACTTCATCGGCTGGCTGCGTTTTGCTGCGAGCTGTACCAGCCGGATCGTCAGCAGCTGTGTTCTGCAAGGCCGGTGCCGGTCAGTTCATCTGCCGGCTGTTTTGCTACAGCGGCGTTGTCATGCCATGCCTTGCCTGCCTGCTTTGCCATGCCATGCCCACTGCCCATGTTCACCAGCCCCGTTCTGTTCAATTTGGCTTTGCCCCCCCTTGTTCATTGCCATGTGCGCCAGGACATCGAGCAACAGTTTGCAAGCTGCAGGAACTGTCCTGTTGGCAGCTACAACACGGGCCTGCAATGGCGGCCCGTGCGCCGGCTCGTTGACTCTTTTTCTTTTTCCTGCAGAGTCCATTGATCCTGGGCCATGGTTAAGTGTAAAATTATAAGGTTAAGTTGATAAGTTGTGTACTGTAAATATGAGTGCGCCCCCCCGGCATGTCTGTTCTAGCGCCGGCAATTTTTTTAAGTCGCCGTGTGAGTGGGTTTGTTTAGTTAGTTACTCAGCCCAGGTTATTTATTTGGGGACACGAATACCATGAATGTCGCACTCAGGGATCCGAAGGTAAAATGTACTAGGGGAGAACTACACATGATGGCACACGAGAATTTGACGACTCGGGACGAGTCTGTAAAAAAGGGTAGGTGTGTTTACGGCTGTGGAAATTCGCAACCACCATTCAGGTCCCGTAGGTGAGATAAATTATTTATATATTAATTATAAATCTTAATTT
>CM068953.1:105562061-105577225 GCA_035128595.1 Eptatretus atami
CCGTTACTGGCGATCGGAAAGGATCCCGCACGATGCCTGCCATGTCCGCATCCGTATCCGGGAAGTATCTTTCAAGTCCAGTTTGTAGGGCTGCCAGATGCTGAGAAATCAAGTGTCTCATCTTTTCAGTCCACGTTTCAATCCAGTTTGTAGGACTGCCAGATGCTGAGAAATCAAGTGTCTCATCTTTTCAGTCCACGTTTCATGGACACCGGTCGTATGCTCTAGCATCGCCGTGTTTCCCGCCTCAATTTTACGACTCCAGTTCTTCAACTTCCCAACAAACGCCCAGAGCTTATCGGCGAAGTCGATCCCCAACTTGTCCTTGCCTTGTAGTGTGGTGTTCAGTTCGTTCAACTGCCCAAACATATCAACGAGGTAGGCTAGTTTGACCTTCCCTTCTGGCTGATTCCATTGAGACAGCAAATCCCTCTTCCATTGAATATCAAGGAAAAGCTGAATCTCATCTCTGAGCTCAAACACTCAGCAAACGATGTTACCTCTGGACAGCCAGCAAACCTGTGTGTGGAACAGTAGACTTTCGTGTTCAGAGTCCATATCTTGAACAGCCGAGTGTTCCAAACACTCGCCTTGACGTAGTTGACCATTTTGATGATGGTATTCATCGTCTCAAGCAGTGGCTGGGGAAGAGTTTTCGAAGCTAAAGCCTGACGGTGAATCATACAATGAAGGGACATTGCATCGGGAGCTTTTGCCTTTATTATGCATGAAATCCTGACTTCCAGCCAAGCATGGCAGGCGCACCGTCTGAACACATGCCACGTACTCGTGCCCAGCTCAATCTTTCCTCTTCCAAAAAAGCACGACACTTTTTCCATGACATCTTCACCTTTTGTTGTCTCTTCCAGTTTATGGCAGAAAAGAAACTCTTCTTTCAAATCTCGACCCTTAACATAGCGAACAAAAACCATGAACTCCGAGCAGGACGATACGTCAGTCGGCTCATCAAGCTGGATGCTGAAAACCCTCATGTTATTTATCTCCTCTACTCCTTGATCTTTAATGTTGTTCGACATATCACATATCCTATGCTTCACTGTGTTGTTAGACATATTGGACGAAGTTCTTCCCACCTAGCATCAGTCTCACCATTGTCTTCGCACATGGCGGCGTCAATTCTTCACCGATGGTATGCGGCTTATTTTTATGTGCAATCTCAAGGGATACGAGGTAGGATGCTTCCTTCGACAGCGGCTGCATTTTGTTGCTGGAGTGATCCACTTGAATCGAAGCAATGGCGCTTCAACCTTTCTTGCTGCCTTTCGAAATAGGATCGGTCCCTACCAACGTCGGCTGAGTGCTGAGACTGGAGATGTTGTTTCAGTTTACTCGGCTTTAATGACTCGGCAGCAGTCAAGACCTTCAAACGGATCAAACATTGTGGTATCATAATCCCATTCTCTGTAATATTTGTGAATCCATAGTCAATGTAACTGTCAAGAAATCCACGTGATTTTTTCCCCCCCCACTTGCCATTCCTGGATCGTCTTAGCACTGAGACTTGTAGTCATCGGGCGCACCCTCGATCCCCAGCCATGTGCTCCGCGTAGGTGGCCCTGGTCCCATGTGTTGAAAACACGGCTGACTGGCCGATAGAAGCCATCCCTTGATGAGAATTCAAACCCGGAAGTGGCCTGAAAATTACTCAAAATTTTCACAAAGGCCAAATTTCTCTCGCAGCAATCACCGATAAGCATGTGAATGAAAAATGCAACAAGTTCCAACCGTTATCTGTGAGATTTCAGGCCTTTAAATGTGATCTCGTTGTCAAATGTTGTGTCTGCGAGAATCCGTGCTAAATGCGGATTTCAACCACCTGGCACCAGGGTATCCCCCTGCGGCGATATCATGGGATTCACGGGGCTGAGGTTATCATGGGGATTGTCTTATGTCACGATTGTGCAATTTTCCGGGAGACTAGCTGCTTCTGATTCTGAGAACTGCGCTCGAAACACCAGTCCCGTCCCCAGAAACACTGGAGACAAAGGTGAAGAAAGTCTAGTGAAGTGTTTGGAGGTTTATCCTTTCCAAGATTATGCATAGTAATGGCAATGGCGTTGAATTTTTATGATTGTCAGGAACGCTCATTACCCCCGGGGAGAAGCCAAATTACCCCTTTGGCATTAATTACCCCCCAGGTTGGGAACCCTGGGCTGAGAGCGAGGATGTGTACTTCTCGGCTATCCTGCCGTGATCTGGCAATTCATTGCTTTATGAAAACTGAATTGAACTGCGCAGCAGTTCCGACTGGAGAGAAGAGAGAGAGAGAGAGAGAGAGAGAGAGAGAGAGAGAGAGAGAGAGAGAGAGAGAGAGAGAGAGAGAGAGAGAGAGAGAGAGAGAAACCTTTCATTTGGCCAATTGCCACATTATTTGACACTCCTTCCTCTACTTGACCTCCAGATTGTTGTATGAGGAGGGGAAGCAGCGTGGGGAGGGGGGCAGGCAGCGTCGAGGGGGGGGGGAAGACAGTGCCGAGGGGGGGAGGGGGTGCAGCGTGAGGGGAGAGAATGGGAAGGCAGCATGAGGGGAAGGAAAAGGAATGTGGCATGAGGAGAGGGAATGGGAAGGTAGAATGAGGGGAAGGAATGGAAGGTTGCATGAGGAGAGGGAATGGGAAGGCGGTGTGAGGGGAGGGGATGGCAATGTGGCATGAGGAGAGGGAATGGGAATGTGGCGTGAGGGGAGGGATGGGAAGGCGGCGGATGGGAGGGAATGGGAAGGCGGCATGAGGGGGGAATGGGAAGGGGGCATAAGGGGAAGGAATGGAAGGTGGCATGAGGGGGGAGAATGGGAGGTGGCAGGATGGAGGGAATGGGAAGGCACATGAGGGGAGGGAATGGGAAGGCGGCATGAGGGAGGGATTGGGAAGGCGGCATGAGGGGAGGTGTGTGTGCGTGTGTGTGTGTGTGTGTGTGCGTGTGCTGTGTGTGTTGCGTACCGTGCGAGCGTGCGTGTGTGTGTGTGTCAGCTCCACAACAAGCCATTGATACTGCTAAAACAAAAAGAAAATTCAAAAAATTACAAATTAATATTGGTGAATTATCATCAATGCAGCAGAATAATCATCCTTGAATGTACACAGGTGTTGATGTTGACAAAATCACTGCTTACCTTGGCAGGGCTGCTCTGCAGACCAGTGGGGAGAAACTGGTAAGGAAGATGGCTCTTAATAATCCTGGCAGTTTTGAGCTCCTATTGAGGTAAATTAAATACACGAAGCTTAAAGACACAGGGAAGGGCCATTTGACCCAACATGCCTGTACTGCATCAACATTATATTTTACATCTACATCTCTGAACTCACTATACAGGGAGCACTCAAAATGTTTTTTATCCTCTTCTGTCATACTGAAATACACAATTTGGTGTGTGTCTGTCTGTCTGTATTTTTGACCACGATATATTTGGTCGTTACTTATCCAATTTCAACCAAACCTGACAGGAGGACTAAGTGTCACACAATGGAGGTTGTAGCAACATCATTTGCCCCCGTCCCCAAGGGGTTTTTCCACCTTCAGCAAAATCCATGTTAAGTTTGTAATATCATAAGACAGCTAATCGTGTGTTTTTCAAGGCCGCTTCTATTAACAAAAGTAATAAACAACCCTAATGATAATATGTAATATTAATGTTATTAATAAACAGTATTACCATAATAATATCACCCCTCCCCAAGCGATTTTTCCCATCTACATATAATATATATTATATAATATATATATATATATATATATATATATATATATATATATATATATGTATATGAATGGACATGCTGGTCATCTCCTATGGTGGCCATCTTGGAGTGTGGAATCGCTGCTGTGACATCAATCAAGCAAGTTTTGTGCTTAAGATCTGAGCTGTTTTCCAACCAAAAACATCCAATCTTATGGATCATGGCAGAAATATAAACTCTAACTGACATTGTGTACCACTCTTGATATCAGATGGGTAACCCGTGGAGTATTTGTGTTGCATTTCACTCACTATCGTTCGTGAAATACTTTTGCATAAATACTCCACTCATGGCTCATCAGATATCACTAGAGTGCTCCACAACACTTGTTATGTTCTCTATATATCGTGATAGTTTTGGAAACGTACCCCGGGGGACAGCATCCATGGATATGTAGGAGACCCGAGGATGAGTTATTTCAATAGTCTATGTGTAGGTAGACCTTTGCCCCTTGTTGAAGGGTTTGGGGGTGGAATGCATTGAGGTTAGTTTGTATTTCCTTGGTGTGACGTCTTCCCTCCCCCCACCCCTTTTTCTCCTTTCAATCTTTCTTTCAATACCCCCATTGGTCCATTCCAAACCCTCTGCTATTTTCATCCCCCATCAATCCATTCCAACCATCCCCCCTCTGCCTTTCTCAATCCCCCAATAATCCCCTTCACCAAACCTCAATTCAACAATCCTTCCTTCACCCCATCAGTCTTACCTTCAACCCTGCAGCCGGTCAGTATTCCCTCAGTTCATCTGTGTCATTAATCCTTCAGGCCGATCGGATTACCTTCACCGCATCGGATTTTGTCCCTTCTCACATGCATGTCTGTAGCACGAAATGCAATGCTTTTCCCATACGTAATAAAGTGTGGCACATCTCGCATGCTTGATACAGTGGTGCACAGTATACAGGATGTTTTGCGCGCAGGGAGGGGCGAGAGGGTGCCCCCGCTGTCTTAGCGTGCCAAGAGCATGGTGGGTGCAATGCTTAAGTTCCCTCAGAAACAGCGGCAGTTTCCCACAAGCTGCATCATGGACCCGCCCACATCAGATGTAGACTAATGAGAGAGAGGCTGGTATGAGACGAGATGGAAGAAAGCTATGTCCTGTAAGGAGAAAGGAGCTTCAAGCTGGTCCTCGTCCATGTCCTCAAAGCTTGTCCGGATATTCAGTGAGGAGGAAGAAGCCCAGGGTGTGTACAGGGAAAGCCACCTCAAAGCTTGGCTTGTGAGCAATACTGTATAAAAAGCCCCGGCTTGGTTCATATGGAGAAGATGATGCAGAACTTAGGCAGCTTGAAGGGATGAAATGCACTAAAAACAGTGTTCTTATAAACTTTCCTCTGGGAGAAATGGAGATCCTTGCCATTGGCATACTGGGACGCCTCGGAGTCAGAGAGGAATTTGCCTGTTTGTTCGACCTGCTGTCATGGGAGCACGGAACAGAAAGGTGATCGTGTGTGAGCTGCTTGCCATGGGCATACCGGGGATGCTAGAGAGGACGTGCCTACTTGTTCTGGATGCCTCAGAAACACAGCTACACATCCCATCACCACTCCACTTCCCATCTTCCCCATTCTTTCCCCTCCCCCAGTATATTTCGACTGGCACAGCCCCATTGGGCTCTGAGGTGAGGGAAGGAGTAGACCCCACCGTCCATACTTTTCTTTTCTTCTCAGTTCTTCTTGTCTTCTTCTCCCTGAATTGAATAATGGTCAAGTGCCTTTTTTGGAAATAACATTGTATAGGAATATGTGTTATGGTGAAAATCTGCTCTTTTATGCCTTTTGCCTGTAAATACTCGCTTTTAAATGAATGCTTGCGTGTGTGTGTGTAAATAAATAATTATTGCTTGTTATTTCAAATCCGTCTCGGTTGGCCTTTCCTTAATTGGTCCGACACAGTGTACAAGCATACTTAGATGGAAAGTTGTACCCCACCTGATTTGCTCTGTTAGCCTGTGCTGCACCTATCTGTTCTATCTTCTCACTTGTGGAGATTGTGGATTGCAATATGTTGGTAAAACTTCTCAATGTTTACATCAACATTTGAATGGACATAGGTCTGCTGTATCATCTGGTATTAAGACATATTTATACAATTATTTCAATGAAGTTGGGCATATTTAGTCATTGTTCTATTCAAATTATAGACTCGGTTAATGTTAATAATTTTGAAAATAAAGAGGAGCGTATTGTTGAGCTAGAACACAAAGAGGACTTTTGGATCGGGACACTATGTGTAATCTATCTTTTGGGCCTTGACGACAGGGTATAAGGTACTGGGTCAGTTTGGCAAGGTAATGTTTTCAGGAACGAGTATTTTGCTAATCCAACCAGAAGGAGACCCAGAGGTCATGGGCATCGTCGTCGGTGTTGTACGACTCCAACAATGGAAATTTCAGAAATAATTGATAAACTTAAAGGTTTTTCATGATTTTTATGTTCTTCTGAGGTCATGTTCCAAACAAGTCTTAGCTAATAATCTCCGGAGTTTGGTAGGTTCATATGACGTGCTCGTTTTTGAGCAAAGCTTTTTGGAGAAGGGTTCTGGTGAAGAAATGTACTCCCAAAGTTTATGAGATCCGCGAGTTCTTAATTTGTGATTTTTCCAGCAAGCAGGTAGATAGGCTTCCGCTTCATTCTACTTTTAGGCATACCATTGTGGAGAGTTTATTACCAGATAAAGTTAGCGAGTGAACCCCATTTAAGGTTTATTTCACTTTCACCAAGACCAAAGGACAATCCTTTTTCAATTATGGTAAATTTCTTAAAACTCTTAGTATAGATATGATAGTAAAGGACATTTTGGAAACTGACTGTGAATGTTCGTCTTACACTTTTTTAATATCGTCCTGTGAACACGTTGTTTCTGGGGATTTAAATGTAATTACCCTCGCTGAAGGAGAGGGTATTGCATTTGGGTCCGTTTGTTTGGCTGTCTGTCTGTCTGTTTGTTTGTTCACACAGAATTTCATGTTTCATCGGTGTGATTACTCATGTAGAATTTTTTAATGATAATTTTGACGTCATAGGTCACGTGGTGTGTCAGCCATGTTGGAAAAACAGAAAAACTTTGGACCTCTGTCTCTCTGAAATCGCACCAAGGAAAACATTGAAACTTGGCAGGCGGCAAGTATTCCTGATGGGGAATAAGCGTGATTTTTTTAATGACGTCATATGTGCCTTTGTTATGATGTCATAACTGCGTATGTAGAATGCTATATCTGATCAATATGAAAAATTTTGAGGGTCATCGAGGGATAAATTTGTCCACATAAAACAAAATTGATGATGTCATCGGTCTGTGATTCAGCAGCCATTGTTTTTTTTTAAAAACCTTCAAAAATCTTCTTCTCTGAAGTGGCTGAACAGATCGATGTGAAACTACATCTGTGACCACCTGTCCATTAGGAACAAAAGTTTCAAAGATATGATGTCATGGATCATATGGTTTGGCAGCCATATTGGATTTACCCTAAAACCTCGACAAAATTTCTTCTCCAGAACGGCTGGACAGATCGAATGGAAATTTCACACAAATATTCCCCAAGCCTTGGGTGTACAAGTTTGTAAAGAAATAATTGATCGGTCACATGGTTTGGCAACCATATTGGATTGAAGAAAAATATTAAATAATATTTTCTCTGGAACCGCTTAATCAATGGACGTGAAACCTCAGTTAATATCTAGTCGTGATGGGGAATACATATTGTACACCTCTCCTTCCCAATTCCATATCCAGGTCGATGCATGACGCCATCGCCGGGTGCTGAAGGAAGGGAGTACTCAGTTTTCACTCCATTTTCTTGTTTGTTTGTTTGTCCAGGTGATATCTCCACCATCCTTTGAGCTCGGAAGCTGAAATTTGGGGACAAAAGTGAAGATATGCTTTGGCAAAAGTGGTATTTTTTGTTTTTTGATTAATCAATTAATTGATTAATTACTTAATAATATAGATTTATTAATTCCTTATTTCTTCTCTTTCTCATCTGTGCAATAACTGAGGCACCTTTTGAGTTTGGAAACTGATATTTGGATACGACAGTGAACAAGTTATTTGGCTATAAAGGGTATTTTTGATTTATTGATTAATCAATTAATCGATCAATTATTCATTTTTCGATGAATTACTTCATTTTCAAAGAGTTACAGATTCGGATGAAACAGTGGTGGTGTAGGTATGCTATTAGGCAATTGATTGAGAAATCAATTATTTTACAACTATTATTTATTTTAATTATGCAATTAATCAACCAATAATTATTGCACACCACTCCCCCCAAATCCGTCTCCATATGCTGCATGGTGAGTAAGTATCATTTTTACATATTCACCTTAGAAGTACATTTATACACATAAACTAAGTATCATTTGTACATATTTACTTCAGTATCATTTATACACATTCACCTAAGAAGCACACCGCTCCATCCCAATTCCGTCTCCATGTGCTGCACAGCGGCAATGTCATGCACTGGACGATTTATTTATTTATTTGGCATGAGGGTGGTGTACTTTGTACTTCTACTTGTTTTAAATTTCAACTTAATCGGACACATGGTCTGGCAACCAGAATTATTTAAAAAATTTTGATCGGGGTCCTTCTTGATTTTCATGTCTATATATATATATATAGCTGCCAAACCATGTGATCCATGACATCATATCTTTGAAACTTTTGTTTCTAATGGACAGGTGGTGACAGGTGTAGTTTCACATCGATCTGTTCAGCCACTTCAGAGAAGAACATTTTTGAAGGTTATTTTTTTAAAACAACATATATATATATTTTTTTTGAATAAGGCTCACTTGGCTGTGCCTGGATGGGTTTGAGGGTAGAGGGGGAGCAGCTGAAATGTGAATCCTATCCAGGTTCCTCCTGATGACTTCATCTTTGCTTTTTGCTTGTTTGGGTTCCTTCTGATGACTCGAATGCAGGACTGTACCTATTTGGTCTTCCATTTGATTTGAATTGAATTAATTTTAATCCCATTAAGAATTCCATTGATTTATAATAATAATTTTAAAAACGTCCTGGGTCAGGGTCAGGTGTCAGATCAAAGCGGGGTTGCATCAAAGTGGGACGTCTTGGTACCCGGTCATCACTACCAGCAGTTATAAAGTGGCAATTCTAATTATGTCTCTTATTAATCACGTAACATGTCAATACACAAATGCCACACAAAACTCCACAAACACCACGAAAAACAAGTCCTCATGAGGGTTTGCAATCTCTGATTGCTCTTTTTCTTGTTAGTAATCGTGGAATTCGGGATGAAAATGGGAGTTAAATATAGTGAGCCAGTAACTCAACCTTGGAGCTGCATTAGGTCCTCAATTGTGGATTCTGTCTAATTTTGTTAACAAAATGTGCACCAAGTTTAAATTATTTGTTAACAGTTTTAATGCATGGTTTAACAGAGTTGTGGAAGTCTTGGATAATAGGATTAAGTTTTTTAGGAGTCAGGGCTTGCTTTCACAGGGTCGGTCTAAACCAGTGTTGAACAAGCCGAGCGTTCGTAAAGACATTTGGGATCTCCATGATAGCTACATAATAGCTACAGCAGATAAGGCTGCTAATAATTTTGTTGCGGTTTGTAAAAAGTTTTATGTAGAGGGTTTATTAAGAGAGTTAGGCATTGATACGGTTACTTTCACCAGTATAGGAAATAGCACATATGTCCTTGTCATAAGTCACTCCAAGATATTATCTCTGAGTATCACGAAGTTTTAGTTAATTTTCGTAATAAATGGAAAGAGGTAAGTCTTTGTATTCCTCGACTTTTCTGGATCCCAAAGCTTCATAAGAACCCAAACAAGTATAGGTTTATAGCGGGTGCCAGGCAGTGTTCCACCAAGCAGTTATCGGTTATAGTTAACTCCGACTTCCAAGTTGTTCGGGAACAGTTCAGGAAATATTCTTTCACAATTGAGAAGAATTCTGATATTAACACTTTCTGGAACATTAAATCTTCTTTAGAGTTCTTAGATAGAATTAGATGCCTCAATATCAAGTCAGTTGAAGTTTTTGATTTTTCAACTTTATTTACAAATTTGGATTTAGTACAAGTGAGGGATTCACTCTTCAAAGTGATCGACAAGGTTTTTAACTATTTTAAAAAGTTTTTATCTGTCAGGTTTGATGGAGAATTATTTTCGAAAAAGAAATACTCAAGTTTTCATTGTTTTGGTAAGCATAAGTTTTAGAATGCTGTTCATTTTATTTCATTGAATACTTTTGTATCTTTTTGTGGGATAATGTTTCAACAGGTTAAGGGTATTCCCATGGATGGGAATTGCAGCCTCCGACAATCAGATATTTTTCTTATTTTCTGTTAATTTTCATTTATGCAGAAACTGATGAAGGAAAAAAAAATTAGGATTAGCTAAAATTGTTATCTCATACATGTCGTTAAATAGATGATATTTGTGTGGTTAACTATAATTTTTTTGATAGGCTGCTTCACAAATTTTATCCAGACAGCCTGATTGCAAACAGGAGTGGTACTGATTGTACAGTTGCTGCAGATCTGGATGTGTTGGTTAGAGTTGGACAGAATGGCTTTAGTACAAGTGTATATCATAAAGTTGATGATTTTAGTTTCCCTGTAGTCTTGTACACCTTTCCAGGTTGCAATGTACCAATTAAAATGGGTTACAATGTCATTTCATCACAGCTACTTAGATTTACATAAATTTGTGGAATGTGGTGAGAAGGTTTTTTCCATCATGTTAAACAGAGGATATTTCGCTGATTGTTTGAACAGGTCTTGTGAGAATGTCTTTGGACTCCATCAACACCTTTTATTTAAGTTTGGTTGCTTTTCATTAAACAAGTTCCTATTGCATTACATTTGATATAATAATAGTGAATTAATTATTTTAGTGAGGTAAATTCTTTAATTAACATTGATTAAACATATTTATTTATTTTTTTAGAAATGGTATTAAATAATGGAGGTATCCAGCTAAAAATAAAATAAATAAATATTATATTTATAAAATACATTATGAATAAGCATGAAAATAATTTGTTGGTGATTGCTCGGATACGCCTTGCAACATGTTGAAATCGGTTATTCATGACAGTTTTAATATTTGAATGACCATTTGAGTCTATGGTTAAATGAAGGTTCCGTTTAATGGACATGTCTACGAGGTAAAGTGTTTATCGCTTATAATATGTAATCACATAAAGTGGTGTACTCGTATGATTAAAGTTATTCACATGAAGTAATACTTTAAATAAAATAATAATTATATAAGTTTGAATAAGGATATTGCATTGCTGTGTTGACTAACTGTCTGGACACAACTTTGAGGGTGTGGGTCCATTGATATTGAGTAATCCATTGATGTTGAGTAATCCACTGGTGGACCTGTGACCGGGATTGTGGATCCGCTGTTTGGAGAGGTTCTGGGCTGAAAGGATCGAAACCTCGATGAAAGGTGCCCAGCTGATGATCCGGGTGGTTGGGAAATCAGTGAATTGCTTGTAAGTTAAGGTTATAACTTCCAATAAAACAGCTTTTGTAAGTACTTACCAGTGCAGTGTGTGTGTGTGTGTGTGTGTGTGTGTGTGTGTGTGTGTGTGTGTGTGTGTGTGTGTGTGTGTGTGTGTGTGTGTGGTGTTATGTCTGGCTTCCTTCTTGGGACTACGGTGCAGTAATTGGTCTTTATTTTGATTCCGCTCGGCAGATCACCAGGTGTGACGCCGAGGGCGTGGTCTCTAATTAGGTTGCCGAGCCAATAGAAATGCATCGCAGAAACATCGAAGCGTAACCCTGCTTTTCTGGTAGTCTAAGTCAAGTGGCTATGGCTGTGTAAGAACTAGAGCCTGTTAGACTGCAGACTTCTCTGTGGTCGGCAGCCTCAGGACCGGGTGTTCGGGAGAAACTCGAGTGCTTCTCCTCGTGGTGAACCTCAAACCCCAGGCTGTAACAATATATTTTGATGGGAAAGCCATTAAACTGCTAATTAAATGATAGAAGTGAGTGACTCTGATGATCAGTTTCAAAATAATCGGCCCAGTAATAAGGGAGGAGAGGAAAAAATCCTGAAATGTTAATGAACCAACAAACATTGCCACCTATTTCATAATGGATCTTTTAACTATACAAAATATTGTCACTGGGGAGAAGCTTGAGCGGGCAGCCAATCTTAGCCAGAATCTTGTACAGGCCATCTCTGCTCACAAGGTCGAATGCCCCGGTGAGATGATTAATAAAGGCAATGTAGAGTGGCTTCTTCTGTTCTCTGTAGTTCTCTTGCAGCTGCCTCAATGAGAATATCATGTCGATTGTGAACCTTTCTGCTCTGAAGCTACACTGGGACTTTGGGTTCATCCTGCCAGCAAGTTTATGTGGCCTGTTCAAGAGCATGCTCGTCGGGTATGCCGATTGGACACACACTAGACATGCTGTTCTCTGGCACCCCTTAGCCTGTCCGGTGTCCTTCCGTGCACCCATTCGTTCGCACTGTGGGCCATGCCGATTGGTCGACAGTGAGCCCAGGAGTTTGCACCCTTTTTAAGTGTCCAGGTGTTTGCACACCGCGACCTTTTCCACACTTGTCCTACGTTCTGTGTAATTGGCGTTGAGTGGAACAATACATGTAGACATATATAACAGGGAACATCGCAGATTGTAAGGGAGGGGGGAAAGGTGGGGCTTTGACACAATCACTCAGGTGGGGATGACAAGTCACTATCTATACACTTGCTTCACCACATTTTATCTCTCACAATAACTTCAGCACATACTTTTGCTGAGACATATTTTGAAAATAACTATTCTCATCTCAGCCCAATTACCAGTCAGCCAAATCCATAACAGTATCGATGCAAATTTCTCCAAAATTACCATAATGGGTTTGCGAGTGATATAACATTAAAAAAAAAATCAAAATCATCTTTAATCTTTATTCAGTATAATAGAATCACCTATTATTTTTATTTTGCTTATTAAGGGATTCTGATATATAATTAATTGTATACTGGTGTCTGAAAGTCTGGCTGGAAACAAGAGTCTGGCTTAAATGGAATGTGTGTGAAAATAATGACCAGAACTCCTATCAACCTTCAGCTCATAAATATTCCTTAGCCCTTAGAAATTAAGCTGACCTCCAGATGGCTGCTGCCACAAAGCTGTGTCATTATTTCCCCTGACCCCCAAAACATCAACTGTGGCGTCAGCATGTCTGGAGGATGAACAGACATAGTCTCACTGAATACGATCTAAGAATTCAAAGTTTCTTTGAACTCCAGGATCAGAGGAAGACTATGTGGCTTATTGAAACACCTATGAAATCTCCAGATCAATATGTTCATGTTTGATTGTATATAGTTTGTTTTACTATATGACTCAAATGTACAGAAGGAATTGAGAATTCTTCGACAACAGTATCATTCTCCAACATTGGAAATCTTCAATTATATCACTCCAGTGTCAAAGCTAAACAACCCAGTGAGTTGCTTGATTAACACCCAGAAGCATTTTCATCTAATGTAATGAACTGTCTCGAAAGGATATTGTTGAAATTTTTGAGAAATCAAGTGGGCTTTTTTGACCAATTTCAATCTGCATATCGGAGTAATATGGGGTGTTGAAGATGCTGTGCTTGTTGAAGTCTCCGGAGATTGTACCATCATTTAGATACTCACAAGTCTTTTGTAAGATCAGTATTTATTGACTTCTCTCGTGTCTTCAATACCATTGTACCACATACAGGAATTGACTAAGCTTGAGATATTGATTCACATTTTTCTTCGATACGCCACAAAAGGTGAAGTGCATCAATATGGTTTCAAGTGTTGGGATATTTAGTCTAGTGCACCATAAGGTTGTGTTGTTTGTCCTTTACTTTTTCTTTGTACACAAGTGACTGCAGCAGTTCAGGTCTTAATTGTATTTTGATCAAATATGCAGAGGATGCAGTAATTAGCAGATTCCCATTGAATGATACATGTGAATATGGGAATTAGGTTAAGTCTGTAGCCTGGTGTGACCATCATCATTGTTTTTTCTTCATATCAATTAGACAAATGACCTTTTTTTTTTCTCGTTCAGCAGGAGGCCATTACCCTTTGATTATTCACAAAAGTAGTATTGAACATGTTTCTGAGCACAAATATTTGGACAGAGAGATTGATAACTAATTGAAATGGGAACAGGAATTCTGAAGTGCTATTCTCAGACAGATGCCTCAATGTTGGTGAGTCTGAAAGTTCATCCAGGCAGATTGGTTGAGACTGCAAGCAGCCACCTCGCTTCATGACTGGTGTCCTATATCTCCTGCGGCTGATATTAACTCTGCCTGGGAAGTCTTCCAAAGGAACCTGTCTCTCTCTCTCTCTCTCTCTCTCTCTCTCTCTCTCTCTCTCTCTCTCTCTCTCTCTCTCTCTCTCTCTCTCTCTCTCTCTCTCTCTTTTGTGCACCATCTGCTGCGACGTCCCTCGTCCTTCAGATGGGCAGACAGAAGCCTCTTTCCCCTCTTCAGCAGAAGCTGGTCAAACACTTGAAATAATCCTGGCAAATCCTGACAAATCTCACACTCTCTCTTTCCACAAGAACCGTATGATAAACTCTCCCATCTACTTTATTAACAATCCTCTTGAAGAGGTTCAGTCACTCAAACTATTGGGTCTCACTGTCAGCTAGTATCTTTCTTGGGCAAAAATCGTTTCAAAGTTGGCCTCCAAAGTGAGTCAGTCCTCTGTCGTACAATGTATTTCCTTGGCACACCTGAACTCCGATCATCCTACAAGGCTTTCATCTACAGATTGAAGGAGAACTGCTCTCTCCTGTGTTCTGGCACCCCTGCCTCACACCTTGCTCAGCTTGATGCTGTGGAAACCAAGCCTTCAACATCGTTGGTATCCCCTGCCACCAAGCTAAGTCTATGGGTCTATCACTTTCCCATTGCAAACAAGTCAGTGGTCTCTGTATCTTCTACCACATCCTTCTGGTCTTGCACCCTCTGCTCTTTCCATGCTTTGTCTCCCTCAGGTTTCTGCAGGGCACATACGGTCCACTATCAATACGGACAGCAGAGAAGTGAATGGGCTGCTAATGGAGTAATTTTAATAACTCATAAATCACCTTTAAACAAGAAAACCTCACTCTATTGGAAGCACACCGCATCCACACTCATAAAGCTGTATGAGCAAGAGCATTGACGAGTGTACGTACAACGAGATCGGCACTCAGGAGAGCACATACCTCCACAAGGCTGAACGGTTTACATTTTGTATCCCACTGATAGGCCGGATCTGGGTCCAGACCTGAACCAAAATCTAATCGACTCAACTCATCGACCAAGTTTCCTCTGAATCTGTCAATAAATTTTTGAGATATTGTGTCATATATCGTTTTTGGCCCGATCTCTCAATTGTAAAGAATCATTTTTTTTTTTAA
>CM068953.1:105578152-105597286 GCA_035128595.1 Eptatretus atami
TAATCTACTTATTTTAAGTTTTTGTAGTTTTTGTATTTTTTTCTTCTTCCCCTCAGGGGAGGGGACATGGGCTTGAATAAAAACACACAACATCAACCACACAACACCCCTTGATGAGACCCCCACCAACAGCACTCCGTACACATGCAAACAATCACCCAACTATGCTCAAACTACCGAAAAGTCCTGTCAACATCCAATACACCTCAATCTCCATAACTTTCAGGTACCTATCTAATTCTAATTAAAATTATCTACTGTTTCTGCTGCCACTACCTTTCCAGGGAGACCATTCCGTGCATTATCTACTCCCTGAGTAAAAGTCCCCTGCCTTACTACCATCTTAACTCTTCTCTTCTTTACTCTCAGGCTATGGCCCCTGGTTCTATCACTGTCTACTCTGTTGAATAATTCATCTGCAATTATTTTATCTATACCTTTCATTATCTTAAACATCTCCATCATATCTCCTCGTAACCGCCTCCTTTCTAGTGTATAAAGCCCTGTCTCCTTCAGCCGCTCCTCATAGCAGAGTCTAGCGAGGCCCGGAATCAATCGAGTAGCCCTACACTAAACCATCTCTATGGCATATATGTCCTTCTGGAACTGTGGTGACCAAAACTACACACAATATTCTAGATGTGGCCTCACTAAATTCCTTTACAATGTTAACACCACCTCTTTTGATTTATAAATGATCCCCCTCCGAATACAGCCTAAAACCCTATTTGCTTTACCTACAGCTGCCTAGCATTGTGCTGCCTGCTTACCTCCCGTATCTATTACCACCCCCAGATCCTTCTCCTGTGTGACATGCTCTACAATTACCCCTTGCATCCTGAAATCTCTATTTTCATTGTTCTTTCCAACCCAATGTACATACATGAAGCAAAAACATGCGTACAGCTTGCATGCATATATAATACATTGTGGTTGTTTACCTGGGATCATTCCAATTGCACTGAGCCACGGACTTACACTTAGGCCTAAGGCCTGCCGATCTGTGCTGTTTCATGCAATGGCGATGCATGGTTTCATTGTGGTGGAGTCAGGCGAGCTTCCCAGCCAACGGGTGTAAAGCAGTGGGGTGGAGTCAGGGCAGCTGAGCACTGACCCGTGTATAATATTTTCTTAAGTCCAAAAAGGGCATAACTGTGAAAAATTTACCAAACTCCCCAAAACTCGAACTTGTTCTGTAACTTATCATAATAAATCCATGTACCAAGTTTCAGTTGAATATGTTAAAGGGTGTGTGAAAAAAAGTCTGAAAAACCACAGGTGGGACAGACAGACAGATGGACAGCCGAACAGCAAACCTGTAGTCCCCTCCGGTGAAACCGGCAGGGGACGAATAAAAGATGTCATAGACATCACAGATGGGGGAATTAACCTGTCCATAAAAATGGGTTATTTTCTAATTTAATTAAAAAGAAAAATTAAATCAACATAACTGTTTCAAAATTTATTCTGTAAAAAATTTTTTGACCAACTTACCTTGAGAATATCAAGGCCTGGCTGTGGGTACTCAAGAATTGGGATTTGCTCAGCGATGTTCATAAGGCCCAGTTCATCAGGGTCGGGTCCCTGGCTCAGCAAAAAGACGAGTTCTTGCAGTAATCTCGAGCCTAATAGCATGAAACACAAGATCCACAGCAAGCTAAATACTGGCGTGTCACAACAGTGTGATTATGAGGGAAGTCAAAAAGATTTTCCCCTTTCGAAAATATTTTGCAGTCAAAAAGAATGATTTCAATTCCATTGACGTTGATAGGAAGCACAACAACGGGAGGGGAAAGTTGTGATACTGGCTGGAAACTACAGGGAAATAGAATAGCATCTGTGCTGAGTTTCACTGGTGTATCGACCACAAACCCACTTCTTCATGATGGAGCAAAACCCTTTTTAAATACCCTTGTACAATAGCTCCCAGATCAAAATCCCACTTCCTGTATGTAACAATATGTTACTGCGTGCACTACCTTGGGACATGAAAAGCAGCCAACTACATGTTATGTATAGGCTATAAATGTGGGGAAGGGGTGGGGGTATCTACTCGCTGAGAATCATTCCAAGGTAAGGAAAAGGAAAAGGAGGATGTGGAGGTACATCAGAGAGGTGATAATAGCAAAAGATTGGAGGAGTTAGAGAGTGATGGGTCAGAGGATGTAAGGAGTAAATAGATGTATGGTATTATGGATGTGGGTTGTGGTGGTGGTCTACACTCTTGACAGGGTGTTACCGGTGCTAATGGAAATTTTGATCATTTAAATGGCTGAGAATCAATCCTCACCCCCATGTTGTTCTCTGAGCTCCATTGCGTGGCAAGGTGTAGACTGTAGAGGGTCTTTGGAAGGGAGATACGTCGTGAGTTAGAATGTTCAAGTTCTCTTCAATCCCTCCATCTATCAATCCATCTATCGATCCTTCTATGGCTCCACCTGCCCATGCATCCACGGTACCCCCACCATGTTCGCCATTCAAACCTTGGAACACCTCACAACCCTTCCCTCTGTGCCCTTCAAACCTTCCCCTCCCTCCTTTTCCATTCCCTGTCATGAGTCCACACATCAGGAATCACCATTACTTCAAAACAATGGACCAGAATCCAGAATTACCTTTTGACTCATACAAAAGATTCTTAATTGTGTGTGCGTGTACATGTGGAAAATAAATACTCATTCTTTTCAATTTTTGCAAAAAAAACCCATTTGGACACAATAGAGGAAATTATTATCCCTGCAGTGGTCACTTTATTCTTTTATTTACTTGCAAAACAACACATTAAGAGCTAAAATATAATTAATGCTGCAGCTGTTCATGGCTGCTGATGTCATCACATGTTTGTTCCACAGAAAACAACAACAGATAGTTTTTACCTCTGGAGCGAGAGGATGTGAAACCGAGTGAAGTCGGTTGTGGAAGGAAGAACAGCTTAACCCTCCATAAGGCTCACATCAGTTTTGCCCTCTGTAGCGAGAGGATGTAGAAACAGAGTGGATGAAGTGGTTGCAGAGGGCAGAATAGCTAAACCACCATGCAGAGTGGATGGTTTTGACCTCCATAGGAGAGACTGAACAAGAGACATTCGGGCAGCCTTTGCGTGTGGATCAGCAAGCGCTCTCGTCTCGATCCACCAAGCGTTCGATACTCCACTCACCCCGTCTGCCAGGAGGTTTTCCCTTGTTGTGCTCTGATCCACCACATGTCGCCTGCCAGGAATGCTCTGGACACGTCTTGTTTGCCAGGACGCCTCGACCAGGAGTGGTCTCAACTCCAATCTCGACTCATCTTATGTGCTGGGACTTTTGATTTGTCTCAGTCTGGTCCATCAAGCTCTCCTTTTACTACGAGTCATTTGTCCAAGCCTGCCCTCACGTCTGCCTGTTCGGACTGCAAGAGCCACCAAGAGGAAGCAAGCTTGCACACTGCATGAGTCTTCATGTTGAAAGAACTTGTATGCTGCACGAGTCTGCACATGGTACGAGCTTATATGCTGCACAAGTTTGGATGCTGCACGCTGTGAAAGTCTGTATGTGGTTTGAGTTTACACGCACTTGTGAGGTGAGGAGGAGCCTTACCCATGCTCTGCTCTGCACTCTATCTACTCTCTTCTTCCTCTCTACATTTCTCGGGAATAATTGACAGCTATGTCCTCTGTAAGCGTAAGTGGGCTCTGTAAGCGATAAGAATAAATACTGTTCTCTTGTGCCTTTTCATTGTGATTTCTGTCCATCTGTTGTAAATACATGCTCATGATTGGTATCATAAATACCTGCCATCGCTGATTGAATAAACATTGTGCTTGTTGAATAAATGTCCTTGTTAAACTGTGAAATGTTTCCAGCCTGCTTGCTTTTGGCCTTTCCGCCATTAGTCCGACATTGTGTGTAAGTTTATTTAGATGGAAAGTTTTGCCCCACTGATTAGCTCCATCATTAGCCAACAGCCATCCACAGTTCGCTCGGCCATACATGATAAACAGACAGGTGGTTGTTGAGGGCATGACCCCTAATTAGGGTTGCCGTGCCAATGCTAAGGTAACGCGTAACCCAGGAGTGAAAGCCCTGCTCGGCTCGGTGGTTCTAATCGGCGGCCACGGTTGCCTAGCAACTCATCAGACTGCAGAATTATCTGTGGCGGGCGACCTCAGAACCGGAGGTTGGGTGAAGGTCTGAGGAGTCCCCCTCATGATAACAGATCCCGCATCCATAACAATGTGGTGTCAGAAGTTGGATGCGACATCCCTTGATGTCAACTGTAACAATTGATGTCATAAGTGAGATTGGACCTGGGATATGGAATGTGGAACCAGCACATCTCAAAATTATAAGGAGTGTGATTAGAGTGGGATTTTAGTGAATTTTTTTACAACTGTCAGACCAAGGTGAAAAGGTCATCCAGGTGGGTTTAGTTAAATTAGAACATTCTGCACCCACAGAAGTCAATGGCCTCCATCCTCATCTCCCGGCAACAAAGAAGCTAACTCAGTCCGACATGAGATGATGCATACTTGGAGTTGGGAGAAGGTGAAGGGATGCGGACGTGAAGAAGAAAGGGGTTGAGGACTGAAAGTCACATTTTACATGATGCAAAATTTCCATGGGTCCCTGCCATCATGCTGTCAAAATACATTCCTGTCAAACTCCCTAAATATTCCACATTCTATTAGAGACTAATTCCTGTACAACAGCATGATGGAACCGGGTTATCTGCTAGTATATGTATATACTTTTGGACCCCGCTATTTGCTGATTCACTCACTATTCGCGGATCCCGTGTATTTTCGAGTTATAAAGTGTGATCTGCTTTGACATTCGCGCTTCGCATCTTCGCATTTATTTTTTTTAACACTTTCAGAACTGGTCTCCTATATCCACCTGGGAAATTGGAAATCAGCCATGAGCCAACATCACAGCATTATCTAAAAAAGGTGCAAAAACTGAGCCCCTTAACTACAGCCCAATTATCTCACTGCACCTCCAATCATCAGCAAGGTCATGGAATCCATCATCGCAGTTAACATAAAATCATTCTTCTTCTCCGACAGCCTCATCTCAGATCATCAATACATCAATACATAATACGGTAGATATAAATATAAAATACCATATTCTTTAAAAGTGGAGATTCTTGGCAAGAGCAATGATCGGTGCTTTGCCATTGCCTTCCCAGCGGTATAGTGGGGCAACTTAGCATAACAATTGTGCATTTTGTGAGGAAAGCAACCAAATTTGGCACACTAGTAGCCTATCATATTATGAACAGATTTGGATATTGGGCCATCTCAAATTCAGCCGCTGATGGCTGTGGCAGCCATTTTCCACTGCCATCAAAAATTTTGATGCGAACGGCCACGTAACTCGAACCGCGGCACGTCGCCCACCCGACGGACAATTTTCTGTGACCCTCTCGGAACAACGCCGGGAGCTAGTCACGGGTGGGGGTTTAACCTCACCACGATCGTGCCAATTGCCCACCCGCGCAGGATAGGGTTGCTCGCCAAATTCGATCTACCTAAGTACCTGCGCGAATGGTCGACGGGCGATCGTACCATGCCACAGGCCGACTCCGGACACAACCGCTTAAGCGGTCCATTCCGTGCTACAGTGATAACCGAGCGGTGTTATCGTCAGCCTCGACGGTTCCGATTAATTACCGGGCGTATTAACCCACTACGAACCCCTTACGTGAAGCGGATGGAGAGTCAACAAAGGGAAGGACGCAGCGAAACGGGGAACAAGTTCACACAAGCACTTTATTCACACAGACACAGACACAAAGCAAGCACGTATTTTACATCATACAGTAATGCACATAAAGCAATTAAAACAAAAGAAACAATGCAGAGCTACAACCGAATACGCATACACACGGCAACACTTACGCAGTTCTACTTGTCGGACAGGCTCCAACACACACATTTAGACAAAAATCAAAGGAAGGAAAAGAAAGAAAGAAGTCGCGACTTCCCTTTTATGGCTGGTGAGTCCCTCTCCCGCGACCGTCAGCGTGGTCGCGCCTGGCCCCGACCTCTCTCGCGGCCGGCGAACCCTCTCCGGCACTCCCCGTCCGGACACGCAGGTCCACCTCACTACTGGCGCTCCCGCGTCTCCCGTCCGCGCCCTCGTGACAGGGCCGCTCGCCAAGGCGTGCGCAGGACTCTCTTCCGAAGACCAACTCTCCACAAAAACCAACGAAGACCAACCAGACCACCAGCCACGACGAAGAGGAAGAGGCAGAAGAGGAAGCGCCAGCGGCCCGCCCGTGTCCGTCTTTTATCGCGCGGGGCCCCGCCCTTCGCCCCGCCCCGTTCTCGGCTCCACCTTCCTTCGAGAGGGTTCCCGAAAAGGGCGTTCCCTCACGCTTTCCCTCCACCCCGCTCTGTGCGGGGGCCGGGGGAGTCAGTTTTTGGCTCTGGGCCAGAGAATTATTCCCCCAAAATGAGACCCCTCCTTTACATGACTCTGACCTTTGACCTGCATCGCCCCTCCTCCACTCCAAATCGCGGGGAAGTCAAACGGGGAAACAGGCGGGGAAACCTGCGCCATAAAACAAAATTTTTAAATAAATATAAAAAAATTTAAAAATAATATTTATTTTTAAAATTTATATTGTTTTTTTTTTTATTGCAATTTACAAAATAATTTGTATCACGTTTTAAAAATTTTAAACAAATTTTTTAAAAACAAAATCTAATATTTATATTAAAATTTAATAAAATTTATTTTAATTTTATTATTTTAAATAGCAAGAAATTTTTTTTATACAAATTGTAAAAATTCAATTTTAAAAAAATTTAATTTATTCTATTTAAAAATTTTTTATATCATTTTATACAAACAGTAATAACATTTTATTTTTTATATATCTTTCGTCAAATAAATTTATATTTATAAATATATTTTATTTCCAATAAAATATTTTTAATTTTTTTTATTTTAATATATTAATAAAATTTTCTTATATAATTTATTCGTTTTTATTATATTTTTATTTTTTATTAATTTTTATTTATTTATTATAAAATTATTTAAATTATCAACAATATTTACATTTTTTTTTTATTTTTTTTTTAAGATTAAATTATAAAATATAATTATAATATTTAATTAGAAAAAAAAACATTATAAAAAAATTTTTTATTAAATATATTTAATTTTATATTATTTTTTATTTATTTATTTAAAATTTTATTTATTTTTATATTATTTAAAAATCGGTACATTATAATTTAAAATTTTTTAATATTTAATAAACACATCATAAAATATAAATATTAAAATATTTATTGTCTTAACAATTAATTTAATATTTAAATTTAAATTTAAATTTTTAAAAAATAATTTAAATTTAAAAGATAATTAATTTATTTAAATTTTTTAATTAAAAGTTTTAATTTTTTTTTTATACAATTTTCTAATTAATCAATTAAAATTTATAATCATAAAAATAAGTTATGGAAGAAAAATTTTTATTTTTAAAAATATTTATTATTTTTAATTAATTCAATCAAAAATAATTTCGATTATATTTATATTTAGAAAAGAAAAAAATATTTATTTTTTTTGTATTAAAATTTTTTTCGAAAATAAAAAAATTAATATAATAATTTAAATAATCTTATTAATATAAAAAAATACGAAAATATTTTTTATAAGTCATAATTTATTCAAAAAAAATATATTTTTTATTTAATAAAATATTAAATTTTTGCAAATTATTATGCTATAAAAAATTTAAATTTTTTATAATAATCAGATTTATTTAAAAAAATTAAAAAAAAATTTTCCTCGCATAGTTCCCTCCTTTGCGCCTTTGTTTGCCGTTCGGTAAGCGACGTAGTGGCGAAGATGTTGGTTAGCGTAGATGGTGGCGTGCAGTGGTTGTGAGATTGCTGTTTTTGTTTTGAAATAAAAGATAGAGAAAGAAAAACGACTAACTCAAAGCGTCGCAGCCCGGTATGGATCACATAAATTCCCTCTATACAACGGGTGTGGCTAACTACACATGTAACCTATCGAAGATATCTCACATTCAAGGGCTTGATGGTGTAACGCGCACATTTTCCACAGCCACTTAGATGGCCTATCAATCTCAATATTGATTAGGCTACTAGTGTGCCAAATTTGGTGCTTTCCTCACAAAATGCACAATTGTTATGCTATATTTAGCTAAGTTGCCCCACTAGTTGAATGTAGGAATTTGTAAATTGTTCATGTGTCGTCTGATAACTCGCTTACTCTTCGTGAAAAACATCACATGATTTTTTTTTTTACATCCACCAGCTGATTCTAGCAGACGGGTCAACCGGCTTAACATCCATCCGAAGGACTGCGCACTTTGTGATGCAACACCCTGCCTGTGATTAACCAATTAGACAGTTTGTAGTGGGTTTGGGAATCGAACATAGACTAGACGGGTCAAAGGTAAGGGTGCCTCCTCTACACTATCCTTTAATTCCGAGACAATGTTAAGCACTGTGTAATAAAAATTTTAAAAACATTGAACGTACAGTCGTGATAGGTCGCAACTCAGGACAAGAGTCAGGACCCTTCCAAGAGGGGACCAGGAGCGATATCGGGGAATGTGTCGCTGTCCAAAGTGCTGAAGCTTTAATTTTTCCCCCTTGAGAGTAAAGGAAATGAAAGGACTAGCGAAGGAACGGAGGTAGAGAGAAAGATTTATAAAGGAAAACAGCACAGATGAGCAAGCCGAGGAAAGGGAGAGAACAAAACATTTTTTTTAGTTGAGAGAAAAAATGAAATACAGGAAGCGGTATGGATAAGGGATCGGACCAATTGGAAGAATGAGAACACCAACGCAACTGCAGAACATGAATACCAGATTTTGGGTATGTGACGATCCAGAGGTCGTCCTCACGGACGGGGAACGCTGCGATGTCGTCCATGCGCTCTCGACAAAATGGTGGCAAACGAACCCCACGGTAATCATAATAACGTTTTCCATCTATCCGTCCTCCCGCACATCCTCCAGCCATGGCTCCGTTGCACAACTCGACTCGCAACGCCCCTTGTGGTTTGGTTTCAGCCTTGATGTGGAGTAAAAGGTCCTCGTTCCCCAATCCCTCCTCCCCATCTCTATCCCTGTTTCTTTCTCCATCAACCCCTGCCCCCCACACTACACCCAACTCTCTCGATCCCTCGTCACCATAATCTCTACACCTTTTCCCTCACTATTCTCTCTCTCTTTCTCCCTGCCTGATTGGATAACGTCCTACAGAAATAAGGTTATGGACCTGCAACTCGAAGATGTTCTGAGATTGAGGGGTTCAAACGGTGCACAGATTGATGCACAACCCCCATTATAAATTATCTGATATCATGTGAAACACCAGGGTGACAGTTCACAGCTCAGTCGTCATTTGAACCCAGGCTGGACAGCTCAGAATGCACGTACATCAACACTATCCTGCCAGCCCCTAGTTAGTGACGGAAAATGAAAGTCATGACTAGAATCAGAATGCAAATATTTGTTCATTTGTGTTCACAGCACAAGGCTGTGGGGTAGCATCATTGGCTGTGGGCATGGCTGTGCCACTGATGCAATGCCATTTTTCTGGAAAGGGTAGGAATATGGATTTTTGACCATGGTGCCGGCAATAGCTCACCTACTCTTTGCAAAGGACATGTGAGATTTTCAACGTCCACCAACGAATGCTGGCAGACGGGATGCCCATTTTACATCCATCCGAGGCACGGCACACACACTGAGAAATCACCATATCTGTTAAACACTAGCATGACAGTTTATAGCTGGGTCAGGATTTGAACCCAGGTCAGACAGCTTAGAGGTGAGTGTGCATACCTCGAGGCTGATCATCCGATCAGCCCAGAAATGCAGTGACAAACAAGAAAAAGAGCAATCAGAGATTGCACACCATCGCCAGGACTGCTTTTGTGTGGTGTATTTTGTGTGTTGTGTTTTGTGTGGCACTTGTGTGCTGGTGTGTTATGTAATTAATAAGAGACGTAATTAGAACTGCCACTTTATAATTGCTGGCAGTAATGACCGGGTACCAAGACATCCCGCTTTGATCTGACACCTGACCCTGACCCATGACGTTTTGTATTATTATTCATTATTTTATTTTATTTTGAATGGGATTAAAATAAATTCATTTAAAAATCAAATAGAAGACCAAATAGGTTCAGTCCTGCATTCGAGTAATCAGAAGGAACCCAAACAAGCAAAAAAGCAAAGATGAAGTCATCAGGAGAAACCTGGATAGGATTCACATTTCAGCTGCTGCTCCTCTACCCTCAAACCCATCTCGGCACAGCCAAGTGAGCCATAATCAAACAATAATAAAAATAATCAAAAAAACAAAACGAACCCATATCAAAAAAATTCATAACTCTGGCTGCCAGACCACGTGTCTGATCAAGATGAAATTTAAAACTTTGATTCCCAATCACTACGAGGTCATAGATGTGAAGTTTCACGTCGATTGATTAGATTAGGTGGATCCAGAGAAAACGTTATTTAATAATTTTCTTAAATCCAATGTGGCTGCAAACAATGTGACCCATCAATTATTCCTTGACAAACTTATACAGTTTGTACACCCAAGGCTTGGGGAACATTTGAGTGAAGCTTCCGCTCGATTTGTCCAGCCGTTCTGGGGAAGATTTTTTATAGGTTTTCAGGGTAAATCCAATATGGCTGCTAAACAATGTGACCTATGACATCATATGTATGAACCTTTTGTTCCTCATGGATAGGCAGTCATACATGTAAAGTTTCGCCTCGATCTGTTGAGTCACTTCAGAGAAGATTTTATTAGGTTTTTTTTTTTTAACAATATGACTGCCAAATCACGTGACCGATGACATCATCAATTTTTTTTATGTGTACCATTGTATCACAAGGTGACCCTCAAAAAATTTCATACTGTTCAGATGTGGCATTCTACATCTGCAATTATGACGTCATAACGAAGGCAGGTATGACATCATCGAAAAACACTTATTCCCCATGAGGAGTACTTGCCGTGTGCTAAGTTTCAAGTTTTTCTTTGCGGGTTCGGATTCGGATCTTCACTAAAATCGAATCAAATCGTCCCTGTCAAACACCCAACCTGTCCACCAAGTTTCGGCTGAATCCGTCCACAACTTTTTGAGATATCTTGCTCACAGACAGACAATCGGGGGTGAAACCATAACCTCTCTTCACCTTTGGTGGCAGAGGTAATCAAGAATGAAAGTCGGGAAGGTGGCAGCTCAAGGAGTTCACTTCCTTGCTTGTAAGTTATGTTTATGATTTTGAAGAAATTGTCGCGATTCTGGGAAACGCATCCCTCCAAAGCAATAGCAACCATCATACAGTGGTCTCGAGACAGTTATTCCATTAATATACGTTCAGACAGTCCCTTCCCTTTTGTCTCGTGGGACAATGGGACATGCGTTGCGGGGATCTCATAGCTAGGTCTGTTTACACCACTCTGACTTCATTTCTACTCTTCTTTTCTGATTATTCCTGAGATAAATCCAAATTTGGGTCTTCGCAGAGTCCAACACGTGCAGCACGTGCCGCGGCTGGGGGAGGGAAACAGGAAAGCCGCGCCAACACCACACGAGCATCGACAGCGCAGCTGCGAGGATACAGCGATACCCTCGAAGGAACCTCTGCCGCAAGCTCGAGGTGATCGTCTGACGTTTCCGATGATCTGGGATGAGATTGCTGGTCGCATTGAAAAGGCATATGAACAAATATCTCTTAGAGAGGCATCACGGATGTTGTTTTTCACAACACAGAAGCAAATAACCCAATATCGGCGAGAGCGTGGCTGGCAGCTTGGTGCCTATAACTACATCGTCAGAGGCCGATAATAGAAAAACAACAACCACGCCACGTTGTACAGGACACAAGTGTGAAAGGTACGGGCGGCGCGTTCTTTTCAACCTATTTCTGGATTTAATTATATCGGCATCCTCTTTTCCCTTCATTTCTCCATCTGATACTTATATCTATGTTCTTTTTCATTCCAAACCTCCATCTAATTATTATATCCGATCGTTCCCCTCAATTCCTGACACAGATCGGTGTTGGTCCCACGCACACGATAGCAGAATCAGGCGAATGCGAGCACTGACCACGTGGGCCATGGCGGATCCGCGCGTACTGTACGAAACATGCTCGATGGCAGGCGGGCCTGTGCTTAGCTCATGACACCTTATTATCATAAAGAACGGGGCACGAGTAACACACATATTGTTCTGGTCTGTGCATGGGTTTATCCTAACACCTTACCGTCGGTCCTCGCTGGCGACCGTGAATGTTCCCAACAGACGGCAGACGTCTCCTTGCCTCTCCACCCAGTGAAGCCGCAATCAGGCAGAGGCGTGCTGTGCAGTTCGGATCGCTCAGGCCGTGTGGCGCATCATGGAGCAGGCATTGATCAGCGCTAATCAGGGGTGCCCGGGCGGAAATGCGAGGCTGACACAACCCTCGGCAGGTCGGGTGACGCAGTGGTCCGGGCCCAATCAGAGCGGCCAATTCGGGTGACGACACATCGCTTAGGGGTAATGCCCCCACCCTGCACCCCAGGGTCTATAAAGGATGGGTGGCGAGGCAGTCCGTAGTTTCAGTTTTGGTGTCTTGCCCATCGCTGCTGTCTGCTCGTTACATTCTCTGCCCGGCCTGGGATCGATCTCTCCGCCTTCTACTCCTGCCCTTCTATCGTCATCGCCTGCGACTCCGCCTCCACTTCTCCGCCCACACATTGCTGACTCCACCCACCCACCTGGTCCTGTCTACCCCTCCGCCCACTCGCTCTTGACTTCGCCTTCTCCACCCATTCAGCTCCCGACTCCGCCTTCTCCACCCAAGTCCCTCCATTCACGACCGATGGTCGCGTCTCATTCTAGCTGCACGAAGTGTCACAAAGCAAGAGATGGCGCGCCAGCTGTCAGGGAGGTATCACCCAGCGGAGCATCCCCCCAAAACGTATTGGTGGCGCGATCAGGCAATCGTGCAAGGTATTGAGAGACCGGTTAGCCTCATCTCCTCTCCTTCTTCTCTTCATCAACTCCTCTTCATTGGGTGTGTGTGGTGTGTGTGTGTGTGTGTGTGTGTGTGTGTGTGTGTGTGTGTGTGTGTGTGTGTGTGTTGTTGTTTGTTCCTGGTGCCTGTCTTCGTAAGTTAGGATTGCAGAAAACTATTATTTCGGGTTAAGTCTGCTCTGTATCGGCTTTTGTAAGTTGCTTGTGTATTGCCGCACCTCTCACATTTCTTCCTAGTCCTGCATTACAACACACAATAAAACTATTCTCTGTGCCACATAACTTTCCTCGCCTGCTTGTAAATAAATTATTATTAGAAATGTTCCCAGCTCGTTTTTGTCTGTTCTTTGATTGATCCAGCATGGTCCGAATCCTAGCTTAGCTGGGACTTTATTCCCAATGATCCGTTCCTTTAGACCAGTATGTCCTTGGCAGTGTCGCTCGGCTGCATCTGATAAGGTAAGGTGATCCGGTTTGGACAAGGTGAACCGAGGGCATATTCCCCGGTAATTTAATCACGTGATTAATTAGGTAACCTGGTTAACCCATAGACGAGAGGACCCTAGGTCACGCGGTTGAGTTATTGGTGTTCACGGTCGGTTAGCGACCTGCCGCATCACAGAATTATCCGTGTGCGACGGCCTACAATTCTGGGGAGTCTGGTGAGAATCCAAGATAGCTTCCCCCCCCCCCCCCCCCCCCCCCCCCCCCGGTGGTCTTCCCACCTGACCCCCGACCCACAACAATATTTATGCATGCTGACTCTAATACATGCAATATGAAGGTTAAACATGTGTGCAGGTATCTAACTCACTGAGGTTCTTAACATACTGGTATTATCCGCCGTGTAGAGTTCTTGGCAAACAAGTACAGGAACAAACTGTTCACTCTCGGTTCATTTCGGCATTTTTATTTGTATTTTTTATTTTTATCAGGATGTGGAATCTTAAACTGCATAATGAAGACCATGTACAATTGGGAAAGAAAGCTGCTGTTCCACAAAACGTTTTGGTTATGTCAGTTTTATTTTCATTTGCTGTTGGATTTTCTTCATATCACCACCCCTCCCCCTCCATCCCCCACCCTGTGTGCACAGTTTTGCTTCTGGTGATGATATAAATGTGATGAATAATGAGCTGCATGGATTCTCAACTTTTGCAAAGAAAGTGAATGAGGAGGTGAGCTAATGTAGCAATTTCATGAAGAGTGGGGGATATCTTACCGGTTTTACAAAACTACGAAGTTGCTACAGCCCCACAAGACCCAAAGGTGAATCAGTGCCTCGTGGAAAGACATTTTGTGTAAGTGCTGTGTGTAAATGAAACTCCTATGAAAAGACTTGTGTGCTGCAAAGTTGGCAGATTGTTAAACAAGAAAACCTTGTGCAGATCTGCTGTTTGTGTTTTCCTTTCTTTTCACCGGTCTGCGGAAATAAGGAATGCAATTAGCACCATATACGATACAAAGTCACATATACCAGAAGGTTTACTCTCATAAGATAATGGTTTGCTGTCCACTTAGCATCTGGTAGGTAAACAACTCATTTCATCTTGATATGAATCTCTTACAGCTCAAATAGAAAAGAGCATACCTTTTTTGAGATTCATAAACGTTGTAACAATACAGAAGAGCAGAATCACATCTCCAATGTTAAACACCCCAAATCATGGGATGATGGTTGACAGAATTTACTGAATGGCACAATAATGCAAAGTTTTTGTGGTTTGAGCAACTAAAGGTCATCCAAAAATTACTTTTTCTGGATAGAAAATCTCAGCTTGGAAAAAGACAAGCTCTGATTCATTTTCTTCTGTCCCACCTTATGCAGAGTGGCATGTTTTCCTCTGTCCGGTTTCTCTTTACTCCATTCGCATGACATTGGCCCTAAATTGCATGGTGACATGTTCTACACTCTATACTAGCAAAACTATTCAGCAGCCTCAGTGGTGTAATGGCTGGAGTGTCTGCTCTGCATCTCTGAGGTTGATGGTTCAAACGGTTCAAACCCTGGCTGAGTCACACCAAAGACTTTAAAAAAAACATGCTGCTTTCCTTGGTTGATGCGCAGTGTTTAAAAATGATACAGAGCATGGACAAACAACCACAAATTGGCAATAATAGTGTAGGCTTTCAGGGGCCTAACAGTCTCCTCCAACATTGAAGTTCCTTGTTCGGGAATTGTTGTTTATTTATTTATTTATTTACAAAGCCATCGTGGCTTTTCTGCATTAAAAATTAACTACGATCAAAATTTTACAAAACCACTTATTTTAACGTTGTATGTAACTATGTAAGAGTAGAAATTGCACCACAACATTCCTAACATTCTCTATTTCAGAAAAAAAGAAAATAGAGACTCATGGTGGCATCAGTATCGCATGCCAAAATGGCTACTTCATATTTATGAATCTCCTGGAATTACAAGAAAAACCAAGGGGGCGATGTGGACGTTTTTCTAACCTTATTCCAATGCTCCATGCACATACTGTCGTGTTGGGATTTGGCAGATAATTATTTGTGTGGTACCCACACCAAATTTATCCAAATAAGTTAAATTTCACATGGAATTTAAAAAATAACTCTGAGCAGATTTTTAGAATTTTACAATTTTAGAATTTTTTAGAAGAACTCTGAGCAGAGCAGAACTCTGAATAAATACTCAATTTTTAAACGACCATTTTCCCAAGGTAGAAAAAAAGGAACAATCGCAAGAAGAAAAACACACACAAGCACACATACATTCTGAAACCCACATACAAATATAAAAACCAACGACACAGACACACACACTGAGGACAAAGACCGAGAGTTAATGATTGCTGAAAACAAACTAAAAATAGAAATGATAGTAATGAGGCTGGTGGGCTAACATAAGGTGAAATATTACGGTTGATCCTGCATGTTTACCCAAAACTACAACAATATCAACAATGGAAGGAAGCAAAACCAGATGTTTGAAAATAACCGAAAAATATTGTACCACAAACTAGGGAAACAAAAGCAAAATGTATCATGACCCTCTGAAAAAGATACACTTGGATATTTCTGGAAAGAAATTCATGAAGACCCAAAATAATCCAATAAGGAGGTGGAATGGATGCAACACTTGGGAAAGAAAGAAAACACAACATCTAAGGGAAATGACCCCAGTGATAAGTGATGAGGAAAAAAATACAAAAAAACCTAAAAAACACCAAATTTTAAAAGCCCAGGCCCGGATGGAATTCCAAACCTATGCCAAAGCAAAAAAATGCTCTCCACAATCACTCAGCATGAGCATTCAATGAACTTATCCAAGAGGAAAAGGTAATGGATGAGTGGCCCACAAAAGGTAACCTATTCCTCATGCCAAAATCTGAAGGAAATGAACTACCTAACAAATATCGACCAATCACATGTCCACCAACAACATACAAACTTCTCATGGGAATAATCGCATACATGATGTACCACCACCGAGCACAACAAGGAGGTGTAGAGGCAGAACAGAAGAGATGTAAGAGAGGATGCTATGAAAAAATAAACCACATACCACAAAATAAGGCCACATTCGAAAATTGTGCAACGGGAAGAACCGAATTGTCCACAGCTTGGATAGACCACAAAAATCTTTTGACAGTGTTCCACATTCCTGGATGGTAAAATGCATGCAGGTATACAAGATCAACCCCCAAATAATGAAACTGAGTGAGAAAGCAATGAAGCTGTGAAATACCACATTGTTATTACAGAACTCGGAAGGAAAGATCAAAATACCAGGTGTGAAGATACATTACATGATCTTTCAGGGAGGCAGCCTTTCACCCCTCCTATTTTGCCTGGCCCTGGACCCAATGAACAACCTCCTTAATGAGCAAAGACATGGATACACCCTAACATCCAATAGAAGAACATCCAAAGAGACAGGAGAGGTGACGTAGCTACTGTACGTGGATGATTTAAAACTCTTTGCACCAAACAAAGAAATATTGGCAGAACAACTGAAATTAGTGAAACAGCAATCCGATGATATTCAAATGGAATTTGGCCTTGATAAGTGACCCAAGTGCACACTCGTACAGGGTAAACCAACGCAAACGAACAAATAAAAATATACATAAATACAACAATGCAGGAGCCAGAAAATAAAGCATCATACAAATATATTGGAGTAGAAGAGGTCCACCAACTATGTCACCAACAAATGCTCCAAACAATTACCAAAGCATAGCTGCATCGAACAAGGTTAATCTTGAAAACATACCTCTCCCCAAGAAACAAAATCAAAGCCACAAACCAACTCTCAATACCACTGTTCCAATACAGTTGCAGAATAATAAACTGCCCACAATCAGAAATCAACAAAATCAATATCAAAACAAGGAAACTTCTAACCATCCACAAAATGTTCTCCAAAAATCAATGCATCACGAGAATGTAGATGAGAAGTGTAGACAAGACGAGAAAGAGGTAGCGGCCTGATGGAACTCAACCAATTTCACAGAATGACAACTGTAGGATTGGCTGAGTACACGGACTACCAAACCCAATTTGTATGCAAACATGAAAGCAGCAAGCCAGAAAAGGTATCACTAACCCACCTTTCAAAAATTTTCCAAAACAGGTGCTACTAGAAGGTGTCACACATGAAACTGAAACAGCAATAAATGCAGCCCCAACAATTGCAAAAAAGACAAAAGAAAAATACAAGAAGAAGACGACGTCATGCAGAGCACGATATTTGCAAAATCCATAAAACAAATTTGACCTCAACAATAATTGGTGGTTGAATTCAATGACAAAATATGCAAATCCTCTTAAAATTTCAAGTCAATTATATGAAAATTGACAATTTTAGAAATTTGGCCTATGTTGACCTTTTGGCTTTTATTGACCTCATTAATTGGTGGTTGAATTCAGTGAACTGATATGCAAATCGGCTTCAAATTTTAAGTCAATGGAATGAAAATTGAGAATGTTAGAAATGCCACCTTTATCGTTGACCCATGTTGACCTCAAAAATAATTAGCTGGTTGAATTCAGTGACCTGAAATATAAATCCTCTTCAAATTTCAAGTCAATCGGATGAAAATTAAGGATTTTTGAAATCTCACCGAAGTTGTTGACTTTTGTCCTATGGTGACCTTTTGGCCAATTTTGACCTCAAAAATAATTGGTGTTTGAATTCAGTAAGCTAATATGAAAATCCTGTTCAAAATTTCTTCGGTTTCAAATCTCCCGGCCAAATGAAAAAAGCTGAGGGCTTGGCCTTTCTCACTTCCAAATTCCCCACCCGCAGGGGTTTTTTTGGGTTCGGTGGTCTTTCTGGTCTTCTTTTAACACCGGGGTCTTTTTTTCCTCTTTTTTCCCAAAGGCCCTTTCGGCCCCCCCCCCCCCCCTTTTGCGCTTCTTCTTCCCTGCGGGATTTTTTTTTTTGGTTTTCCCCCACCACCCATTTTTTTCCCCCCAACAGGGAAAAGCCTTTTTTTTTTTCCAAGGTCCGCTAAAAAACAAAAAACCCCCTTTCTTTGGTACTAAAACCCCAAAAAAAAATTTCACCGAAAAAAATTCCCCCACTGCCTCAACCCCCTTCTTGAACAACTACCAATTTCACATTTTCCCCCCACTTTTTTCCCGCCCTTTGGAATAAAAACTCCCCTCACCTCTATTCATTTCCCATTCTTCCCCTCCAGGCCTTCAAAAACAGCTTGTTTCCCCACACCAACACCTCTTTATTCATCCCCCATCCAAATCCTCAATCTTTTCTACCCCCGATAATTCCACCAAAGCCCACCCTCCCTTCAAAATTCCCCTGCTTTCCTTCCTGAAAGTCCCTGTAGTGTCTATCTTGTATTCCCCATGTTCACCGTCCCATCCCTCTCCCTTCCACAGATCTCCTAATGTGTCTGTTCCCCACTGTTTTGTCCTTCCCACTCCCGCCCCTCTTGTCTCATGCCCCCCTTGCTGTACGTTGTGTGTTACCTCTCACACGAGCCTCAACAAGGTATACAAAAAAAAAAAATCGGATGAAAATTTTGCATTTTTAAGTTTGACAAATTTAACCTTTGGCCTATGTTGACCTTTTGATGTTAAAAGCAATGAGCTTCTTGCTTATGACAAACTCTACCATGTG
>CM068953.1:105597296-105615061 GCA_035128595.1 Eptatretus atami
ATGAAGATCGGTTTAAAATTGTGACCTGTAGACAATTGGCATACAAACGGACAGACAGAATAACAACGGCGGCGTCCATAGCAACGGTGCTCAAAAGCATACAACTAGATCCTGGTATGAACCTACCAATCAAGTTCACAAAATTGGTTGACTCCTCTGGCCTCCAGAGCTGTCCATTACATACAAACAAACAGACGGACATATAGCCAGACGGAAAACCTGAGAATAACGGTAGTCTAGCGACCACCCAAAAACGTCATGCAGAGCACGACACTTGCAAAATCCACCCCCCCCCCCCCTCTCCAAAGTTGCCATGGATAAATCAAATTCTCCATTCATCTATAATATTACTAAAACTCTCATCTTGTATGTTCCCGAAATACAGCCAAAACGGTACAAGATAGCAAAAAATTTTAGTGCCACCTTACTCACCATTCTCCTACGTGTTGCATTATCAAGTTTCGTTCAAATCGGGCAATGAAAAAAATTATTTAAAAATCAATTCCCGATTCAGTCAAGTACTCTTCGGAGTATTTGATCAATGCAAACAACCTCAGTGGTATAGTTCCCTGGAGCTATCTTTTTTTTTTCTTGAAATGATTTTTTTTCATCAACCGCAGTCACAAGTGGGACCCAAACGGGTTCACGGGTCGTCTAGTTAAGATTAAAATTGACAATCTTAATCAAAGCTCAAGCCAATCGGATGAAAATTGATTATTTTTCAGATTGAAATTGATGATTTTACATGTTTGACCTTGAGTTGACCTATGACCTTTTGACCTCAAAAATAGTTGGTTTCCCAATCCAGTGACACAATATGCAAATCTTGTTCAAATTTCAAGTCAATCGAATGAAAAATGACGATTTAAAAAGTTTGACCTCAAGATGACCTTTGACCTCAAAATCAATAGGCTTCTCACTTGAGACTACCACTACAACTTGGTCAAGTTTCATGATGATCGGTTTAAAATTGTGACCTGTCGGTGATAAACAGACAGACAAACAAACAGACAGAAAAAATCGAACTGGAGATCGAACAAACAAACAAACAGGTGAATACATAACCTCTGTCCACCTTTGGTCGTAGAGGTAACAAAGTATTGTGACCAGATATAGTACTTGTGTACAAAAAACATATTATGTTACTTATTAAGGTTTCAGTACCCAATGATTTTGGCCTGAACAACACAGAAAGCAAGAAAATAACCAAATACCAGGATTTCAAGAATGAAGTAAAAAGCTCTATGAAGCTGAAGAATGCCAAAATTATACGAGTGATAGTTGTAGCAATGGGAATGATAAAGAAGTACCCCACGAAGACCTTAAAAACCATCCTTGAGAAAATTACTATAAATGAACTACAGTTGGAAGCTGTCCGGGACTCAGTGACGATCCTGAAAAGAGCACTCGGAACAAAACTTTGAAAGCAAGAAACTTCACAGCTCCATGAATCATGATTCCTTAACGAAATGGAGGTGGATACTTTGAGCCCTGGGGGGACTCCATTCTCCCTTCTGAAACCCATGTATGGAAATAACAACCAACGAAACACACACGCACACACGTCTATTTTTGTGATCTCAAGGCATTTACCAATAAATGTTGAAACTGCCCAGCTGTCCTTCCTCGCAAGGTATTTCACAGAAAGTGAAAACTATTCTCTGAGCAAAAGAAAAACATTTTTTTTTAAATATCAGTTGGAGTTCATTTATTCTTTATATCCATGCTGCATCTCTTAAAATATTTCCCACGACCTTCTCAACACATTGCTTTATTTCTGTTATAGAATATAGTAAAATAAAACATTTTTTTACCTTCATGGTGAGTGGATATGGATCCCTCCTTCCGATGTACTTGATTTCCATTGAGAAATGGTTGAAATTTTACTGTGCGCATCATTTCAGATGGGAATGCATGGCCGGTAGTTAACATATTCTGTAATGCCTTATGCAGGTGAGATCCATAATTTTTCATCATTTGAACTTCCTTCACATCAGAGTTCTCCAGGCATGTCAGAAATTCATCCAAAGTCTTGGAGATGTAAGCCCCACAATGATCCTTGATGACCTGGATGATGGCATTGCCCTTGATGTCATGTTGTTCAATGAGGTGTAAATTACCGACAGAGAAATTATGATTGTTTTTTGTTCCATCCTGCTTGAAGGACTGCTTGTTTTTGTCAGCCAGCTTTGACAGGAGATATTTTGTTGATGATTCTACTTGTACATTATTTGAGAGCCCTGACAAAGAATCTTGACCAGTATCCTCCCCTGGACTTCCTGGTGATGGCAACACTTCTGCTGTTTCTGAAGAATTCATGTGTGGCTGCTCGTTTACGAGATTTGTTGTATGAGTTGTTGATAATGAGGGGCCCATAGGTGCATAAATATTTCCTGGTTGATCCTGCATGTTTGCCCAAGGTCTGCTTGGCTTTAAGGTTGGTCCATGGTTTGGAGGATGATCTGGGATTCTTTTCTGGCTTTGTGATATGTTTAATGGGATGCTGGTCTTTATTTTTGGCACAGCCCACAGAGGAACTTTGGGAGCAGGTGAAATCAGAGCGTTTCATGTTGAAGTTTGGCCTCAGTTGAGGAGGGGTAACTTTCAGAGCGGGTGAAATCAGAGGTTTCATGTTGAACTTTGGCCTCAGTTGAGGAGGGGTAACTTTCAGAGCGGGTGAAATCAGAGGTTTCATGTTGAAGTTTGGCCTCAGTTGAGGAGGGGTAACTTTCAGAGCAGGTGAAATCAGAGGTTTCATGTTGAACTTTGGCCTCATTTTCGAAAACGAAGCTTTGCGAGCGGGTGAAATCAGAGGTTTCATGTGAACTTTGGCCTCAGTTGAGGAGACGAAGCTTTGAGAGCGGTGAAATCAGGTTTCATGTTGAATTTTGGCCTCAGTTGAGGAGGGTAACTTTCAGAGCGGGTGAAATCAGAGGTTTCATGTTGAACTTTGGCCTCAGTTGAGGAGGAAGCTTTGCGAGCGGGTGAAATCAGAGGTTTCATTTTGAAGTTGGCCTCAGTGAGGGGGGTAACTTTCAGAGCAGGTGAATCAGAGGTTTCATGTTTAATTTTGGCCTCAGTTGAGGAGGGGTAACTTTCAGAGGGTGTGAAATCAGAGGTTTCATGTTGAACTTTGGCCTCAGTTGAGGAGACGAAGCTTTGCGAGCGGGTGAAATCAGAGGTTTCATTTGAAGTTTGGCCTCAGTTGAGGAGGGGTAACTTTCAGAGCGGTGAATCAGAGGTTTCATGTTGAAGTTTTGGGCCTCAGTTGAGGAGGGGTAACTTTCAGAGGGTGTGAAATCAGAGGTTTCATGTTGAAGTTTGGCCTCAGTCGAGGAGGGGTAACTTTCAGAGCGGGTGAAATCAGAGGTTTCATGTTGAATTTTTTCCTCATTGTTGAAAGTGAAGCTTTCAGAGCAGGTGAAATTCGTGGCTTTGTGTTGAATTCTTCCATTATTTGAGGTGGAGAAATCAAAGGCTTTCTGTTGATGTTGGGCCGCAGTGTCAGAGGTTTATAGATTGATATGGAAGGCTTTTTGTTCAGTTTCGGCTGCATTCTTCGAGGAACTTTTGGAGCCATTGAAAGAGGAAGTTTTTTATAAATCCCTGATAATGTCCCCACCGAAGCTTTGGGAGCATTTGGAAGTGTCAGTTGCCTGAATGAATTCACAGAACTTTGGCCACGAGGCAGAAATGTTTTAAACTTTGACTTCATTGATCGCCGATGTGCTGCTGGACCTGAAGAAACCCCCCTTGATGCAAAGGGAGAGGGTGGAGCTGTTTTCCACAATTTCACACTTGTTGCAAAGGGAATGGCATTACTCGGACTTCTTGATTGTCGTACGGTGGGTTGAAGCGATGCATCCAGACTCGAAATTGCCACCGAGAAATCTGCAAATACATTCATTCGTTCATTCGTTCATCAATCTCTCGAAGCCGACAAAACAAAACAAAACGAGAAAGTTCAAACAGCCCGTGTTACCCCATGCAGTGTTCAAGTATATAATTCAATTTAAATAAAACAAAGGTTGTATAAAGAAAGTGATTCTGGAATTTACCACCGTTTTACTGCCATTGATACAGTGGTTATCACACCACCAAATCTAACATCTTACATTAGTTGTTCGTGCCTGTCCTTTGTGACGTGTGCTTTGTAATGTCCTTAAAAATAGTAAGTTTCCTGTTTGGAATGATTTTCAATTTTGTTTGACTGCCAGACAGGTAGAATAAAAAAAATTATCTCACTCCTGTCTGCGCATGGGCGATCGGGATAAATTCTGAGCCAAAGTATTGCTAAATGGCAGGTTTGTTTTCTGATTAATATTCCGATTCATGTTCAAAATATAACATTCAATTTAAACAAACTGTTCCTCGATAACAAACCGAAGTTTGGGGACAGACAGACAAGAACCAATTGCTTAATCCCGCTTAACGCTTCACGTGAGGAACCTAGAATGGCACTTGGTAGAGCGCGTACCTCCGCCAGGCAAAATAGTTTACGTTTTGTGTCCCACTGATAGGCCAGATCTGGATCTGGACCTTAACCAAAATCGAATCGACTTGGCCTTGACACCTAACCAACTCATCCACCTAGTTTTGTCATAACTCATCCAAAACTTTTTCAAATATCATGCTATATATCGATTAGGTCCGAACTCTTAATGGTGAAGAATCACAAAAAATTCTAGGATCTGGATCTTCACCGAAATCTAATCAATTCGTCCTTGTCACACACTACACCTGTCCACAAAATTTCATCTGAATCCGTCCATTACTTTTTGAGTTTTCTGCCTTACAAACAGACAAGCCGGTAGGTGGCGATGGATCGCCGAGCATGGAAACTATAAGATATAGAGCAAAATGGATGTCATATAGCGGATAGGGAATCACCTTAAGATTATGCATATAAAATCTCATCCAGTTCCATCTACTGATAACTACTCGGAATCCATTTGAATGAAAAGTACCGAAAATGCGGTTTGAAATCAGAAATCCCCAAAGTTCGAGGGGTGCTGTGGGTGAACAAAGATCTAAATCGAAAATCCGGCTCGATCGTTTGTGCACAATGTATTCCAGATGATTAGTGTGAATTTTCATGACCATCCGACCATAACCCTAGGAGGAGTAGCATTTGGCGCGAAGGCACCTCCAGCTCTCGCATATTATCGATCTTTGCACTAATTGACCTTTGACCCCTGACCTAAGTGAAATCGGTCAATATGTCCTGAGGCAAAGTTGTCGTACTCATTGAGTACCATGAACCTGCAAAGTTTCATTCGTATCGATGCACTCACCTGGTCGCTAGGGGCCTTCAATTTTCCGCAATTTCCGCACATACCCTAATTGTAGGGGGCGCTGCGGTAAAGTATTCCATATATCACAAAAACCGGAATATATTTGATAGAGCATCACCTGTAGATCATTCGTGCCAAATTTCATAACCCTACGTGGGATAATGGCTTTCGGAATTGATTTCGCGTGAACGGTACCAATTTTGAAGGTTTTTCGGTTGTTGCTAGGGAACCAAAGCGTCCCTAGCAAACCATCACAATTTCCAAAGCACGAGGTCATAAGATGTACCTACCACCCGAGTTTGGCCAAAATCCGCCCACGTTTACTACCAATTATGCTGATGACAAACGAACAAACATCCAAACAAACATCCAAACAAACAGACAGAATTACTGACAATAAGGGTCACCTATTTCGGCGACCCAACAAACAGGGGTGAAAACATAACCTCCGTCCACCTTGGGTGGTGGTCTGGTGGAGGTAACCAGCTGCGTTAATAACTAAACGAAACACCAAGTGTGAACGACCAATTCTTTTTCTTCCAATCTATATCGCTTAATCGATATTTATATATAAATCAAACAATCTTGTTCTCCTGGAGCTGAACAAGGAAACTCTTGTAGTGTAGTAGTGTTGGCATGGTATATTTAAATCTGGTTTCTAACCAATCATTTTGCCCGACACTACTACCGGGCTCAAGGACCTCCCCTTCGGGGTTCCAGGTTGAGGAAGGCTTGAACGAAAGTGTGATGACGTTTTCCTGCCTGACAGCTTGCTATTTACACCGTCGTGGAAATGACTCACAGACTTGAATTTCACTGGAGTTAAACTGGAGTTCATGGGAGTTCACTGAAGTTAAACTGCATTCACAGCCCTATCTTCGGCGAAACATTTCCTCTCTTGACCCACGGAGCTTTGCACCACATGCTGCGTCGCGGCCCGATCTTCAGTGGATTTTCACTCCTTTCGACGGCAGTACTACTATCATCGAACCCCTTATGCTAAGCAGATTATTCTCACAGGCACTGGCCATTTATGACATTCGAGTAACTGAGTGGATCATATTATTTTGTGGACACAATGTCGAATTGTCCCACTGGTGAGACACCATTTCTTGTTTCTTATTGAACTTGTGACTGTATTCACTCAAACTCAAGCTTAACAGCTGATGGGACACTGCTCAGACTGTATGAAGTCATCAACTATTAGCGGGGAGTAGAAGTCAATAACTCGATTTTCTATACTCTTCATCTATATTATAAAGCAGGAGTGTCTGTCCGTCCCTGAACTACTCCCTCAGTTTTAGGACTATCCTCGCCAAACCTTCTATGGAACGTTTTGGGGGTCCCAGCGGATGTCCTAAGGTGGGTGGCAGGTTTCATAAATACCTCAATACAATTATGAATTTGACGTTCGATCCGTACGAAGCTGCCACCGATCCGGAAGTAAACACAATCACGGGTTCGGGAGAAACGTTCGCTGGTTTGATAATATCTCAATACATTTGTGATTTTGAGGTTCCACCTGAACGACCCCTCTTTTATCCATTACAAGGTGGGTGGGAGAGAGGTTTCATGAATTTCTCAATACAATAATGATTTTAGTTTTGGATCCCTACGAAGTGTTTTGTATCCGCCCTTTCTCACCGGCAGATACGTCTGTATTGGGTGTCACGTGAGAACTGCGTCTATCTTCGTTTACCTCATGAGTGTTTGGATTGTTATGTTTGTGTGGTAAATGGAGGAGTTTCAGAGGAAAGATAGTATTGTATAGAGTAGCTTGGTGCACGGACGTGTAGGCGACATCTCAATGTAAATTAAGTAGGGAAACTGTGAGCTTAAGTGTTACATGTCACCACATGGGGGGTGGTGTGGTGTTAATTAGGTAGGGGTTAAGGATAATTTTTCTCAGTATGTAATTGCCCCCTGTGACATTTTCCTATGTTTTTTGCATTTCAAGACCGGCGATAAAAAGGGATCATGTCCTTAAAACAACAACAACCAAGCTGCACATCCAAGCAGGCAGAAAAACCACATGCCTGGAGTGGATGATTAACAGGCGTGACATCAGAGAGAGTGGAGGGAGTGAGGATCGTGGTCAGAGAGTCTCGCGTTGGGCAACAAGAAGGCATGGAGTTGGGTTCGGAGCGGGACATGGAGAGGGTGTGGGACAAAGGCGAGTGAGGAGATGGCGGTTGGAAGAGAAGGGCATTACGGTTGGATTTCCCTCGACACAGTGAATAATGCTGCATGATTCTTGTGTTCGTGTTGAGGCGAATTGGCTCGCGTGGTGGAGCAAGACGCTGGCCATTGACTGTTGGCTGAATTGTGTGAGACCAGCCTTGAAGCCTCATGTTGTGCCATTGGGGAAAGAGACGGTGCCATTTTGCAGGGCAGCGGCGTCGGCAAGTGCGATCAACGAAGTAAGTTGCACGGTGGTTTTGAGCCTTGGTGTTGAGTATTGCCACCCGAATTTCCTCCTGTACATTTCCCCACCCAGAGAGTGGCTGGGTGCCATTTTGGCCGCATTTTCCCGTGCAGTAATGAAGCGTTTTGGTGATCTTCAAGCTGCCAAAACTCATCTTTAAGCTACCGAAACTCAACTCATCCCTCATACCGAAACTCACGCTGATAATTGCTGGGATAAAGGAGAGATTTTTCATTGTTTTATCTGTCCTCTTGTTTGTATCAAAGTCTGTGTGGAGGTGCCTCAAAATTAGATTTAGTTCCACCTCATGTTCCATTTTGATTATTACCCTTTGAATTATTACCATTTTAAATATTTCATTTATTTTCATTAAACCCCGTATTTATTTAAGTTTCTTGTGTCTGTTTATTTGTCATGGGTTCGAGATTAAACCCCCCTTGTGCTGTGCTTCTGTCTGCTTCTGCTTTGCTGCCCTTTCCTTCCCATGCATGCCATAATCTCCGAGAATCTTGGCTGTAAGTGTGATGTATTGCCCTTCCTTGGGGTTGACGTGAGTGCCGTGTGCACATGCATGACACACGGGACCAGCAATGGAGCTGAGAGTTCTCAATAAAGCCTTTGTGAAGTTGAATGTATCGTAATCGGTCTGATTGTTTGTACATCACGACATTACAAGTGGTGACGAGGTTAAAAAAAAAAAAAAAAACTATCCGTGTCTCGATGGCGACTGTCGGCATTCTCCATGAATACTCCGATGGGGAGGATTGGGCTGATTTTGTTGAGACGCTGGACCAGTATTTTGTGGCCAACAACCACATGGTGGCTGTTGGTGATGCCATCCGTCGTGGTGCTGTGTTGTTGACTGTGTGTGGGCAGAAGGTGTACAGACTCATCAAAAACCTGCTGTCAGCACGGCGACCTACCGACAAGTCATATGAAGAACTCTGTGAGCTCGTCAAGCTGCACTTCAATCCGAAAGCTGGTCTAATCATGTCGAGGTACAAGTTTTATACACACACTCCCAGGAAAATCAGGACATTTCCCGTTTTGGCGCTGATCTGCGCCGTTTAGCAGAACCGTGTCAGTTTGGTGCTGTGCTTGATGAGATGCCCCGAGACATTTTTTGTGATTTGGGTAAATCATGATGTCATCTTATGAAAACTCCTTGCTCAAGAAGACGACCTTGACCTCGGAAAAGCAGTGAAGATTGCACAGGTGTGTATGACAACTGCTGAAAACATGAAGGAGACCTCGTCGAAGAGCCAGAACTCTTCAAGTGCAGATACTGTAAATAAGATTGCTCAATCTTCATATAAGGCGACAACCTAAGCCAGCTGTGTGTTTGAAACCTGCTTCATTCGGTTGCAAGAGGCCCCAATAACTTGTATTGGCGTTGTGGTGCAAATCATATGGCTCACCAGTGCCGTTTCAAGCGGTACACATGTAACGGATGTGGCAAGATCTGACATCTTCAAAAGAGGTGTTCCCAATCCAGCAGTGGTGATCGTACAGGCACCACCCATCATGTGGATGATGGCGAGCATGTTGCTGGAGCTGATGAGTCATCACTGCATGGTGAGGAGTATTAGATGTATACAATCCATGGCAGCACCGCACCAATAACTGTTGATCTTCAACTGAATGGAAAACAGGTGTCAATGGAAGTGGACACAGGGGTGAGTCAGTCAATTATGAGCCAGGAGACATTTGACAAATTGGGGGACTGTGAGGCTTTGAAACCTAAATTGAGTCCAGTGAAGGCCAAACTTCATACCTACACCAAGGAAATTGTTCCAGTGATTGGCAGCACAGATGCCATGTGTGATTTTTGAACTGCCTATGTGATTTTTACCAGGCAATGGCCCTACATTACTCGGTCGGAACTGGCTTGAGAGCATAAAGCTGAACTGCCATGTGATCACAAAGCTGTCTTCAGTGGAGGCTTCCAGTTGTGCTCAAGTGCTGGATAAGTTTCCATCTCTGTTTGAGCCAGGAATTGGATCCTTCATGGGGATGAAATTTAAGATTCATCTGGACTCAGAAGCAAAGCCCATCTACTGCAAAGCTACGTCTGTTCCCTACTTGATGAGGGAAAATATCGAGTGTGAATGTGAGAGACTCCAGAGTGAGGAGGTCTTCTCTCCTGTTGAGTTCAATGAATGGGCTAGTCAATTTTCCGGTCCTGAAAGTGATGGAGCAGTGAGGATATGCGGACACTACAAGATGACCATAAATCGCCACTCCATGCAGGATCAGTATCCACTGCCCAAAGCGGATGACGTGTTTTCAAACATTAGCTGGTGGAAAGTCATTCACCAAGTTGGATCTGACGTCTGCCTACAGGACACAAGAGCTGGATGAGGAGTCAAGGAAACTCATATGCATCAATACTCACAAGGGGCTGTTCATCCACAATCGCTGTCATTTGGGAATACGTTCAGCAGCTGCCATCTTTCAGAGAAACATGGAGTCCATTGAAATCTGTGTCAAAGACTGTTGTGTTCCAGGATGACATCCTGATCATGGGCTGCAACACTGCAGAACATCTGAGTAACCTGGAGGAAGTCCTGTGTCGTTTGGACAAAGTAGCACTCAGACTGAAATGTGAGAAATGTGTGTTTATGGTGCCTGAAGTTGTATTCCTCGGCAGAAGAGTCTTTGCCGCTGGGATCATGCCGTGTGATTCCAAAGTTGAAGCAATCAAGAATGCACCCAAAACAGAAAATGTGTCACAATTGCGTTATTTTTGGGGTTTACTCAACCATTTTGGCAGTTTCTTGCTGCAGGTGAGCACCAGTGCTAGAACCCCTGCATCAGTTACTTCGGAAAGGGAAAACTTGGTTTTGGGGCAAGGCCCAGGATGATGCCTTCAAGGAAGCTAAAGGTCTATTGTGTTCTAACAAGTTGCTTGTTCATTATGATCCATGTAAGCATCTTGTATTGTCGTGTGAAGCCAGTGCCGATGGGGTAGGCTGTGCGTTACAACAAGCCAATGAGTCGAGCAACTCACAACCTGTTGCGTATGCTTCCAGAAACTTGACAAAAGCTGAAAGAGCCTATGGTATGGTTGATAAAGAAACATTAGGCTGTGTGTTTGGGGTAACCAAGATGCATCAGTATTTGTTTGATCATAAATTTGAGCTTGAAACTGATCACAAACCACTCACCTTGTTTTCAGAGAACAAGGGAATCAATACCGATGCATCATCACGTGTTCAGCGGTGGGCCTTGACGATGTCTGGTTATAATTATACTATTCGTTACAGGCCTGGCACTAGGAATTGTGCTGATGCATTGAGTCGACTGCCGGTACCTACCACTGATTGTAACGATACCCCTCAACCTGCTGACCTTGTATGAGCTATGAATGTGTTTGAGAGTGACAATTCTCCAGTCACTGCTGCTCATGTGAGATTGTGGTCTAACAGAGATCCTATGTTATCTGTAGTTAAGCATTTTGTTATGACTGGCGATTGGTCCCATATACCAGACTCAGAGGAGTACAAACCATATTTACCTCGTCGAGATGAGTTATCTGTCCAGTCAGAATGATTACTTTGGGGCCGACGTGTCGTCATACCAAAGCAGGGAAGAGAGAAGTTGGTAACTGAAATACAAAGTACCAACCCTGGTATTGTTACGGTGAAAGCTATCGCAAGGTGTCATGTTTGGTGGCCTGGTATTGATTCCGAACTTGAATCTTGTGTTCATTGTTGTGATACGTGCATGCAGCTCAGCAAGTCACCAGCGGAATCACCGCTGAGTCTTTGGTCGTGGTCTTCCAAACCTTGGTCCAGATTCATGTTGATTTGCAGGTCTAGGGGAAATGTTCCTTGTCATTGATGCATTTTCCAAGTGGATTGAGTGCTCTATCATGTCAACCAGCACTTCTGCCGCCACCATTGAGAATTTACGTGTCATGTTCGCTACTCATGGTCTACCTGATGTGTTGGTAAGTAATGGCTGGTGTTTTACATGTCAGGAATTTCAGGAATTCATGAGGTTGAATGGTATCAAACAATGTCCGTTCTGCTCCGTTTAAACCCGCTTCTAATGGTCAGGCAGAGCGTGCTGTACAGATTATCAATCAGGGGTTAAGGCATGTTACTCAAGGTTCGCTTCAAAGGCGTTTGTCACGCATGTTGCTAGGTTACAGATCCAGACCACATACCATAACTGGAATGCCTCCAGCCGAATTGCTTATGGAGCGAGAACTAAAAACCAGACTTTCTCTTGTTCATCCTGACATCGGTGAAACTGTTGATAACAAGCGTCAGAGTCAGAAATACTATCATGATTGCACGGCTGCATTGCGTGACTTTGCTGTAAACGATCCATTTTATGTACTGAACCATGGCCTTGGAGCGAAATGGCTGCCAGGTGTTGTTATTAGCAAGGAAGGAACTCGTGTTTGTTTGTGTCGAGCTGAAAGATGGGCGTACAGTTAGGAAACATGTAGATCAGATCAAGCTGCATTATATTGAGTTGTTGGATGATGCAAATTCTGTGATTCATCCAGTTATTGTTCTGTTGTCTGAGAATGCAACTGTTGTTTCCGAGCCTGCATCTGAAGTTGTCAGTAATGCATCTCCCCCGAAGTTTCTGAACCTGTACCCGCTGCCAGTCCGGTGCGTTTGTCCATGTCACCTAAATCTATGCCTGTAACAACTCCTGTGCTTCGGTCCTCCCATGTGTCTAAACATCCAGACTGGTTGGATTTGTAATTAAAGGGGGAGATATTGTGATGTATCGCCCTTCCTTTGGTTTGACATGAGTGCTGTGTGCGCATGCGCGACACACGGGACCAGCAATGGAGCTGAGTGTTCTCAATAAAACCTTTGTGAAGTTGAATGCATCGTGATCGGTCTGAATGTTTGTACATCACAACATTACAATAAGCCTCCAAGGGAAATTGTTTGGCTATCCGTCTAGGTAGGGGCAACCCCCCTGGACACGACAGTATTTTGTTATATTAATTGTACAGTTATTAATTTGTGATTGGAATGATACTGTTTGGAATGAAAATATAGAGAGATCGAGTTTAATAGGAGAATGAGGAAATTATATGACAGTTTCCACCCGTGACGTTCGTGGATTCGCCATGTGCAGTTTCGCCATTGTGACATCATAGTCAAACGGAAGACCAAGAAGGAACCCGAAGAAGTAAAAAGCAAAGATGGAGCCATCAGGATGAACCTGGATAGGATTCGGGTTTCAGCCACTACTCAACTACCCTCAAACCCATCCAGACACAGCGAAGTGAGCCTTACAGAAAAAAAATTCTGCAAGAATTCACTTCTCCTTAGACGGATGGATAATGAAAGAGAGAAATAAAATGGTAAAAGAGATGAAACAGCAAGAAGAGAAAAAATTAGAATGAATAAAGAGAACACTGCTCAGTGATATTATCAAACCAGCGAATATAAATATTCCCCACCCTACTTCTGTTGGGTTAGCTGCAGTGAGTTATTTGTCCAAGTCCTTCACGAACCGGCCGTCAATGCCTGACGTTCGACTACAGGTGTCACAGGAATGTGGAATTTATTGGTGCAAACTTTTTTTTTTGAGATGTAGCCCCCCCCCCCCTCCTGCACATATAGCATGGTACCTCACTAGTCACGTGATAAGATTGTGATTACCTTTCGGTTCGAGGAAACCAGAAGGTCTGAGTCCCGAAAACGCACAGGAAAATCCCGGCAGCAAGACAATCAGCAGCAGCAACGACGGCGAGCCTTTCAATCCACTTTGAAACATTTGGCAATATAAGGACGTCCCGTACGTACAAACTCTTGGTTTGCTGCACGGACATTCAATCAACCATCCAACAAGAAGCGCATTGTGACGGCACAATGGTATTGTTACCATGGTGACGGCACAATGGTATTGTTACCATGGTGACGATGATCACTTTTTCGAGCTAAAAGTCACGTTTTCTCTTAGTAAATCAAATACAAGTAAACCAAGTCACGCAGTATCGAGCTGCCGAAGGTTGTGCCGAGCTTTGAAACGTTTACCATCGGTCTTGGGTTGCCTCCACGTTGGATCACGTAAATAATGGTTGAAAAAAACATTTACACATTATTTATTTATTTATATCACAATGACATCATCGAAATAGAAAAACGGGGAAAAAAAAACCAGAACAAATTCTTCCAGAACGACTAAACGAACACAACAATTTATCGATACCACGAGAAACAAACACAGTTTGTCCTTAAAAACTGCAGAGTTGAATTTCCTTGTATAAAAGAAAAAAATTCCACCGCCAACAAAACGACGGCTTTTACACCGACCGTTAAGGCTGCTCCATGGAAACTGGCAGAAAACCCGATGAATATGTTCAAATGATTCTTCTGTGGCCTGTTAGTGTGCGGCCGGTAATAAGAGAAAGCACAACCATGATGGAGAACGCAGTTTATGTCGTCATGAAGGAGAGTTTTGTCCAAAACATCAGGAGTGTGTTCCGTTAGCAAGAGGCTTGCTATCGCCTGCCAAGCTATTCGTTCCGTATCAACCACTTTGCGAGCCGTAAGCGGAGCAAGCCATCAAAGGGAGATGCTTGGCAAGGCTAAACAAGCCGCCTTCGAAAGGGGACACAACCACTTGTATTAGCAAAATGGCCGCCGTAGTGGTATTCATCACGATCAGTGGCTGTTTCTTCAATTTCGCACTCACAGAGGATGATAATTCTACTTTCCATCACATTTCGTTAAAAATCTACAAACATGTAAAAGCCCACCAAACAAGCTCAAATGTGCTAACATCCTCGTCCTCTTAATGATGACGTCATAAAAACGAATATGACGTCATAGTGATGCATCATATGTGCGGTAATTCATCTCTGCTAATGCCCTGTTCGATTCCCGCAGACAGAATTCAAAAAGCTTGCCTAGTTTCGGAGATAATTTTTTTAGGCGATTTCCATTAGCGGAGATATTTTGACGTCATAACTTTTTTTTCTGGGAGGAATTTTCAAAATCGGAGATGGTTACTGTCTGCGCAGGGTATTTTTTTACATATATATGCCAAGTTTCAGGAAGTTTCGATGAAAACTGTAAGTTGTGAAACAAAAAAGTCCACAAGAACAACAACGTGAGTAAGACTTAGAGATCCTCCACGAGGATGTAAAAAAATAATGCAGGGGAAGGTCTCCAGATAAACTTGGTCGGGGGCTCCTCATTCTCACTCCCCGTTTATTTATCTTTCTTTCCCTATTCTTCGTACTCTGTATAGCTGCTGCAAACACAAAGCAGTTTGTTTTGGGAAAGTTGTCAACAGAGGCCAACATGCCTAATGTGACAGGGCCACCAGAAAACCAATATGGCGGCCATATCATTACGTCTGGGTACCATGGTGGATGGATTGAAGCGACCAATGTGAGTATGGTCCAGCAGCTGTCCGACCAGTGGGTGCACATTTCAAAAATCAATCAACACCAAGAACCCCAACAACAACAACAACAACAACAACAACAACAACAACAACAACAACAATGGGGACCTGCGACATGTTGCTCTTGCAGACCTGCGACATGTTGCAGGTAAAAACAATTCAGTGACCATGCACTTACAGTCCTGAGAACTAGTACTTCTAAATTACTGTACACCTACTCACCATATCCTTTTGGAATGAAATAATTATGTACTTATCTATCCATCTACAAATGGGTATCGTAGTGTTGGTCTTGCACGACCAATATATATTAGACTGTCATGTAGTACAATTGTGTACCAAACCAACACCCTTGCAGCCCCATTTTATCTCCTCATATCCGCTGTGGAGTATCTACGGGACTTTGTCTCCTTATCACCCGAGAAGGAAGGTAGAAAAAGTTATGTCCGGCCTTGACACTGCTTCCGTGACAGGCCCAGATGGTACCAACTACCAATGCCCATGTTCTCAAATCCTAGTCTGTTGCACTTGTGTCTCCTCTGTCTTTTCTTCAGCCTCACCTTCTTCGTCTGCCTGGAAGTCAGCAAGTGTCACTCTTGTGTACAAGAAGGGTTCAAAAACAGCTCCTATCAATTATAACACACCAGTGAGCTTACTTCCAATTACAAGCAAAGACTTCAACTCTTTCCTGTTTACAAACCATCACTTTGGATTCCATTCCAGTCACAATTGACTCTAGACATGCTGTTGCTCCTCTCTCAGCAAAGGTTGGACACCATAAATCTCAAAAAAGAGGTCAGGACCATATTCTTGGACACATCTCAATGGACATTCAATGGAGTCTGGTGTCCCGCTCTGCTCTGCAAAAGAGGACCATGGGAAATTAATTGACATAATTAATTTGATCTTCCAAATACGGCCTCAATGATCAGGAGAGTTACTTACTTGTGCCTTCCACATTGGTCTGATTTAGCTTTCATTTAGCTTTCTGAATGCCCCATGAGCTGTCACCACCACTGCTTCCATAATCAATGCTTCTGTTAAAAAGGATTCTGGTAATATTGTTGTGGAAATGACTCCTAGGGGGTAACGTTACTTCGTATAGTATATTTGTCATACTATATAATGTAGTTAATGCGTAGTTAATGTAATGGAGTGTGAGCTAATTAATCATGACATTAGATATGTGTTGCTTTATGTTTAGAGACGATATCCACCCTCCCCAATGTTTATGTAAAGACCGCTAACCCTTTGAGCCTTCTTTTCATGTTCTACCCTCTGGAAGCTGTCCTTTGTGTCCCTTTTAAGCATTATAATAGGTCTTAAAGCACTAGTTTACGTTGGAAAGCGCCTGTCGGTCATGTCCAAGGAAAGTGGGAGGGCTTCCCGGGTGACAAGTTGAGGGGGGGGAGGGGGTTCTCTCCAACATCAAATGGGCCAATGGTGAGTGAGAGAGGAGGGGAATGATGCATCATGGGTGAGGTCCTGGCCAGAGGCTATAAAGGTGGGTTCACTGGGCAGATAACCGGACTCAGCCTGGGGAGAAGCTGCCTCGGTTTTGCAGAGCTGCCAGAACCACATCCCTACCCAGTGGGCAACGCCTCTCCACATCTTCACAGGCATCTGATGGCATGTGGAATGCAGTTGCTGCAAAGGCCATTTCCCAGCTGCCATCGTCATCGGTTCCTGCTCGTGTCTCCTCAAGTCATGTGGTGTCCTGCCAGGCATTGCCAGGTATTTCTTCTCTTGTGGATCTCTTGCTGTTGTTTTTCTTGTGTGGTGTGAATGGGGCCCCCACTAAGGACATAGATGATTAAGGTTCACGGATCGTTCCTTGATTCGGTGGGCAAGTATGTATTGGTAGTGGGTAAGGGTTTTTTATTGCCATTTATTTTGATTGTCATTGTTTCCTTTTATTCCCTCCCCTGTGTACCATTAAACCAACCTGGTCTTGGGGTGAAATTGAACTGCCGTAATTGTGTAATTAGGAAAATTTCGTTTAAGTAAGAGCAAATTGGGAACAACAACCAATGCCGTATAACCAAACCGTGTCGTACACCTCATTGGCCTCGCTCCATCAGCCAGACGTGCGGCACAGATAAGAGTGATACATCGGCTGGCTCGACTGTCCCACCAGTACGGTGTCGGTGTGGATATACCCGAGATCCGACCCTGAGCAACCGAACTAGCTGACCATTGCAGTTGTAGTTGACACGGCCCACCAGGAATCACACCACTGACTGCGTTTTATGTTGTGGCAGTCCAAATAAACACTAACATTGATGTAATGTCCCCAGAAGTCAGTCTTATTCCTTGAAGTCCATTAACAAGGTTTATTGTAAGCAAACGGCGAAATTATTCGGTCAGAGCAGGCATCTCCATTCCCGGCCCGTGGCGCGCTTCTCACGTGCTCTGCCCTTCCGGATCCGGATGTATACATCGTTGAAGCTTCAAATAGCACGATAAAACGAATTATGAGTGGTGGGATTCCAAGGGAAAACAAGGAAACACAAACCCCTTGAACTTATTACGATATCTCACACTCCTCCAACCTAAGGTCAAAACATTGTACAGTTGGGCTGTCCAAACTACGGCCCGCGGGCCAAACGTCACCCGGAAACCGTTTTCAACGGGCCCTGCGGCCCGCGGGCCAA
>CM068953.1:105615071-105636474 GCA_035128595.1 Eptatretus atami
GAAACCGTTTTCAACGGGCCCTACGGCCCGCAGGCCAAATGTCACCCGGAAACCGTTTTCAACGGGCCCTACGGCCCGCGGGCCAAATGTCACCCGGAAACCGTTTTCAACGGGCCCTACGGCCCGCGGGCCAAATGTCACACGGAAAACGTTTTCAACGGGCCCCACGGCTCGCGGGCCAAATGTCACCCGGAAACCGTTTTCAACTGGCCCTACGGCCCGCGGGCCAAATGTCACCCGGAAACCGTTTTCAACGGGCCCTACGGCCCACGGGCCAAATGTCACCCGGAAACCGTTCTCAACGGGCCCTACGGCCCGCGGGCCAAATGTCACCCGGAAACCGCTTTCAACAGGCCCTACGGCCCGCGGGCCAAATGTCACCCGGAAACCGTTTTCAATGGGCCCTACGGCCCGCGGGCCAAATGTCACCCGGAAACCGTTTTCAACGGGCCCTACGGCTCGCAGGCCAAATGTCACCCGGAAACCGTTTTCAACGGGTCCTACGGCCCGTGGGCCAAATGTCACCCGGAAAGCGTTTTCAACGGGCCCCCGAATCATGAAATGTGGCCCGCTGTGATGCAGAATGAGAAATTCTCACCAATTACGTCTGATTAAATATATATTTTTTTTAAGCCGTTCGCGTTTTTACCACGAGTAGTACAACCGTTTCCCTCTGGGGATATATATAGATTACAGTAGATCTAAGGTCGGGCCTCAAGAACGTCAGGGTGTGTTCAGTTCTCAAGTATTTTTTTGAAAACGATCGCCAAGTGATTTGGGAATTCACCAAGCACTCCATTCAAAACCGTTGATAAGGAACGGCTGGCTTGGAAAGCGCTAACTAACTGCCATTTTTTTTTAACTTCCGGTGAAGATTTTTAACAAAACGGCACGATAAATGTATACGCATCAACACGGCGTTTGTCCAAGGAGGAAACCCCTTGGGGAGAAAACATATTATTACCATTAATATTGTTTTGTAATAACATTAATGTTATACTATTGTCTTTTTGGTGTTGTTATTCCTTTTTGATATTAGAAGCGGCCTTGGAAAAACGCCACGATTAGCTATCTTTATACGGTATATACACCTCCGCACGGAGATCCTGTGCATTGGCTAACACAGTTAGACAATTATTATTATTTTCAACGTAGCGGCCGTAAAAAAGCGAAAGATGGATCCTAAATGCAGATTCCAGCCACTCTGGCAAAGTGAATACTTTTTCACAGAGTAACGAGGCAAGTGTGTGGGTGTGTGTGTTTAATTGCCAGGAATCGGTCCAGTGGTAATTAAATAATTAAATGTTAAGAGACATGATGAAACGAAACACGAAGCATCTTTTAAGATGTGAAAACAGGACCAGAGAGAGGAGGAGGAGGAGGAGATTGGGACCATACTCTGTGCAGAACGTTGGTGCTGCCTAAACAGTCTCCTTGGCTATTGGGTACAATCCTGGATGGGTCACCACTCCAAAACAGGACACCAGCAAGTTGGCACTCATTTTGCCGACCTCGGAAGGATGACCTCGGAAGCTTAGCCTTCATCCCCATCGAACTGCAACTGCATGGTTCTGATCAATTAAATCTCAGCTTCTCCAGCCAGTTCCTGCCCAGCAAGCTAGGTCCTGTTTTGGTTACGACTAGTCTCAAAATCATTCTCTGTTCCTGGAACACCACCTCCAGGTCGACTTCACCGAGTACGGGCACTTGTTCACCTGTAAACGTTTTCATAATTCGACAACATGGTAACATGGCAGGTTTCTTTGCGAGTGAGTCAAAAACTTGTTTTGTTGATGACGGAGCATGATGCCCCCATGTCAATTTCCATAGGAACGTCCTCACCTCCAACATTTAGTTCACACACATAGGCTCCGGCACCCGTTGTATGGAAGATAACATCATACTCTCCCTCACTGAGTCTGCCATCGACCTCTGATGAGAGGTTATTGTTGACCACGCCCATGTCAGACAGCTACAAGAGCTTCGCCTCCGACTGCTGAGGTGGCTTTGGCTTGCCCACCTGCATGACAGCTGGCTTTGTTCTGCAGCGTCGGGTAATGTGTCCCATTTGATCACATCGAAGACACTTCTCATTCTGAAATTGGCAGGTTTCTGAAGCATGTATGCCTCCACACCTCCAGAAACCTATTCTTCCTCTGGCCGAATCAGATCCTGCATAGACCAGCTTCTCCAGGACAGCTTGTTGAATCCTGCATCTGAAGACTGATTCAATGCCAATCCGCTCGACGCTTCACAAATCGTCGCCGCCACACCTCTTGCCACCTCATGAGCCAAGGCTTTCTCTATAGCTTGCCCGAATCCGAGATCAGACTCCAACAATTATTTCTGCAGTGCCTCATCCTTCACCCCAAAGGTGACCTGGTCCCACATCATGCCTCACAACAGGGCTCCATACTCACAATGCTCACTCGTTTCTCGAAGTTTCGTGAGGTATGCACTTCTAGCCTGTCCCGGTTGCTGTGCACACCCCCTCAGCCAAAAGCATGCTAAGGTTTTATGTGGCCTTGGAGGATAATGTTCCTTCATCCTCTTCACAATCTCCTCATATGTTACCTCTCCAGGCTAGGAAGGTGATACCAACGATCATCTTGGTATACTTCAGTTCTGACAATGACAGCAATATTGTCCTATTGTTTGTTTTCATCAGTGATCTGGTTGGCCTCACAGTAGAACAACTGTCTCTCGATATAGGCCTCCCATGTCTGTCTCTGCTCTGTCTCTCTCTCTGCTCTCTCTCTCTCTCTCTCTCTCTCTCTCTCTCTCTCTCTCTCTCTCTCTCTCTCTCTCTCTCTCTCTCTCTCTCTCTCTCGCCCAATTCCCCATAGATTACCATCTCAATAATTTTTTCTCGACGATATTGAGGCTCATGGAAAAGCACGATGATGATGGGTATGAACATGAACTGCCAATTATGGCAGTGGGGCAACTATTGGATGCAATAATCAAGGAAATTAAGTTGTGGGAGAGGAGGGAGAGGTGTGAAGGAAACACTCATGCAGCATGTTAAGTATGATGGTTGGGTTAATTTAAAGATTGTCGATATGAATGTTCGATGGCATGAGGTGGCAGTGCACCGCCCGCTTGTAGCCGTGTAGAGAAGAGTGAGATAGCTAGCATAGCCTCTACAAAGAAGTTTCACGGAGGAAGAAGTGAGGAACAAAGGATTCAAGGTGTGCAGTCAGCTTGGATTTTGGAAGTTTAACCAAGAGAGGGTGACTGGAAGAATGTGTGAATCCTGGTGTCGTTGAGAAGAGTCAGAGGACTGAGATGGTAGAAGGAGCCAAACCAGAGGAGAGGCGGTTAAAAAAATTAATATTTTAAGGCCACCAATCAGCCTACAATGTGAAAGCAACAGACCTTGTGCTTGGACCTCTTCATCCATCCATCCATCCAGCTTGGACCTCTTCATTCATCCATCCATCCATCCATCGGGACCATACTCTGTGCAGAGCGTTGGTGTTGCCTAAGCAGTCTCGTTGGCTATTGGCTACAATTCTGGACGGGTCACCACTCTGACACAGGATACCAGCAAGCTGGCACTCATTTTGCCAACCTTGGAAGGATGACAGGAAGAGTCAACCCCACTTGGTATTAATTCAACAGCCAAGTGGGATTTGAACTCAGGATCCTAAGATCCCAAGCCCACCACTTGAGCCATTAAGCCAACAACAGGCATGTTACAATAACGTTGAGAGCTTTAAGATGCTACAGATTCCAGGAGAGACATGGGACGCTTGGGCCCCAGCTAATAGGGGAGAGCGAAACTATTGAGCTACGTACTCTATTTTGCACAAGATTTCACAAAAAGAGTGGTAATTAATTATTAGTGGTAGGTATCCAAACAAATTTAAAGGAAATTGAAAAAACACAGATGTCAACCTTAGGATTCACAAAGAAGAGCAGCAGGAACAAACTTTTTTTTTTTAGTCTCGCACAAAGGAAGGCACGTGCAAATCAAGCCCCTTCATAAATAACTACAATACAACCATTTATGTGCTGCCCACCAAAATAATAGGCCTGGTGTTGGCTTAATGGTTAAGGTGCTTGGCTTAAGATCCTAGGATCTTGAGTTGAAGCCCCTGTCAGGCTGTTGAATTAACACCAGGTAGGGTTGATTCAGCCTGTCATCCTTCTAAGGTTGGCAAAATGAGTACCATTGTGCTGGTAACAGGGGCATTGCATCAGCGGCACAGCCATGCCACCATAGAATGATGCAGCCAGCAACCACATGCTGCATACGAATACATAAATAAATAACCAAAATAATAGGCCATTGTGTGCTGATAACCTGGCCAAATTAATAAACCCCTACCCAGGTTGCAGAGATCTGCTTTTGCATCTCTGATAATTTACAATGAATCGGTTGCTCGTCCACAATTAAATAGCAACCTGTCCAGGGAAATGGACATATAAATGTTCACAAGTGATTGTGGGTGCCACTGATGCCCCCAGAGGGGTATAGGAATGGGAAAACCATTCTGTCATCCCTTATGATGATGAAGTTGTGAAAAGATATGTCAATCTCTCTCTATCGAGTGCAGCCTGTGGCTGCTGGTTGCATCATTGGTTGGGACGTGGCTATGCCGCTAATGCATTGTCCCCCTTACCAGTACACTGGTGCTCATTTTGCCTACCTCGGAAGGATGACAGGCTGAGTCAACCTCCTGGTGTATTTTAATTCAGCGGCCAATGGGGATTGAACTCAGGACCCTTGGATCCCAATCCGCCACCTTAACCACTAAGCCAACACCAGGCTAGATATGTCAATAATAAACCATGGTTTGCTCTAAGGAGCTGAAGTACTTACAGTTTAAGCAAAAGAGGGACAGGAAATTATTTGTGTGTGGCTTGGCAGGAGATGCAGACTGTGTGTGGATTTAAGGACAAATTAAAGAGATGAGTTACAGACTGTACTAAAGACTTTGTTGATAATTAGAATGATTTTTATTGTAGATGCAATCTTCATGATTTCAAACTTCAGAATGATTATATTGTGGAAATGTTCAAGGATAAGATTCAGGACTTGGATGAGAGTTTTGTGGTGAACGTGCATTTGGTAGCTTGGCCCAAGTCTTTCATGAACTGCCTGGCCAGGCCTGACATTTGAAGAAGGTTCGGGCAGGAATTTGGAATTTCTTCAAGGTGCCGGCACGAGCTCGCCTACTCTTCACGAAGGACACTGTGGGACATTTAATAGCCACAAAGTAATTCCGGCATATGGGACACCCAGTTTAATGCCCCTCGAGGGACGTCACAAACACATGAATTATTATTACCCCACCTGTGAAATGACAGTTTACAGCTGGGTCGACATTCAAATCCAGACCAGACAGCTTTGAGGCGAGTGTGTGTACCTCCAGGCCATCCTGCCAGCCCTAGATAGTATTTCGAACAAGGTTTTGAAGTGATGTAGTCAACAACTTGCCCCGGTGATTACATGTATTTATCAAATAATCTTTGACCACAAATTGTTAATATATTTAGAACCACAAATGATACAATGATACCCTTTGGTTTATATGAAACAGAAATTCATAAAGTTTTGTGCACACCATCAATACACTTCAATGTGAGCTCCGTTTGTCACGCGCAGAACATCAAGGCAGTACACGAGTTCTTGCCATGTTCGGCTCAGCTTGTTTGCGTCCACTAGAGCGCATGCAGCTGTGATTCGAGAACGAAGATCCTGCAGGTTTGCCACCTTGGTGTTGTCAACAAAATCTTTGACAAACCCCCACAGAAAAAAAAATCAAGGAGGATTATGTCTGTTGATCATGGGAGCCAGACAGTTAGTCTGTCTCAACCAATCCAGCCAGCTGGATATTTTTCATTCAGGACAGCTGGAACAACTAAGGCCCAATGAGAGGGAGCACCGTCCTGTTGAAAAATATTGGGTAGCAGGTCTTTAGTCTGTGGGAATGCGAATCCTTCCAACATGTTCATGTCAATTGTTGAAGACACTATATCCTCCGCAAAGAAAAACGGGCCCACCAAGCGGTTATGGAGAAGTCCACACCACACATTGACCTTTGGACTGTCGTGTATGTGGTTCAATGATCACATGAGGGTTTTCAGAGCCCCAGATCCTCAGATTGTGCCAGTTGACCTTCCCCTATACATGAAAGCAAGCTTCGTCTGTGAACATGACCTGTTTCAGGTAATCTTCGTCATCCTCTATCTGACAGCATTTTCGAGGCAAACGCCTTGCATTTGGGTTCGTCATTTTGTCTTGATTTCCTGAAGAATCTGCAACTTATGAGCATAAAGCTTCAGTCTGTTTTTGCAAAATTCTGTGTACACTGTTGGTTGGTAGTCCCAGTTCTCTGGCTGCACACCAAATTGATATTCTGGGACTTTGTTGAAATGAATCATTCAATGTCTGCTGCACTTGTGCTTAGTCGACCGGTACTTTTCTGTTTCTGACAACTTCCAGTCTCCTTAAACCTCCTGTACCACTCTCTGATACTAGTCCATGATGGTGGATTCCTTCTTTACCTTGTACGGAAATTACGCTGAACTTGTGTCAGATCTCGTCTCGATGAACCATTCGACACACTGAGCTTTCTCCTCTGGCGTCACCATTTTCCTTTAGATTAAACCACCAGACCTGAAAGTACAGAAAACTTTATGAGGTTCTGTATCAATTAAAACAAAGGGTAGCATTGTATCATTTGTGGTACTACATATATTAACAACCAAAGTTGTCCAGGTCTTTTTGGAACACTCTGTATTATGTAAAGCAATGAAGGACATGGTGCTGGCAGTGGATATAATGAGTGACAGAATCATTAAAGTAAAGCTCAAAATTGGGGGTGAAATGTGGAACATCGTCAGTCGTTATACACCACAGAGTGGGTATGGACCTGAAAGAGAGAAAAATATAATTCTGAGAACAGATGTGGATGTGTGGGGAGAAAAAGTGGGATATGTGGGTATCCATGGTGGACATTGTCTTGAAGGAGTAAATGAAGACGGAGCCAAGATTTTGGAGTTTGCCGTGTCTTACCAACTGGTAATACTCAACACTTGGTATAAAAAAGTAGGAACCACCTTATAACTTACAACTGTGGTGGTAGAGAAACACAGTTGGACTACATCATGGTTAGGAAAAGAACACGCAAAGGAAACAAAGAATTGCAATATATTCTCAAGTGAGGGACTGACCACCCAACACAGATACCCGATGTCAACACAGAGCTGATGATAAAATAAAACAGCAGAAGACAAGAGATAGACAGAACATCAAGTGGTAGAAGCTCAAATATTCTGAAGTGAAGGAGAAATTAAGAGAGCAGATAGAGAGATAGCTAAGAGAAATAGAAGTTATGACATACCCCCTAGAAGAATGGAGGAACTTAGTGGCACTTAAGATCAGGAGAACTGGCGAAGAATTGAGTGGATGATCATCAGGGAGAGGGAAAGCTGGAAAATAAACTTGGTGGTGGAATGAAAACACAGGAAAAAAAAAGTACAGTTAGAGAAAATAATAATGTACGCTTAAAGAAGTGGAAACAGTTGGAGCTTGAAGAAGATAAAGAACAGTACAAAAATGCAAAAAGGAATGTAAAGAAAGTGAATGTTAAAGAAAGTGAATGTTAGAGAAAGATACCTCGGCATGCAATAAATACATGAAAGTCTTGATACCAAAGAAGGACAAAAAGACATCCTCAGAATAGCAGCTGCTAGGGATAGATGAACAAAAGATGTGGGAAGTGCCGTACAATTAAGGTTGTAGATGGCGTAACTCTAGTGAAAGAGGATTAAATCAAAGTGAGGTGAGGCTAATGCTTTAATTGGCTTACGAATTAAGAAAACCCAATAAAAAAGGACAGAAGAGGTCGTTGCAAATCAAGGAATGACAACTTGCATCAATCTGGAAGAGATCAGAACAGCATTGAAAAAATGAAAAATGGTAACGTAGTGAGACTTGATGAGATATCAGTGGACGTATGGACCTGCCTCGTGAAATATGGGGTCCACGTTTTGAATAAACGATTAAATTGTGTTATAAGAGATTAAATCATAAGGACATTGGAGGCAACGTATAATGGTACCAATATTTAAAGCAAAGGGGGGCATCCAAGAATGAAAAAAAAAATACCCAGCAATTAAACTCCTACCAGTTACCTTTAAGATAGGTGAGAGAGTTATAGATCAGAGATTGAGAAAAATTGTGGAAATCCATGAAGGTTTTGTGCTGTCTGCCCGGAAGAAGCACCACGGATGCCCTTTTGTTTTGAGACGCGTGAAGGAGAAATACCGGGAAGGTCAAAGCAACATAAAGTTGTATTCATTGATATCGAGAAGGTTTTTGACCGGGTGCCTCGGGAGGAAGTCTGGAGATGTGCAAGAATTTGTGGAGTTCCTGAGAAGTATGTATGACTATTACAGGATATGCATAAGGAGTGCCAGACAAGACTAAGAAGCAGTTTGGGAGAGAGTGAGAGTTTTAAAGTTAAAGTTGGATTGCACCAAGAATCGGCACTGAGCCCCTTCCTCTTCCTAATTGTTATGGATGTTCCAGCTGAGCAAATGATACAAGAAGTACCACGGTCAATGGAGTTTGCAGATGACATTGAGCTGTGTGGTGGGGATGATGAGAATATGACCGAGTATCTGGAGAAATAGAGAAAAGCGCTGGAAGATAGGGGTATGAAGATCAGTCGACAAATGTATGGATTGTCCGTTTGAGCCTTGGGTAGAGGATCAGGGGTGAAAGTGTAAAGATTATGGTTAAAGACCTGGAGAAAGTGAGTCGCTTTAAGTATCTGGGGTCAATGGTGGCAGAAGCTGGAAATTAAGCAACGGATTAGTTCTGGTTGGAATAATTGGAGGAAGTGCAGTGGAGTGTTGTGCAATAAAAAAAAAAGTACTGCTGAAATTGAAAGGAAGAACTTACAAGACAGTTGTGAGATCAGCATTAAAATATCGTGCAGAAACTTGGGCAACATCAAAGAAAGAGGAACAGAAACTGGATGTAAATGAGGTGTGGATGTTGAGAAGGATGTGTGGAGTGACAAGAAAGGCCAAGATTAGGAACCGGTATATCAAGGGGTCAGTGGACATTGTGGAAGCATCAAAGAAAGTAACCAAGAAGAGATTAAATTGGTTTGGTCATCTAATGAGGAGAGAGAGTATGTGGTGAGGTGAGTGTTGGGGATGGGATTGCCAGGAAGGAGAACATGAAGGCCGAAGACCAGATGAAAGGATGCGCTGGTGAGAGATTTAGAAGTTGTGGGATTGGAAGAAAAGTGGGCGACTGGCAGGAGGAGATGGAGAAGGGTGATCAACCAGCATTGTGGTGACCTCAAGTAAAAATGGGAGAAGCTGAAAGAAAAAGAAGAGATTATAAGAAATGTCTTCCCACCTTTTGCCTTCGCACGCACGACCAACCGTCAGTGTCGGTTTGTATCGGGCGATCCTTGGGGGAGTACAAAGTTAAAGAACGCAGCGCAAGTTCGAAGATTGATTGGGTCATTCGCAGAGGTCTTTAGATTTCCGCCACAGAACGTCGATGTTCGCTGAACTTTTGACGGACATGAGAATATGGTACCAAGTGTTAGGTTTTCTCCTCCAGCACCCAAAAGTTTGTGTTGTCTCCCACATTTTGTTTTCTTCATGTACCAGTGACTGCTGCAGTTCAAGTCCTAATTGTCGTGTTATCAAATATGGAAATGATACAGTAATTAGTGGGTTCCTGTTGAACGATAAGCATGAACATGTGAACGAAGTTCAGAAGTTTGTAGATTGGTGTGACGTCATTATATAGTTATTAATGGCAATAAAACAAAGGAAATTATTTCTTTATTTTCACTGCTTCGCAGGTGGCCATGACCCTTTGATTATTCATGACCATAGTATAGAACAAGCTTCTGAGCATCATCAGCACAGTGATCGATAACAAATTGAAATGGACATGGTCTTGAAAAGTAAATGAAGGAGCCAAGATTTTGGACTTTGTCATGTCATACCAACTGGGAATACTCAACACTTGGCATAAAAAAAATAAAACGGAGGGACCACCTTATAACTTACAACAAGCTTTGATTTTGAATTGCCAGTGGATGTAAAATGTCCATATTTTTCACATAATTGAATGAATGAAATGAAAAGCAACAGCAAGGAAGGGATTCTGGAAACGATGCTGGGCTGGCATTCGCTAACGTCGCAGAAAGCGATAAAATAAAATGATCGGTGATATTTATTTATTTGTGAATGTTTTTAATGAAACATACATCGGCATCTCCCGCGATGAGGCTGGGTCTTTGGGCCTCTCACTCTCTCACCGCAGGCTGGTCGGTGGTCTTTCTGTCTCCTACGTCTCCTCTCCAGCCTCCCCCCCCCCGCTCCTCTGCAATTTGTCCCCCCACATTTCCGCAGGGCGCTTAAGGTCCACTAACAACCCCTTCTAGTAAAACTACCAAAATCACGAATCACTGCTCACCTTCACTCTTTCATTCCCTTTTTCCCCCTTGGAATAAACTCCCTCCTGTATTCAAACCCATTCTTCCCTGCAGGCCTTCAAAACAACTGTTCACCACCACTTTTGTCATCCCCATCCAAATCCTCGATCTTTTCTACCCCCCATAATACACCCAAGCCCACCTCCTTCAAATTCCATGCTTTCCTTCCTGAAAGTCCCTGTAATGTCCATCTTGTATTCCCCATGTTCCCCGTTCCATCCCTCTCCCATCTACAGATCTCCTCATGTCTCTGTTCCCCACTGTTTTGTCCTTCCCTCTCCCACCCCTCTTGTCTCATGCCCCCCTTGCTGTGCATTGTGTGTTATCTCTCATACGAGGCTCGACAAGGTATACAAAAAATAAATAAATAAAAATAAAAAAGGGTAAAATCACTACAGATGTATTTCTATCAGTGCTATTTCTATTTTAAATTGTTATATTTATATCAACTGAGCACATCTCATCGAAATTCAAACACTTACTTTCCAAATCGTTTGAACACCGCGTCGCTCAACATGTCAACAAGGCAAGACATGTGCACCGTAGCATTACTGTATCCCAGCCCAGCAATAAAATGAAGTACAGGTGCTTCGTTTAGCCTTGTACCGTGAGTTAATTTGTTTTTGATTTTAAAAAGGGATACCAAAATGATTCCTAAAAGTGATGTGACATGCTTGTTAAGAAAATTGTGTTTTCCATCTTGATAAAATGACAAAGTTCTACCTTTCTGTTTCTTATCTGCATCTCCTTTTTCACCTCTTCACACACCATCAAACTCCATAGGCATCATTAATAATGTGTTATATTTCTGTTTGCAGTATCAAGATTTACATGACTTTTAATCCATTTAGCTTGAAGTAGACTTTTCTCATTTCATGCAGGATTATGTCATTCTGATGGGTGGTGGTACCAACGCGTCGCCATTATGTCATGGATTGTGGTAGCCAGCATGTTCACGAACAGCACAAAATTTCCGCCTTTTTTCTTTTTTTTTGAAGCTTTACATCATTTGAACAGAGTAACAGCACAGCAGTTCTGCTGCCTGGGCCCAGTCCTGTTGATACTAATCCTGAAAATAATGTAAGTGCACACATCACCGAGTCAGTCACAAGCAGTTATTTAATAATTTTGGTTTTCGTTTCATATTCGCAGTTTAAAGCAAGTAGTTAGATGAACAGTTTGAATTAGGAATCATTAAAACATGTTCAAGTATGGGCGTGCCCTAACAACTTCCGAGTTACTTTCCAGATTGTAGTAAATATACTGGGAACATACATATCACCAATAAAAGTTTGACTTCAATGTTGAAATTGTAGTGTTTATTTCTTCTTTGAGTGATGTTTGTGGATATACTGGATATGCATTTTCAAGCAGTAACAGATTAGCTTTTCAATAATGCTGATTTACTACCTGGAAACAAAGCATTGGATATCATATAAGATACTGAGGGGATTGTTTTTGATTGTAAGTATAACTTTGAGTTTATTTTAAATTGTTTTATTATTCGTTAACTTTGCTGATGATTTATTGTGATTGTATATGTGACCACCATGAAGATATATTCCTTGTGTTTTTACACTTCGCAAAATAAAGTTATTATCTTATAATATATTGTTACGGTTATGGGGGTAGATGGAGGAATTTAATAGGTAAGTTCTGCTTGAATAGAGTTGTTTGGTACATGGACGTGTAGGAGACATCTCGATGGAAATAAGTAGGGAAACTGTGAGCTTAAGTGTTACGTGTCACCACACAGAGGATGGTGTGGTGTCAATTTGATAGGGATTAAGGATAAGTTCCCTCAGTATGTAATTCCCCCCCCCCATGACTTTTCCCTATGTTTTTGTATTACAAACCATGGAAGAATTGCGTTTTTATAACATGACCAAGTAGGCAAGAAGCCCCGCCTCCAAGGGTGATGGCGGGCGAAGTCACGCCCCGAGGCTGATGATTGATGGGCGTGATATGAGTGAAAGGAGGAAGAAGAAGGCATAGGAGGCAGGTGAGCAGAGAGGACGGGGAAGCAGCTCGTAGTAAGGAGGAAGGCACGAGTGTGGAGTGAGGGACGCACACGATCGAGAAAGAACGTAGCCAGTAGATGGCCTGTAAGAACAGGGCATTGCAGCTGGCTTTCCTTCGACGCATGAAGAAAACGGCATGATTCTCATATTCGTGCTGAGGCGATTTAACTCGCGTGGTGAAGCGAGACGCTGGACATCGACTCTTGGCTGGTCGTATGAGAGGGACCTCGAAACCTCGTGTATGTTACCAAAGGGGACGGTGCCATTCTGCAAAGAGCGTATCAGCAGGGATAGCCGAAGAAGCTGCACGACGCTCGGTGAGCCTTGGTGTTGAATACCACTCACGAATTGCCTGACGTACATTTGTCCCGCTGCGAAAGAGCGGCTTGGCACCATTTTGCGTGCGTCTACATGTGCAAATAGGAGTGCCTCGATTCCACATTCCATAAAAACCATCTCTGGGCTAAGCTAAGTGCCAAAATAAAGGAGAGTTTTTTATTTAGTTTCCCCTTGTCTGTATTCAAGTCTGTGTGCAGAGGCACCTCGACTTTACACTTTAGTTTACCTCACGTTGCCATTACCTTTTAAATTATTGTCCCTTGTAGATATTTGTCTATTTTCATTAAATTATACGGTTATTTTAAGTTGCTGTGTCTGCGTATTTGTTGTGGGGGTTCGAGTATAAACTCCCCTGTGCATCCATCTGTGCCTCCGTTGCTCCGCCATTGCACCCTGCCCCTCACGTGCACGTTATAATCTCTGAGGATCAACGTGTCCGCCTCCTAATAAAGAAACACCGCTCGACCATCCGGGCTGGCGGTGTTAACCGCCTATCACCACAAATTGGGTCGGGGGGATCAACCTGGACTGCCAGCACCACAGCAATATTTACAATGAGGCAACAGTTTAATTTGATTCATTTTGCTTAGATTAAATACTCGCCCGGTAATTGATAAATTAGTAATAGGCGTCCACAGCCATCCTTAACCATGTTGTTGAACGTCGGCTGACGCCCTTACGTTTTCACCTTCATTCACTTTTAAATGTTTTCTCTGCAACCGCTTGAGCGATCGACACAAAACTTTCAACATAGGAGTTCTTTCCCAGACCTACTACCCATAGAGAGATTATATATATATATTTTTTTTTTACAACAAAGCTACATGATGATTGGATGGAAAATGCGGCTGGTGTTCCAAAAAGTGTTTTCTGTAGGCATGAGTTGCAGGGCGTTTCACGTATCTGGAATAAAGGGGCTCGACTTCGCTTCACTCGGCCTCAGCTGAATTAAGGAGAAACATCACATTGCCTCCAAGAAAAAAATATATTGTCCAGATTCTTTTTTCAGTTTGGGGGTATTTTGGCTCCACTTTTTTTTTTAATCCCAGGGGAATCCTTGCCACAGACAAATCAACACAGAATGCCGGGCACAAACTTAGGTCTCAGCATCATAACACACGTTCACGCAGAAATGCCAAACAGATAAACCCGAATGTTGAACACCAACAGCCCATTGAAGAAAATGACGAGGTGATGATGATGTCTGTAATACTATATTCATCTTTATTCACTATAGTTCGGGGAAACACTCATAGAAAAATGCATAAATTCTGTCAGATCAGCAAAAATAGCTTTTCTTACAAATAGCTTATACAACAGTGAACACGTGTCTATGAAGACAAATACACACAGAGGTGCTCAAACTCGTTTTGTTTATATGTACGACTCCTTTTCTAAGACCAGATCGAGCAAAGTTCAGTTTCTCGGAAAACATCAAGCCTTGATACAAAGACGAAAAAAACACAAAAAACAATCAGGCACTTTCTGTGGCCAGAAGCTTTGGCTCATGATAGCAGGGTGTCAGGCTTTTAGAATGGGATGGGTAAGATAACTCATGAGGACAGAGGGGTCTGAGATAAATGAGGTTCTGAGGAAACATTTTATTTGAGAAAATGAGAGGAAAATGGACAACAACCCACAGTTGGGGCACCTTTATACTCAACACAACAAAAAATAAAAACAATAGGACTGCATATACAAAAACAAACAAACCAAAAAAGCAGAAATGGAGAGGAGCAGAAATGCTACTTGAACATGTAAACTATCATATTAACAAAAGCTAAGTTTAAAATAGATTCGATGTGATCAATTTATAATTCTCCAAACACAGCATGCAGCCTTGCACACGAAGGAAATGAGAAGAAAGGCCTGTCCCAGGATGGAAAACGAGGCCAAATCTCTTTTGGGTGACCATTTGATCCCCAGCAGCAAAACAGTTAACGGTGGGACATCGGTCAAGCAGTCACTGCGTGTTGATACAAAAAAAAAAAAAAAATCCAAAACAAAAACAAAACATGCAGAATAATCAATGCACAGATCACAGCATACATCGGTCAGACAAATATCAGATGTTTATCTCAATCACCCGTTATGCATTTTGAGTCTAAACAGCAGGCGCGGAAAGTCAAACATAGCAGGAGCACGAAATGGACATTCATTTCTTGCAAATTGTCGCAAAAAGGTCAAAACAACCTTTTGTCACGAACCCGGCTTACATTCTGTCGTTAAAGTATCAACATGTTCAAAAATGAGAGAAATCACCATCGAGAACAAAACAACACAGGTCTGCACTTTTAACTAAGACAATAGGATACGAACCCTGAAGCTCTGCAATGGAGTAACAGAGGCAGATGTCAAAGGGCCATTAGTTCACGTACCAGGTCAGGTGGTGACGCATCAGAAAAGGCCTTCCCACCCATTAAGGGAAACAGCCAGACCTGGCTCAGCCTTACATGCAGCTAGAGAAATGAACCAGGAAGGAGGGCTATGAGAAGATAGATCTCAGTCCGCTTTATCCTTCTTCTTGCCTCCAAAAGGCACTTTGCTCACCACAGTCGATCCGACAGACGAGAAGCCGCCAGCAACCGCAGACATGCTTCCTTTGACAAGGCCGACGCCGGCTGCTGGAACTGTGCTCACCACTGTCTTGGTCACCTCGTAGCCTTTGCCTCCGATCCAGGTCACACCGCCAATTGTGGCTCCCACTGCCCCCCTCGTGGCATTGTATAAGCCACCGGTTACCCGCCATAGCATGCTTGGTGCTGTTTTTGGATGATCCTTATCACAATCTGTCAGAAGAGGTTAAAAGTCGTTGCTGAATTCATTATCTCATTCTGTTACAGATATTGTAAATGTCATAAAAAAACAATGAAAACAAAACATGGTTCATTTAAAAATAAAAGCAGACTTTAAAAACATGTTTATATTTTCAATAATTTCCATAATTCCGTGAGAGAATAAAACACAGTCTGATATATTTGATAAACTAGAGTAATTCGACTGCGCGCAGTCGATGGGTATGCCTCCGCTCTCCCGCACAAACACTTGAGTATTGACATATTTGACCCTTGACCTTTATCATATCTGGCCCAAAATCTAATCAGTTAATTGCCCTGTCTAACTTTACCTTCGTACCAAGTTTGATGAAATTCTACAATTTGCTTCATGAGTTATCGCGTAAACGAAAATACGAACGGACGGACGGACGAACGGACAACCCGGAAACATCATGCCTCCGGCACCCTTGGTGCGGAGGCATAAAAATCCAAGATTGAAATAGTAAACACAACGCAATGCAACGCATCACAACACACAGACACGCCAATGAATCAAAACATCTACAGCAATAACAATAAAATTATTCTACACAATATGGTGTAAATGGCTCGTGTTTTCTAGTTACCTCTGCCAGCGAGGGTGGACGGAGGTTAAGTTTCACCCCTGCATGTTTCTGGCTGTCTGTGAGCAGGATATCTCAAAAACTTAAGGACGGATTCAAACGAAATTTCGTGGACCGGTTGGGTCTGCGACGAGGACGAATCGTTTAGATTTTGGTGAAGATCTCGATAAGAGAAGTTAAAAATTTTTGAAGTGATTCTACTGAGAGATGGGGCCAAAAACAATACTTAGCATGATATCTCCGCTTATGGTATTCGGGGGAGGGAGGGGAGACCTCCTTGAAGGGTTTGCGAAATTTCTCTCTAACTTGAAACAACATATTGCTCTTGATTGCATTGTCTTGCCATCTCCCGATTGAGGCTGGTATCAATCAGCAAAGCAGCGTTTTAGAATTGACCTTATTCTTAGTCTATAATAAGAATTGTTATTAATCAATGACCTTTGCTTTCATGAGAAAATAACCTCTGTACCATTTGACTGATGATTCCACCCTGTGTGGAAGAGTACACTACACTTACGAGTGGCAGAATGCTGCAGCATCTATGTCTGCGGATCTGGAACAGAACAAGTCGTTGGTCGGTGACCTGGAATATGCCTTTCAATGCAGAAAAAGCATGCGCTCTCAATCTGTCCCTCCACAAAGATCGGCTTTTGAACCCCCAAGTTTACTTTTCTAGCCAACCCCTGAAAGTGCTGCAGTCCCTGGGATATGATTGAGGTGGAAGTTCCTGTGACTTCCTTGGACTTACAATTGATCATTGGACCACCTATATTTGGCAAACTACTTCCGCAAATTGCATCGAAGGTAGGCTAACACAGGCAGGAAGGCAGGCCCACACACACACACACACACACAACACACATACAGGCACGCAGGCCCACACACACACACGCAGGCCCACACACACACTACAGGCACGCAGGCCCACACACACATACAGGCACGCAGGCCCACACACACAACAGGTACTCAATCCCACAACACACATACAGGCACGCAGGCCCCACACACACACACATACAGGCACTCAATCCCACACACACATACAGCACGCAACCCCACACACATACAGGCACGCAGCCCACGGACACACATAGGCACACAATCCCACACACACATACAGGCACGCAATCCACCACACATACAGGCACGCAATCCCACACACACATACAGGCACGCAATCCCACACACACATACAGGCACGCAGGCCCACACACACATACAGGCACGCAGCCCCACATGCATTCAGGCCTGGCGTACTGCATCAAGCGATGATAGCAAACTTCATCTCTTATGCAGGAAAGCCCAAACCTTGCATTTTTGTACCTTCTGCAGACTTTGTCACTCACTCATTCATGTTTGTTTATCTTTCTTGCACCGTCATATCAGGCTGCTGAAGCATTTTAATTGGCCCGGGGATACAACGCTGGGTGGTTTTCCACTCTGACAGAAGATACTTGCCTGATTGTGGACCAATTTGTTGTTTGTTCAGGGTGCCGGTGATAGCTTGGCTCCTCTTCGTGAAGGACACCATGAGATATTTGACATCCATAAACTAATATCAGTATATGGGCTGTCAAGTTTGTGTTCATCCGAGGGACATAAGGACGGCACACACATTGCTGAATCGTCCTGTGCGTGAAACACCAGGTGGACAGCTTCCAGCTCGGCCTAGATTGAAACCCAGGCTGGATAGCTCAGTTGGTGCATACTTACACGCTATCCTGCTCACCCCAATCACTCATTCACGGTATATATTATATAGTATAGTGCATACTTAGAATGCTTTGTAAATTTTACCATTATTTTGTTGTATTTTAGAATTTATTAGCGAACAGTTTTCATTGAGCAACATACGATCATATGTAGGCAAAGTTTTTCATGCAAAATGACCAGCCTACATAGAGGTAGGCAGGTCTGAGAATACAATAACAGGACGTGCATCACCAACCCAATAAATGTTAAAAAGGGCAATGAAAGGGCTAACATGGAATGACATCAAATGATAAACACTTTTATTGGTATCGATTTGGCATGTGATGTGGAATGGCTTAGCTTTGTGGCATTTGCAAGCAAAATTAGATCAGCATGAGTGGATAGAGGTGGGGGGGGGGGGGGAGGAGTGGAGAAAGGTGGGTAATTCTCATCTGAATCGATTTCTTATCTGAAGTGATGTCCTATGATGCTTCGAAACGGGGTTCAAATCCCATGCACTATACGTGTTTGTTCATTGTCCACTTATGTGCGTGTAATACACACAAAGGTACACTGTTGTCTACTGATATTTTTGTCCTGCATGCGATTTATGTACAAGCTCCACTGTGAATCTGAGATCAATGCCAAATTAAAATCCCACTTTATTGATCAAAAGGATTCACTTAAAGTTGAAATCTGTTTCTCTGTTCGAGCTCTTCAACGAGCTTCGACCCTGTGTTCAAAAATATGTATTCCTTGCATGTACCTTTATTTCAACTGAGAGTTTTGGGAGCCAGTATCTACAGAAGCAGATCTGGGAGGTCAACAACCTTTCGCAAATCTAGTTGTTTCCACTTGTTGCCTGGAAACTTAAACAATCTTTCAGCAAATCAAAAATAGGTACTATTCAAAAATAAATAAGCTATGAATGTTGGCATAATAAGTCATACCATCTTGGGGCTCAGTGCGGAGATGTGCCGGTACGTAGTCACCGTCTTGATCTTGTGCATGGTCAACAAACAGCACCTCACTGCTGTTTGGGCCCTGCAAATCAATAAGCACCACAACTACTGAATTTCTCAATCCACATTCTGAGTGTGTAAACACCCATAAGCCACATGGAAGGTGGATATTATTATCTATCAATCATGCTATGAGGTGATCATCAACATAATTCCATTTGTCTATAATACAGTGGCTGAAGGTGGTACTGTATGCGTTTTGATGTGCCTGAGGTTACACTTCATTTTCTTTTAGAACATACCTCGGGGTAATAAAAATAATATAATAATAAAGGGTAAAATTTTCCTAACCCGGCAAGGTGGGAATCAATTAAACAGGCCATGCCCCTTTTTGCATTAACGAGAGTAATATTGTTATTTTGTTGTTTTTTTCAACCCCCATCAATATGCATATCAAATGAAAGTGGGTAATGAGTAAAACACAACTATCATGCTTATAGTCATATACTGACACAACTAGTATTATATAAAAATAAAAATAAACATATTTGTGTTTAAAAATGAGAAGAATTTTTTTTTTACATGTTCATTTATGTGACTACCTCATGAAGCTGGTTGAGAGAATGCCAAGAGTGTGCAAAGCTGTCATCAAGGCAAAGGGTGGCGACTTTGAAGAATCTAAAATATAAAATATATTTTGATTTGTTTAACACTTTTTTTGGTTACAACATAATTCCATATGTGTTATTTCATAATTTTGATGTCTTCACTATTATTCTACAATGTAGAAAATAGTAAAAATAAAGAAAAACCCTTGAATGAGTAGGTGTGTCCAAACTTTTGACTGGTACTGTATATATGTATTACAGCAATATGTAACCAGAGAGTTGGTGTCAAAGCCACCCAATGCTCGCCTTTTTATACATTTATCGTTTTTAAAAAAAGACTAAGTCTAATAATATTTTTTATAAAGCATTGCAGTGAAGTCTGATCCAAATAATTTTAAAGCAATACTGTATATGTATTTGTATATTGTAATCAGTAAAAAATAGTGTGGTAGATAAAAACATTAGAAAGGAAAAAACTTTAACGTTGATGTGCTACAAAAAGGTTAAGTTCAAAACAGGTCAAAAATTTAAAACATTTGAAATTATTTTTTTAATTTCAACTTCACTACATCAATAATATCCCCAAAGGAACCTCCATGCCAAATATCAGCATCCAAGTACACATATTAATGAATGGCAAGCTTCTAAATAACTTGCACAAAAAAACTTTAACATTTTTACGCTCACGCTGATGCTCACGCTCACGCTAACGCCGGGGGTATCGCTATAGCTCTCTGTTCTTCGAACAGGCGAGCTAAAAACTACTTTTCAGTTTAATTTTACCAATATGAAAAAAGATAGAAAAAAAAGAAAAATTACCCCCGTGTGGGGGTGACGGTCATCTCTATAATGTTTTTTACTATCATAATCGATTAACCGTTGCCAGATATCTCCTAAAATGACAGACGAGATAGGTTTTGAAAATGGCGACTTTCACAACTTTTGTGACCTCGTGACCTTGACCCTGACCTCGAATCTGGGAAAAAAATATGTCGTTGGGTATCACTCATCGACCTCTCCACCACATACCAAATTTCATCAAGATCGGAAGTAAAAAGTTTTCTTTGTACCGGGAGGTGTTTTTGACCATCTTCCAGGTTACGTGGCGGCCAAACGGGAAGGAAATTCAAAAATCTGTCTGGTTAGATACAAGATAATATTTTTTACTATTATAATCAATAAACAGTTGCCGAATATCTTGTAGAATGGCAGACTAGATAGGTTTTGAAAATGGCGATTTTTATAACTTACGTGACCTCGTGACCTCGTCCCTGACCTTGAACCCGGACAAAAGTTATATCGTTGTGCAACACTCATCGACCTCTACCCACATACTAAGTTTCATCAAGATCGGAAAGAAAAATTGTTGACGGACGTACGGACGGACGTACGGACGGACGGACATTTGGTCGGCTTTATTAGGTCATCTCGGTAGAGATGACCTAAAAAGGGAGAAATGGATGGCATTGCTCAAATAGCGAGAGTTCATTGAACACCTTACCCTACGCTGTCTTGAAAACCAAGGATATGGGTGGGGCCTACGAGTGGCAAATTTGATTGGTCACGACGACGTAAAATTCTGTAATATTTTGTCCACGTACTGCTAAAGCGAATGGATTTTAAACTGCTGAAAAGGCAATTTGTGTTCTGCATTGTTGAAGTATATAATTCAATTGAAATAAAATAAAGATTTTAAAGGTTGTAGAAGAAAGAAATTCTGGAAATTTACCGCCGTTGATGCATCATCTTATACGCCACCTTATTTAATACGTTACATTAGTTATCCGTGCCTGTTGTTTGTGTCCCTTTATGACGTCCTTAAAAACAGTAAATTTCCTATTTGGAATGATTTTCAATTTCTGTTTGACGAGCAAACAGGCAAACACAGTAAAAA
>CM068953.1:105646174-105657702 GCA_035128595.1 Eptatretus atami
TTCAAAGGACTTCGGCAAACAGGACTCCAAAATAGATCTCAAAGAAGAAATGATGCTGTAAAATATGGGAGTGTTAGGCATGGGGAAAATAAATGGGATAAAGTTGATTTCAGGCAGTGTCGAAATGCTTTTGAAGGATTATTAAAACGAGGAGCAAAGTCAATCTAACATTTGATCCGAGTAGTTGTACATTTATCACAGGACTACACAAGCAGATGAACCCAATATTTAAAAAATACATCTCACATTGTCAAAGCATCTGTCTCCCGCCACATCCACACTGCTACATCTCCGTGCTGCCGTGCCCCCGCCCTCGCTCAAATAACACCCAATTCCACATCTACATGCTTTGAGAGAAGCATCTATGGTGGAACGACAAATGCGAAAGGATCAAATGACGAGTCCATCCAATATTCACGTTACATCTTGCCATTCCCTTGATGGGGTATTCATCTTGACCAGATGAACCTTCATGTCCCCCTCCCACAGGTATTATAAGCTCGGTAAGAGTCGGCGTCTTGGTGTTCCCATATGAACCGCTGGTTCATCATGTAAAGAACCCAGGTCGAAACCCCAAATACCATGTGTGTTTATCCATTGTCTGCTCTCTCTCTCTCTCTCTCTCTTCTCTCATCTCTCTCCTCTCTCTCCTCTTCTCTCTCTCTCTCTCTCTCTCTCTCTCTCTCTCTCTCTCTCTCTCTCTCGAGTTGCAGCCTATGGTTGCTGGTTGCATCATTGGTGGGACGCGGTCCATGCGCTGATGCAGTGTCCCCCTTACAGTACACTGGACTCATTTTGCCGACCTCGGAAGGATGACAGGCTGAGTCAACCGTCCTGGTGTATTTTATATTCAGCGCCAACGGGGCTTGAAGCTCGGGACCCTAGGATCCCCAAGCCGCACCCTACCCACAGCCAACACCAGGCTCATTGTCATGCTATGATGTCCTTTTAATTAATGTTGTAGAGTCAGACACTAATAGTAGATGTCTTCATCCCGAATGTGATATTATTGTCTATATATATATATATCCAAGCTCCTCCATGAACCCTCAGTCGCGTGTAGAAAAAAATAAAAATAAAATGACATCTGCTTCCCCTGACTTACCCTTGGCGATCGCCCGTGACTTCCCTTGGCCCGCAATCAATGATGGCATTTTTTTTTTTCAGACTACCATATGACCTTGACTTTGACCATTTAGGGAATAGAGTATGAATTAGGAAAATGTGTCTCCATCTCCAATCTATCCATTAAACTCAACGCCATCAAAAACCGGAGGAAAATGATTCACGTTATGATCAAAAAAGGTGTTTTTTGACCCAGAAAGGGGCAATTTCATTCTGATCGGACAAGCTTTGGTGGAAATTGTTAAAATGTCTATAATTGGGCCATGACCTTAAAAATTGAGGTCAAGGTTAAAAAAACAAAAAAAAAAACCCCGTCAATCCCACATACTTTGTATTGCCATTGATTACCGATGCAAAATTCATACCGAAAGTCCAGCCGGCACGGAAATACCGGTCGGACGTCGATAGAGTTTGGAAAATGGGATTGCAGGAAGAAATTTAAATAAATAAAAACCTAAACGGTGGTTTCATACTCTTTGGGGTCGAAGGAACTCTGGGGTATCGTTAAAAAATTTGGGCACTAATTAACAGAAACAAACCCACAAGAAACAGCTTTCTGCCTCCACCCTACCCCATCCTATAAGGAGAGAGAGGAGGGGGGGGGTTGATAAATCCAAGAGCAATGTGGAATTAACGTGGAGAGAGAGAGAACAAATGGAGTGAACTCGAGTTGCTGAGCTGAACCATCAGGGAATCCAAGCGTCTCGTCCCGTTAGACCAAGCAGTCAGTGTGCCTTCAGCCAAGAGAGCCATGAGATCATCAAGGTCGAGCCGGTGACCACCATCCGTTACGTACATGGGAAAACACGTACGGACACAGAGCAGCACAACAATAACCACAACATGATCGGTACCAATCAAGTAAAAACATCCGTCACGAACCGATGATGACTCCATCCACTGCGATCTAAGCTTCTGGAAGCTCTTCCACTCTGTCAATCACGACTACTTGGGCTGCCCGCGACGTCAGCGGTCAGGCACCAACCGCGGCCTTGCGACGATAAACGTGTACACGGCAAGGCGAGGCGTCAATGTGCCTCAATGTGGCCGCACTTTCCTCAAACGTGATGTCGGACAACGCAGCACCAACCTGGACTCACCTTCATAACGCAGAGAGCGAAGCTTTCAGTAACAACACTGGTACAGGCTGCCTACGTGGCTCCGGAGCGGCGGCGGGGGAGCGGTGACTCGTGTGATGGGGGGGGGACTCGTGTGATGGGGGCGGAGACTCGTGCTGATGGGGCGGGACAATGCACGAAAGGTTGACGGCTTTGTTAGGAGGCGGACCCAACGCAAAGGGGGCGGAGCCCACTCGAAGAGGCGGGACCGAGCGCTGAGGGAGGGGTTGTCGGGGGAATCCGAATCGGGTCGGGGTGGCCGTTTTTCGATGCTGAATCCGAATCCGTCGAATTTTTTTTTTTTTTTACCTCCGATGACCTTTGACCCCCGGAACCTTAATTTATTCAAAAATGGCGGCCAAAATTTGACCTTTTTTCTTCTTCATGTTTCTTCTCTAATGTGACTAATAAGGCTTGTAATATACTATTCATATGTTTTTCAGGTCAAGGAATACGCTGATCGCATTTTCAAATTGATTGGATGTTGCGTAGGACGAAATCAAGTAATTTAGGAAAAGGAAACTTGAAGAGAAAGAAAACTACTAGGCCATTGAATACTATACAAACTTGCAAAAAGCACAAAGGACCTTTGACCCCAGACGGTCTAGATTTACTGAGTACACATCGGAGAAAGAACTTCTAGCGGAAGTGACATTTTACGCTTAACTGTAACTGTAGCCCCAGACATACGCCAACAACGACGTGTGAAGGATGGAGCAGGGAAATTCCGCACTCAAAAATTCGTGTTGACCGAGCTAACAACTCGATAAAGAATGCTATCAAACCCGAGGAATCCGTGCAGGATTACATTAATGAACTTTGTTGGTGGCACTGGTGTGATGTCGGTCTTACGTTGATCTGAGAATGAACAAAAACAGTTCAATTCTAGCAAAATATTGTGCTGTTTTCAAAAATTGGTTTAAAAATCATCAAATCGTTGCATAAGTGTCATTTTCGTATTTCCTGATGGAAAAACTATGAATTGATATATTACAAGCCTTATTTTTCTCTCAGTTGGTCAGAGAATTCATAAAATAATCATTTTTTTGTCGCACATTTGAATAATTTAAAGTTCCGGGGCCATAAGGTATTCGGGAGGTTAAAAAAAAAAATTCCAAACGTTTTCAGATTCAGCATCGAAAATGGCCATAGAAAATGGTATGCGAAGACACTTAACCGAAAAAAACTTCACTATTTAACCCAACCCTAGCCATTGCTGAACAGTTTACGTTTTGTAATCCACGAACAGGCTGGATCTGGACCTGAACCAAAATCGAATCGGATTGTTCTTGTCACCTACTGATACTCATCTATCTAAAATGCAGCAATCTCTCTGTGTGTGTCTGTCTGTCTGTCTGTATGTGTGTGTCTTATGTGTGTGTGTGTGCGTGTCATGTGTGATCGAGCTGTTCTTCTCGACAACACATGGTCCGATCTAATTTAAATCTTTGCCAGGTATGTTCTGGGGCCTGTGTGGATGTGCCTTTCAAGGTTTGAATATAATCGGGCACGTGGTTCCCAAGTTATGGCCATATATTACCAAACAATGACCAGGACACAGTCTATGACGTCACAAATTGATGTCATTCTTCTTCTTCGTTTGATATGACGTCACAATGACACTGGGGACCTGAGTATGTGCCTTTTCAAGGTTTAGTATCGTTCTTTTCTTACACCGTTTCAGCTGTTTCCCAAGTGTTTCCCAAGTTATGACCATTTATTTACCAAACCCAATGACAGGACACGGTGCTATGACATCACAATTGACGTCACAATTCCTTCTTCTTTGTTCGATATTCGTTGTTATCTTCTATCATATGCAAGTGATAATTCGTGGAATGCATGTGGTGTTGTTTCGGCACATCGGTTTTGAAGTTATTTTTTTTTTTTTTATGCAGTACGGCCAGATAGGCACGAGCACTACGGCACGACGACCCTAGTGCCCCAAATTTTCTCTATAACTCGTCTCACAACTTTTTGCTATTATCACGCGAAATGTGTTTTCGGCCCCCATCTCTCAATGGTGAAGAATCATTTGAAAAAAAAATTAAAAAAAACATACATATTTTGTATCAGAACGGATTTCGCGTGATGTGTTTTCAACTGTGTCGTTGGGAACATAATTCGAATGCGATTCTCCTCGTATTTGGTTGGTGACTTATGGAATATAAATGCCTTGCCTGTTCTTGCTGTTTTGTTCATACTTCTCTGTTCGCTTTATTTTGTCCTGACCGACTGGTGCCAGTTTGTTTCCACCTTTAGTCTTCTGTCTGGTGAGCAGGATATCTCAACAAGTTATGTATTGTTCGGAACGAAACGTGCTGAATCAGGAGGGTATGTGAACGAGGACGAATCGATTCGATTTGGTGACCATCCGAATCCGTTTTGTACAATATTGTATGTTTTTTAATTTTTCAAATGATTCTTCACCATTGAGAGATGGGGCCCGAACCATATATCGCGTGATTATTTCAAAAAGTTGTGGCGAGTTTATGAGAAAATTTGGTGCACTAGTTGCGTGCCGTACGTGCGTGGCCGACGTGCGAGGCCGTACGTGCAAAAAAAAAAAAAACTTTCAAACCGTGTGCCAGAAACAAAACCACATGCATCCACGAATTTCACTTGCATTGGGAAGTAACAACGAATATCGAACAAAGAAGAAGATTGTGACGTCAATTGTGATGTCATAGCACCGTGTCCTGTCATTGGTTTTTGGTAAATAAATTGGTCATAAACTTGGGAAACACTGGGAAACAGCTGAAACGGATGAAGAAGAACGATATCAAACCTTGAAAGGCACATACTCAGGTCCCCCGAGTGCCTCGAATTGTGAACGTCATATCAAACGAAGAAAGAGAGAATTGTGACATCAATTGTGACGTCATACGAACTTGTGTCCTGTCACTTTGGTTTGTAAATAAATGGCCATAGACTCTGGAACACGTGTCGGCGGATTAATATCAAACTTGAAAGCACATCCCCCACAGGGCCCCATAGCAATATACTGGCATAGTTTAAATTAGATCGGACCAGTGGTTGTCGAGAACACGGTCACACACTTGACACCCCCACACCACACATAAAGACACACACATACAGACAGACAGACAGACACACCACAGTATTTACTTGCGCGATTATAGATTAGATGAGTAATCATAGTGTACAAGAGACAATCCGATCGATTTTGGTTCAGGCCAGATCCAGCCTGTGTCGTGGGATTACAAAACGTACTGTTCAGCAATGGGCTAGGGTTGGGTAAATAGTGAAGTTTTTTTTCGGTTAAAGTGTCTCGCAATACCAATTTTCTATGGGACATTTTCGATGCTGAATGAAAACGTTGGGGAATTTTTTTTTTTGTAACCTCCGGATGTTATGGAACCCCCGGGAACTTTAAATTGATTCAAAATGGCGACAAAAAAAATGATTACCATATTTTCCATGATGACAGCATGGGGCGCTACTGCAGAGATCCGAAATAAGGCTACATGATAATACATATCAATCATAGGTTTTTTCCGATCAGGAAATAGAAAATGACACTTATGAACGATTTGAAATGATTTTAAAACACAATCTTGAAAAACAGCACAATATTTTGCTAGAAAGTGAACTGTTTGTCATTCTCAGGGCGGGATCAACGTAGCCGACATCACACCAGTGGGCCACCAACAAAGTTCATTAATGTTAATCTGCACGGATCCTCGGTTTGATAGCATTCTTTATCGAGTTGTGTTGCTCGTCAAACACAATTTTTGGAGTGGCGGAATTTCCCTGCCCATCCTTCACACGTCGTTGTTGGCGTATGTCTGGGGCTCACAGCTTTAAGTCAAGCGTAAATATGTCACTTCCGCTAGACATTTCTTTCTCCGACTAGTGTTTACAATCCTAGCTTTGTGTTTGGTCGTTGTTGTTGTTTTGGTGGTTTTTTTTTTTGTTTTTTTTGTTTGGTTTTTTTTTTGGTTGGTTTGGTTGGTTGGGGTGTGGGGTGTGGGTTGGTTGTGGGGTTGGTGTTGCGGGTCGTTTTCGGTGGTGTTGGTGGGTGTTCGGTTCGTGTTTGTGCTTGGGTTCGCATACGCGTGTGGGTGCTGGGGGGTGGGTTTTGTTGCCCGTTCGTTGGCTGGTGGTAGTGGTGTGGTTGTGTCGTTGGGCGTGGGCTGGGCCGTGGCGTGGTTGTTTGTGGGCGGTTGGTGCTGCGTGGTGGGGGGGTGTGTTTGCGGTGGGGTTGTTTGTGCCGTGATGGCGTCTCTGGTGTGGGTGTTTTTTTCGTTGCTGGTAGAGCCTGAGGTGGTGGTTTTGTTGTGGTGTGTCGTTGTTTTCTGTGTGGCTGGTGTCACGTCGCACCTGCTGTTCTGGTCGGCCTGCCGCCCTGCCTGTTGTGTGTGATGCATACCGGGTCTGCCCTGCACAGACAGGACACCGCATCATGGAGGTGGGAAACGTACACTTGGTGCACCGAGTATCGGTGGTTGCGGATGACAAATTAATACGAAGCTGAACAGGAGACGAAAGTCAGAGCAACGGCCAATGCCTATGCGCCAACTCGAAGGATGCATAAAACTCTTGGGATTTCAGGTTGATTTCGCAGAGGGATAAATAATACGAATTCTCCAAAGAGGTAGTTTTAATACACTTGTATCATTAATTTACGTTCCGAGTGCCTCATCTACAATATTGTGGTAACAGTTTTGGGTCTTACTACATTCACACATGTCGGATCATCGGGTGCGCATATTTTGCCATGGAGAGGGTTCGCGTAGAGCCTACCTTGAGACGAAGGTTTTCCGGGCCTAACCTAACTTCTAAGCTAGGTATTGGAGGGAATAGAGGATATAGCGGCTGGACAGGACGAGGAGAGTATCCTTTTTACATAAAAGAGGAGTCGGTTATAGAGGGATCTCTGACTGAGTAAATATATGTTTTAGGGCAACTAATGAAGGATATAGAGGGCCTTTCAGTACCCATGACTTGTATTCTGGCGTGGACACTATATTAGGTATTCTCAGATAAACTAATTATCGGTCGTCGGGTTTTTTCTTTTGCCTTTTTTGGCGTGCTAAACAGGGCGTGGAAAGTTGTTAAACAAGGCCCAAGAGAGGTTAGGGAGTAACCTTTTTTCGCGCATTGCATCTTGACACTCCATTTTAGATGTAGGGTGTAAACATGATAACGGTTGCTGAGAGCGTACTTGTGGAGTGTGAGCTGAGGGTTTTTTCGTTGTCAGTGAATAGTCTGATCTATAATATATACTCGGAACATCGGTGGTCATTCGTTCCATAACGAGTTCGGTGATATACTCTAGAGGCTTAAAATCACCCTCCATCCGACAAAATAATTTTGTCAGAGTTTTTTCAAAATAACTAGCAGTGAGCTGGTATGATTTAATCCGTTGGCCATGCATACAAACCATTTGAGCCCAGTTACAAATCTAAGCCACTTGTAAAGTTGGCATGGGCAATGAGAGTCGAGGGTAGGAAACTCTGTCTCTTTTTTTGCTCTATCGTCTGCCTCCATTTTCTCCTGGGCTTTTTGCTGGGTTGCGTTGATGGATCAGCATTGGCGCTGAAGCCTTTTCTCATTCATACCTATCGCTCTGTCCCAGTCAGGTCCTCCTGGTCTCTGCACCCTGCCTCCTTGGCATGCGGCCCCGGGTAGTCAGGTGCCTCCTCGCCCAGGGTCACACGTCCGGGAACCCGTAGTCTTTTCTTTTTTATTTTTTTCCTCAGTCGCCCTCGCGGGTTCCACTGGACGGCGCTTGCTCTACCTATACTCTCTAGCCATACTACATCTCGGGATGACATGCATACTTATTATGCTTCGTTCTGTAACTTCTCTTTCTCAACATTTCAAATTATACAACGAATCCATTCTACGCCATATCTCTAATGAGCCTGGTCGTCTTCTTTCTCGTGCTCTCCTCTAGTAGTGTCTCTTTCAGTCGCCTCTGTGGCGGTGCCTTGGGGCCCTCTTGGGTCTGACGGTCTCTCTCACGCCGTCCATTGGCCCGCTGATTTCCGAGGTTGACTACCCTGTCATCCTTCCCGAGGTCGGCAAAAATAGTACACGTCTGCGTCACCCTCGCTACCTCTGCGCCGCGGGACTACCCTGCATCCCCCGGCACATCCGCGCCCTCTCGCCTCTCTCCCCACTACTCCCCTACACAATTGACCTCGCTCCCACACCTGCAATCCATCTAGGCCCTTGCTCCTTCGCAGCTCGAGAGAGTCACGCATGCAGACGCAGAGAGAGAGAAAGAGTAGAGAGAAGAGGTCATACGATCGGCAGTAGAGAGAGTCATCGACTCAGAGACAGAGTAGATCACAGATCATTAACTCGCGTACCAGATGATCGACTGATAGAGAGAGAGAGAGAAGAGTCTCAGTCTCTCGTCTCTCTCTCTCTCTCTCTCTCTCTCTTCTCTCTCTCTCTGCTCTTCTCTCGCCCTTCTCCCCCCTGCTTGGTTGGTTGGTGAGTTACGTGTGGGTGTGAACATCATGGTGGCCTGTGAGTGAAGCTGTGAGTGCTGTGTCTGTTGTGTTTTTCCTATCCCTTTTCTCCCGCTCCCCTTTGTGTCCTTGTTATATGTTTGTGACAGTTTTCTCCTGTGTTTCCTTTCTTTGTTGAACAGGAGAGAGAAAGACAGCACGCACGTAAGTGTTTTGCAGGCCTGTTTCAGGACTTCCCTGTTTTTTTTGGCCTGCTTCACTACTTGCTGTGTTTCTCCGTTTTAGCCTTTTTCTGGCTAAAACTTCGTTCATAATAATCTTTTGTTTCTCTCCACTTGCTCGTTTTGCTTGTGCAGGTTTGCTTTGTTTTCTTTGATTCTTCAATTTACTTGTTTTTGTTTTTACACTATGGCAAAATGCGTTTGGCATCATAGTGTGTATGAGGCACTACTCCAAAGAACGGGGTATCATTTGTCCACCGATGGAGTCAGTGTTGACGATGTCATAATGGGTTTCGGAGAGCTCATTGGGCTCGAAAACATTCTCGCAGCGTCGAGGGATCATCCAAACGGTTTGTGCTATTTTGGTTGAAGAGAAATTCGTTGCTCAGACGGTTGAAACCGGCTTGGTCTATCCGCCGGATCTTTTTGGTCCTGTGAGTCACTTTGGACACCTTGCTATTAAATTATTATTTCAAATATTCCACCTTTCTTCAAAAAGTGAGGAGATTATCTCTGCTTTGAGTTATTTTGGGACGTCGTACAAACCAGATTTCCATGATCCCGTTAGTTTGTGTCCGGTGTTTCAGTTTTCGACACATTATGTTCGTTCCGACGCCACTGTATATTGTTTTGAAGAATGGTGCACGTCACTTAGTAACTGCTGTGACTCCTTAAGATATAAAGATCGCAGCTACCAAATTTATATTTACCACAAGAAGGCAATGACATGCTTTATTTGTGGCGAGTAATGGGGTACGATATAAAGAATGCGTGTCTGAAACCAACATTCCTAGTGGCGATATCAACAGTGGAACCTAAACAAGAATCTCAACGCCAAGGAGTCTTAGAACAAACACTAAATGGCACACCGAGAACTGGCAAACCCAAGCCAAGTACTCATGGTTACATTCTTGAGTGGAGGAACATGCCAAGACACCTCCCATAATCAGCCCTGTGAAAAGCGAGTGCAGAAGTCAAGAACCTCAAGTAGACGACGAGGGTTTTTGTCACCGTCACTCCTGAAAGAAAACAGCGTCCCTAAACCGTCAACGGTCCATGATGTAATGTGACGTTTCTAAAAAGCAAGCATCCGTCAAGCAAACTACAGCGACGCTCATCTCGATACAGCCAGCTCGCTCGCTGCTTTGGAAATGGAAAACATTTTGCTGTTCTTGCTCCGGGGTGGATGATCAATACTCCTGATCATGAACAGGATGAGCATGAGCATGCACAAGAGGGTGGTGTCTTGCCCCAAGAAGTAGTTGTGACCACACACGTGGTTGCTGTGTCTTGGACAGTGAAAGTGAGCCCTTACATTGGTCCCTCTCTCTACTAAAGGCATAGTGTCTGAGACAACTGCGTTACAGACAACCCTGGACGTTACAGAAGTGGATGTGTGTGTTCCTGCTTCGGAACAGCTTTCCCTCTCAGCAGAAATGGAACAATGTCTGCTCCACCTGTGTACATGTTTTCAAATATGGATCACCAATCAGACTTGATTTTTGAGTGGTCTCGTCACTTGCTTCTGGTGATAGTGTTGGGGGCCGGGTATCGCGGCGAGCAACGACCGCTAGGTGGAGCAGTAAGTCGGCTTCCACTGAACACCCGGAATCTAGATCGTGCTCTCGGAGAACTCCGAAAGGCACGGGTCCCTTACAGGACCGTGAATCGCCAATAATCGGCCACGTGGAATAGGGTTAATTGGCCAACTTCAATATACCTAAGTATCCACGCGGCACAAGCTAGTGGGGAATTCCACTACCCCTCGGCAGGCCTCGAGCGAACGAGCCGTTATCGTGCTCGAACCGTGCGTAACCCCGAGCGGATGGTTACCAGACGCCGTCGGTCCCCAAATGCACAATTTACCGTTTCCGCATTTCCCAACGTGCACCATGCTAAGCCAATTAAAAAGAAGCACAAAAACGAGCTGATACATTCAAACAAAAGGGATATTATTTACAATAGGCAGGGAAGGGGAACACAGAAGAGCCAGAGTTATCCGACTATATTCCAATGCAATGTACAATGATCATACACCACTTAAACAGTTTTTAACTTATAGGGACGGCCGCCACACAGACAACACACTCAAAGAAAAAGGACCCAATTGGTCTTTGATTCCGACCCTCCGCTATGCCAAGGGATAGTCGAGCTTGGGGGTCAGAAGGTACTGTTGGGGGTACCTGACGAGTTCGTGCGGCTTGGCCCGCGACTGCACGTGTGGGACCCCATAGTCCGTGGGGCTTGGATGGTGATTAGCAGATCCAGGGTCGATCCTTGTAGAAGGCCCAGCGGAGACTCCAGGCTTGAGAGCTCCAGCAATGACGACAGTGCACCCAAACTGCCTTCTAAGAAACTGTTCCCTCCAAAGAAACTTCAAAGAAACTCTCAATTAATTCCCAAGGAAACGCAGGAACTCTCTGAACTCTGAAAAGAGCACATGGACTCTCCACACACACAACTGGGGTCGCGTGTCCTTTATTGAAACGCGCTCTGAGCGGGGCGGGGCCTTGTGGAGCTGAACGCGCTGATTTGCCCGTTGGACAGGGACCTCCATGGTCCGCCCTTTCTGGGGCGGGGTTATGGCCGGCCGGAAACCCCGCCTCTACGCGTGTCTG
>CM068953.1:105672015-105718291 GCA_035128595.1 Eptatretus atami
CTGTGTCCATGTTTATTACACTCTGCAGTGTTTGTTCGCGACATCGGACAACACGAACCATGACGCCGAGAGTTTTCCCACTCAGCAAGAAAAGGCAACTTTAGGCTTCATTGTTTTCCTTTACTAAATCGTTTAATTAATTTATTTATTTAAAGCTGAGGTAGTTTCGTTGCACAGTAATATGTAACTCTTAGGCGGTGTATAACACACACAGTTATGTTGGTTGGTGTCATTGCTCGTGCTTTAATTCCGCTATCAAATAGAAAAAATAATAGCTCGTAATTCATATTAAATATCGAAACGGACTAGTAATAAAACGGAATGAAGTTTGTACCGAGTGAGCTGTTGATGTGTGGACGCAGCGCGCTGGTTACGAGGCGGCCACGGCTGAACTCCATGAGGTAACGGTGTTTGGAACCGACATATAGTGGGATAGATGGAGGACGAGGATCAAGTGTGAGGTCCATCGGTCGTGAGGTGCTCCGAGTGCTCGCTCGGTTCTCCATGGATTATTTTGCTGAAACCTTCGCCGAGTTGACTGCGGAGCAGCTCGCAGCCCCCGTGCACACGATACAGGTAGTTGGTGAGGTAGTGTGGCTCGTGATTTGTAAACTTTTAAAAAACATCACTCGAGATATGGGACTCGGAGGCCAAACCTTTCGTGTGGTGAACTCAGAATGACGTGCAGGTGACGTGTGTGTGTGTGTGTGTGTGTGTGTCTGGCAGGACAAGTGGAAACTGTTACCTGCGTTTCTGCAGGTGAGATACGTACCTGGTTAATGATCGCTTTACCAAGTTAAAACGACATGCCGGATACCTTATGTCATTACATGAATGCTTGTTTACATTCACCTCTCCTTTTATGATTCTCCTCATGCAAGTTCATGACTTACCTTGGTTCCCCTCCCTCCCCCTCCCCCTCCCCCTCCCCCTCCCCCTCCCCCTCCCCTCCCCCTCCCCCTCGGCTTCCATCCCACCTTCATTTTGATTCATCAGCGGTGGTGGTCGCATGGCAGCTAGCTGCCAGGGTAGCTATCATTTCTTGAAGCGCGACTGCGTCGCTGATGCAGTGCCCCTCTACCAGTACACACACCGGAACTGGTACTCATTTCGCCGACCTGAAGGATGACGGGCTGAGTCAACCCCACCTGGTATTAATTCGGCGGCCCGACGGGTTGAACTCAGGACCCTAGGATCCCAAGCCGCCACCCTAACCACTGAGCCAACACCGGCTCATTGATTCATCAGCAATTCATCTTCTCTCAACGTGTGACCAAGCTCGTTTTTCGGTCTCCTCGCAATCCTCTCGATCGAGCACCAACTCTTCCTCTTTTGCATCAACTTCATTTATTAATTGCTCTTGTGATTGCCCATTCTTGATTGCGACTACATTTTGCAGGCTTCGAGTCTCTCGACGTCCTCCTTTTCTCAAGATCCGCGTCTCGCAGTGTGACCGCTCCTCATTTTCATAAATGCCAAGGTGAGCCAATGAAAAAAAGCCAAGAATTCACAAGGTTTCAGAAAAGTGATGATAATAGAAAACCTATACGCCGAGAAAACCTATAGAAAACCAAAGTGAACAACGAATAGCCAAGATCTTGTGAAAAAACAAGGAGTGGTCACATGATGTCTCGGTGTCGTACGTGGCACCGCACTCCATTCGAGGATTTTGCTACCCTCTTCTTCGGCTCTTTGTTGAAGTTATTTTGCATCAACTCGTTTTCTTTTGTTAAAGAGCTTACTTGGCTATGGCTGTTTTCTTTCTATTTGTTTGTGACCGTTAGTATCAATCACCAAACACCCAGGTGATGAAACTCCCAACCGGTTGCAGTTGATGTCCATTGATGTTGAGCCTCAAGGTTTTACCTGCATCTTGCTTGGTCTTCTTATCACCACTTACGCCTGGTGTTCGCTCAGTGGTTAGGGTGGCGGCTTGGGATCTAGGGTCCTGATTCAAGCCCCGTCGGCCGCTGAATTAATACACCAGGGGGTTGAATCAGCCTGTCATCCTTCCGAGGTCGCAAAATGAGTACCAGTTCCAGTGGGTGTACTGGTAGAGGACACTGCATCAGCACACAGTCGCGCTTCAAGAAATGATAGCTACCCCGGCAGCTAAGCTGCCATACACCACCACCATCATCACCATCTTCTTTGGATGGTTTTATTGAGACTCCACCAGCTTTTGAAATCCTGATTCCTTTCGCTGTCACGGCCAGACCTTCTGCAAACTTGACTGACTTTATCGGCTTGCTTCCGAGTTTTATTCATCCATCGATATCTTCCAGTGATTCTTTCACAGGTGACTGTGACGTGTACGTTCAAAGCACTGGTGATTAGTAACTTTGACGCACACCTGGAGCAATGCATCCTGGTTCTGACCTACACCAATTCTCATCACTGCTGACTGACCGGGATACAAATTGTTCATCGGTCTTCTTCCCCTCCAGTCGACGTCGACCTGCTGTAGCACTTGTTTCTCATCTTATTCGATTTTTTTTCTAATTGTTCACAGGTGAAAGGACTTGTGAAGCAACATATAGATTCTTTCAACTACCTGGTGAATGTAGAGGTGAGAAATTGTTACTTTTTATTTATTTATTTAATTTTTAAAAGTAAATACAGTAACTCATTCAGATGAGTAATTTTATTGTGGTGTTGGGTTCACAGATCAAGAACATAATGAAAGCAAATGAAAAATTACAAGCGATGCAGATCCAATGTGGTACTTGAAGTGAGTTTATGCCTTACTTTGAAAGTCGTCTTTTTAAAAAAATATATATTTTAATACTTTTACTTTCTTTTTTGGTGTTTTCTCCAAGTTTGAATTGACAAGATATCTTGGTGGTAATGAAAGATTAAAAAGATAAAATTTTAGTTTCATTCCAAAATTGACAGAACAAGCAGTCCAAGAATTAAAAGAGAGAAGGCTCACTTCCACCGAGATAAAACGAAATTAAATAATAGTGGTAATAAATATAGAACCACTCATGAAAATAAACTTGAAACCAAAGGGCACTCGTGGAGTGCATCCATCTGTCACGCAATGCCTGATCCAGTAAAACATAATTGCCAATCAATTTTTGAGATGCCATGCTAAATATAATTTGTGGCCCACCTCTCAATGGTGAAAAATCATTTCAAAAATTAAAAACCTCTCCGTTCCGGATCCAGATCTTCACCAAAAACGAATCGCTTCGTCATTGTCACACACCAACCTGCCCACTAAAATTTCATCCAAATCCATTCATAAACTTTTGAGAATATCATACAAACTATCAATCAGGGGTGAAAACTTAACCTCCTTCCACCTTTGGTGGTGAAGCTAAAAACAGGCATTACTGTATATGAAAATAAATAAATAAATAAAATAATTAAAAGCATTAATCCAAAGAGGAGTATTTATTAACTGGGTCTAAAACAGACAGAGAGATTGCTTACATCTTTTATTTATTATCGCTGTGCTTTTTGAAATTAATGGGCGGGGGCGGGGGGGGGGGATATTTAATTGAATTGTATGTTCCATGCTATCTCCCAAATGGTTGGGTAGAAATTCACCAAACTTGGTTGTTACAATCACCATATAGCAAGAAGGTACAAGATCGGTGTCATTTTGGCCCCAACCTGGGGCATGGGCAAAAGGTGAAATCCTGAAAAATGCAATTATGGGCACATTTTAAAACTTTATTTTTTTTTTTTAAATGAAATTATATGCAATCAACATTGGTGGCCACATGAAATGTGTAAAATTTTTTTATTTTTTTAAAATTTGGCCCTGATTATTGCTCCAGTTTGGTGAGGAGTTAAGGTCACAGGGGTCAAAACGGGGAGGGTGAAAAAAAACTTTTTTTGACCAGAATTTGATATTGGGTCATTCCTGGTGGAACTTTTGTCATCTTTCAACTTTGCTTTAGGTGGGAAGTGTGGGGATGTGCAATGGCACACCATCAACTTAGCTCTAGTTTGAGATGTGTTATTGTTGGGAATTCCTTAAACTGCGACCAGACATAGTAATTTGAGTTTGGGGAAGAAGATGGCTGACGCTCAGAAAAGTATGTCGCTCAGAGTGAGGCAACATTAAGAATGTTCAAAAGTTCACTATCGGGCAGGATGTTCGGATCGTACGTAGCCCTCTCTTCTGGATATGTTCAATGCATTGGGCTTGGGCACCAGCAATGCCAGAAGACCACACAGGTCAGGTGCTCCAAATTCAAGCATCAAAATAATATACACTGTATCGATCAAAACGCGATCGGCCTTGCTTCCAAGGCCCAGATATGACCGATGTTCACATGAGGTAATCTCGCAAGGTTCAAAGTTCATTTGCTGGCGGCGATGGTCGAAGGTTTGGGTAGAATGCTCCCATCGCCAAACCTTCTGCCTTGCATCATTATCTGGGGTCTCGAGAGTTTACTGCACGGGGAGTTGAAAAGTATTAGCTTTTTGAACGAGTTCAGAAAGTTCTCCAACTCTTGTTTTGCAGAGGAATACCGCTTTCTTGCCATTATGTTTCTAAGTATTTCTTAGAAGCTTTGTGAGCGATTTGATGTAACAATCCTTATCTCGCGCACACACACAATATATTGCCGTGGATCTGGGGTTTGAGGCCTGCCACGAGGGGGAGCACTTGGATTCCTTCCCAAATGCCCGGTCCTGAGGCCGTCAGGCACAGATCTCTCTGCACACTGGCAGGTTTCTGGGCAACCACAAGCGCTAATTGGCAAGGCCAATCTGGGCAGGGTTACACTACTTTGTGTGATACTTTACCTGTGGATGGCCGGCTAATTAGGGTCGTGTTTCTCAGTGCACACTCAAATTCCTGCCGAGCATTAGTGAGTGTGCGCTGGCTAACAAAGCAAATTATTGGGATACAACTTCCAGTCTAACCACTTCTGCATCATGTCGGACCAATAAAAGAAAAGACAATCGAGACAGATTGGTAATGACAAACAATTTAAAATAAAGCAAACACACAAGCAAGCAAGTATATATAAGCAAGAAAGCAAAAAGGCACCCAGAGCAGATTTAACCATAACGTATTCTTCTTCAATCTTGCTTGAATAAAAGACTTGGCCAACATTCACTCAGGGGAGAAGTAGAAAATGAGAAGGACTTGAAAATAAAATCACACTAACTTGTGGAAAATAGAAAAATAGCCTTTTCCTTTCTCCTTCACCTCCACACAGCCCAAATATACAAGATGATGCAGAAAAAAATGTATAGGGAAGATGGATAGTGGCGATGGGTCCATGACATCACTTGTGAAAAATACCACGCAGTTCTGAGGGAACTTTCAACACAGCTGGCCTCCAAAGCCAGTCACCGACTGGGCATCCTCCGTCGTGCAAAGTCCTTCCTTGGCACACCTGAGCTACTGGCCACGTACAAAACTTTTGTCCACAGCCTGATGGAGTACTGCTCTCCTCTCTAGGCTGGTGCTTCCGCCTCTTACCTTTCTCGGCTTCAAGCTGTGGAAACCAAGGCATATAGAATCATTATCCCCCTGAGCTGTAGTCTCGGCTTCTCTTTCTCTTCTCTCTCTTCTCTCTTTCTCTCTTCTCTTCTCTCTCTTTCTTTCTCTCTCTTTCTCTCTTGACAGGTCAGTGTCTTTCTGTCTTCTACCGTCTCCTATCCGCCTTTCCACCCCGGCTCTGTCTTTCTCATGTATAAACTAGTTTTTGGATTCGCCATATATGAGATATCCCTTATTGTCCGGTTTTCCGGTGTGTGTGTGTGTGTGTGTGTGTCTGGCTGCAACGCGAGGCTCCACAGCACGAACCAGCGAACCGATTTCGACGAAACTTTGCCAATAGGTGGATATATACTGGAAGGTGCGCGTTTGAATTTGTTGCCTAGCAACCACCCATTGCTGCGCAGCCCGAAAAACCGCGTACAGTATTTTCAATACTTGTCCTTCAGTTTTGAATGTAGAGAAACGAGACTTCGAATTAAACACTTCGAGATATTCAGAAAATTTACTTGAGCCGATTTTTGATTGAGGTTTTATTTTTCAAATGGTAGTCCTTCAAAAATCGGGTCTATTTACCGTCATTTAAGGTGTGTATACTGTTGTAAGGAACTACGCCATCGTTCCACCTTCATCTCCTCGATCAAACGTGTTGACCAAAGTGAAAAGATCCAAAATAAATGGAATCACCGGCATTTCTGTCTGTGATTTCTAATAATATTATTTATTTACCGAAAACGATTCCACGACCACACACCACCTTCAATTATTTATTTATTTACCGAAAACAATTCCACAATCACACCACCATCGATTATATTTATTTACTAAAACGATTCTATGACCCACACACCACCTCCAATTATTTATTTATTTACGAAACCGATTCCCCACCCACCACCACCTCCAATTATTTATTATTTAACGAAAACAATTCCACGATCCACACACCACCTTCAATTATTTTATTTACTGAAAACGATTCCACGATCCACACACCACCTCCAATTATTTATTTATTACCGAAAACAATTCCACGACCCACACACCACCTTCAATTATATTTATTTTACCGAAAAACAATCCACGATCCACACACACCTCCAATTATTTATTTATTACTGAAAACAATTCCACGACCACACACCACCTTCAATTATTTATCTATTTACTGAAAACATCCACGACCCACACACCACCTCCAATTATTTATTTACTTACCAAAACGATCCCCACCCACACACCACCTCCAATTATTTATATTATTTACCGAAAACGATTCCCACCCACACACCACCTCCAATTATATTTATTTATTTATTTACCGAAAACAATTCACATCCACACACCACCTTCAATTATTTATTTATTTACCAAAAACGATTCCACGACCCACACACCACTTCAATTATTTATTTATTTACCGAAAACAATTCCACCATCCAACACACCACCTTCAATTATTTATCTATTTACTGAAAACGATTTCCACGACCACACACCACCTCCAATTATTTATTTACTTTACCGAAAACGATCCCCACCCACACACCACCTCCAATTATTTATTATTATTTACCGAAAACGATTCCCCACCCACACACCACCTCCAATTATTATTTATTTACCGAAAACAAACCACGATCCACACACCCCTTCAATTATTAATTTACCAAAAACGATTCCACGACCCACACACCACCTTCAATTATTTATTTATTTACCAAAACAATTCCACATCCACACACCACCTTCGATTATTTATTTATTTAAACGATTCCACGACCCACACCACCTCCAATTATTTATTATTACCGAAAAACGATTCCCCACCCACACACCACCTCCAATTATTTATATTTATTTACCGAAAACAATTCCACGATCCACACACCACCTTAATTATTTATTTATTTACTGAAAACGATTCCACGATCCACACACCACTCCAATTATTTATTTATTTCCGAAAACAATTCCACGACCCACCACACCTTCAATTATTGATTATTTACCGAAAACAATTCCACGATCCACACACCACCTCATTATTTATCTATTTTCTGAAAAACGATTCCACACCCACACACCACCTCCAATTATTTTATTACTTACCGAAAACGATTCCCCACCCACACACCACCTCCAATTATTTATTTATTTACCGAAAACGATTCCCCACCCACCACCACCTCCATTATTTATTTATTTACGAAAACGATTCCACGATCCACACACCACCTTCAATTATTTATTTATTTAGCAAAAACGATTCCACGATCCACACACACCTTCAATTATTTATTTTTTACCGAAAAACGATTCCACGACCCACACACCGCCTTATTATTTATTTATTTACCGAAAACGATTCCACGACCCACACTCCGCCTCCAATTATTATTTATTTACCGAAAACGATTCCACGATCCACACACCACCTCCAATTATTTATTTATTTACCGAAAACGATTCCACGACCCACACACCACCTCCAATTATTTATTATTTAAAGTGGAGGGGTAGGAAAGTGGGCGTGGCTTATGAAAAATATTTGTGGCTCAGGAGTGTGGTCAAACGAGCATTGAGAGAAGTTTATCGGGTTTTCCTGTGTGTGTGTCTGCAACGAGGCTCCACAGCACAAACCAGCAAACCGATTTATTTTTCAAATGTAGCCTTCAAAAATAGGGTGTCTATTTACCGTCATTTTTTATGAGGAGTGCCAGTTGCAAAATACGCAATAGGAAAAATCTTGCCAGGCAGAGAACAATTGTATGTGAACCAATACGTCTTGGCAATGAATCTTCGTCGGTGGATCGGTCAGAATGAAAAGCATCGTATCCAGCGCTTCGATCCTAGCGAATCTCTTGTCGCCTACCGCTGTCCCAAACTTTGTTTTCTTGCACTTTGTTACGCAGACGAATGTGTTCATCATCCTCTTTAAAAGCCATCGCGTTGGATTATCAACTTCTGATGGGTGGATCTTTCTGACCTGTTTATTTGAAAAATGTTAGCTGCTGAATGGTAGTACCCTGTTTTTAAGTTCCTGAAACAGTAATTATGTTCTTTATGACATTAACCTGCTGATGGGTCAGATCTGAGTCTGGACCTGAACCAAATTTGAATCTGCTTGTTCTTGTCATGTAACCAACTCATCCACAAGTTTTGTCATTACTAGTCCACAACTTTTTGAGATATGCTATACATCGTTTTTGGCGCCATCTCTCAATGGTGAAGAATCACTTGAAAAATTCTTGGATCCGGTTTCAGATCTTCACCAAAATCGAATCAATTGATCCAAGTTACACACCCAACATGTCGTCCAAGTTTCATCCAAGTCTGTCCACAACATTTGGAGATATCATGCAATGTCATTTTTGGCCCAATCTCTCAATGTTGAAGAATCACTTTTAAAAACTAAATACTTCTCCTATCTGGATCCAGATCGGATCTTCACCAAAATCGAATCAATTCATCCTTGTCACACACCCAACCTATCCACCAAGTTTTGTCTGAATCCATCCATAACCTTTTGAGATATTGTGCTATATATACAATTTTTGGCCCAATCCCTCAATGGTGAATAATCACTTAAACAATTATAGAATCCAGATCTTCACCAAAATCAAATCAATTTGTCCTTGTCACACACCCAACATGTCCCCCAAGTTTAATCCGAATCTGCCAACAACTTTTCGAGATATCATTCAATATTGTTTTTAGTCCCATTTCTTAATGGTGAAGAATAACTTAAAAATTAAATAATCCGGATCCGGATCTGGATTCAGATCTTCACCAAAATTAAGCATTGTTGTCCTTGGCCAGTCACCTTCAATTCAGAACAATTGCTTGAAAACTGTGGCCAAAATCATGTGACAAACAGACACAAATGCCACAGACCAACATATTTGGTGAATTTTTATGTTTTTTTTCGCCTAGTAATAGTGGGACCTAGTTTTTGTAACCTGCGGTATGCCACGGTTCAGTTCGAGAGAAGTTGATGTTTATTCACAGAACTGAACGGTTTGCAAACGATGTGATTAAAAAAAAGAAAAGAAAAGAAAGAAACTGCAGATTGTTGGAAAAACCGTGCAATTAACACCAAGTTGGATCAGCTTTTAAATGGCAATAATAATATGATTTATATGATAAAAGGCTTTACTAAAGTCAGTGGTGCACAAGCTCATATAATTGCCAAGCCTGTCAACACCTCTGAATGCTGTGAAGCAAACTCACAATGTAGTGCACAACTGAACTACCTTTCATGTTGCCATACTGTTAGCAACCAATGCCATGTTTTATCACCCAATCGGCAAGAAAAACCCCTCATACTCGCACAATTACAGGTGTGACAGATCAGGTGGAGTTGATTGTAATTGATAACGGGTACTCTTCAGAACTGGGCATACTAAGGTGAAATTTGGTGAAAGCCTCCAGATCTGAGGCACAAATTAAATATTTCAGTGAGTGGTTCGGACGTCTCATATGCAAATTACTTCAGGGAGTTGTGTTGGACAGTCGGCTGACTGGCTGGCTTTGGATGTGTTGAGTTTGCTGAAACAGGTCTAATACCAAACGTCGCTCAATGATCGGGTAGTCGTAGTGCTGGCAGATAAGGCGTTTACACAGATAAATTCAAAGGAGGTAAGCGAGCAAATTTGGGTAAAGTGTTGATCAATTTTGTTTGCAACTTCAAACCTCGATTTATGACTTTCAGGAAGACAAAATTATTGCTTCTGCAGTCCATTTAAATGAAGAATTTGTTGATGCCATCTCCCTGGTTACCTCTGCTACCGAAGGTGGAAGGAGGTTGTTTTCACTCCTTTCTGTCTGTCTTTGTTTGTTTATTTGTTTGTGTGCAGGATATCTCAAAAAGTTGTGGACGGATTCAGATGAAATTTGGTGTGCAGTTTGGGTGTGTGACGAGGACAAATTGATTAGATTTTGTTGAAGATCTGAAGCCGATTTTGGATACTATAATTTTTAAAAAAGTGATTCTTCACCATTGAGAGATCGTGCCAAAAATGATAATATAGCATGATATCTAAAAAGTTGTGGATCGATTTGGATGAAATTTTCTGGACAGGTTGGGTGTGACCAGGACAAATTGATTCGATTTTGGTGAATATCCGGATCCAATCCTGATCCGATAATTTATTTTTAGTCATTCTTCTTCATTGCGTGATGGGGCTATAACCGATATATTGCACAATATCTCAAAATGCTCCTGACTGATTAGGACGAAACTTGGTGGGCAGGTCGAGTGTGTCACCAGGCCAAATTGATTTGATTTTGGTGAATATCTAAATCTGGATCTGCATACGAGAATTTAATGTTTGAAGTGATTCTTCACCATTGGTAGATGGGGCCAAAATCGATATATAGCGCAATATTTTACAAATTACTCGGTCCGATATGTTCTACTGGATCAGGCATTGTATGGTAGGGTGCCCTTCTAGCTCTGTTTGTTTTAAGTGTTCAATCTTTCTCGTATAGGAAGTAGTTTTCCCAAACGTTATTGTTCTTTGCACTTTGTTACGCAGACTACTGTGTTCATCATCTCCTCTTTCAAAGCACATCGCGTTGGATTATCAACCTGCTTAAACCGTTATCAATCCATCATTTATCATGAAGTTCTCAAACTTGTCCTGTTGCTTTCCAGGCAATTAGTTGCAACATTAGAGTACACTGTCCTTTCTAAGAGGATGGTACACCGACTGTTTGTCTGCCAACTCTGATGTGTGGATCTTTAGTGATCCTGTGTTATTGAAAATGTTAGCTGGTGAATGGAAGTACCCTGTTTTAAGTTCCTGAAACAGTAATTATGTTTTTCATGACATTAAATATACTCGTACTGATTTGTTGTTTTTATGTTATCCAATTGTCCATTATTTGAGGGGGGGGGGGCGGTTAAGATGTTCATTCTATATTTACAAACATGCATTTCCTCATGCATCCACTGTTGAAATCTATCCCAAGGTACTTGAATATCTACGTTGGAACACCTGATGTTGAAGAAAGTTTCAATGTGACGAGACCAGTCTCACCGCATGAGGCACGTATTTCCATTATTATTATTTTTAATACTTGTTGCAAACTGCACCGAAAGTTTAAGAATGATTGTGGTGTTTTCCTAACTGTTTAGTGTACAAGTAAAATGGTGGAATGATGAAATTGTTGGAAATGCAATGACACCCAGTTCATGCTCACTTGGTCAGAATCGCCCTTTTTACCCCACGCACGTAAAGCGAAAAGTGGGGTTAAGCAATTGGATTATGTTCGTCCGTTTATGCTCGAGGACAACAAATTTTGTTATATTTTGAACGCAAATCGGAAAATGAATAGGAAGACATGCTTGCTGTTTTACCGTATTTTGGCTCTGAATTTGTCCAAACGTACGTTCGTAGAGAGGAGTGAGGTAATATTTTTACTCTGTCTGCCTGCCTGGTAGTCAAGCAAAAGTGAAAATCATTCCAAACAGGATACTTGCTGTTTTTAAGGATGTTATGAAGGACACCAACGACAGGTACGAATAACTAATGTAAAGTGTTGGAGAGAGTGATATAATAGACACTGGGTAAAATGGCTGTAAAACCCAGAATTTATTTGTATGCCTTTAAACCTTTATTTAAATTGAATTATATACTTGAACACTGTAGAACACATTGCCTTCATAATACTTTCAAGAACCAGGCTATATATAGATTATATAGCATGTGAGAGGGTGCAGTATCGGAGTGAAGAAGGGGCTGCCAATTTGGCTATATACAATCGATAAATCCTCCATCTCCTAAATTATGACTCGTTATGTTATTAGTGTATAACGATGATGTATAAAAATACTGCTTCAGTTGCGTTAAACTTCTGGATTTTTAAAAACTATCTTTAAATACAATTTTATTAAAATTGAAGTACTGTATATACTGAACATTGCACGGGGTATCGTGTTCTATGAACTCTCGAGGTCATAGTGGCTGTTTTTGTTTTCATTTTTATTTTTATTTTTTGGTTCGCGGGCATCAGCAGTGACCACTATTTTCGTTGTCTGTGTGTCTGTCTGTGACTCTCTCCAGAGCATAGCTCCGTGACGTTTGATGCGATCTTGATGAAACTTGGACACGAGCTAGATATCATGGTATAGTTGTGTCTTTTTGTATGAGGGGCGTCCCACGCCCCTTGTGGGTGGAGCCACGCCCACTTGAACTTTTTTTCTCTTTTTTTTTTCTCACAATTTCATTTCCTAGAAACTGTGTGTAATGTCCATAAGTACAACATATAAAAAATCCGATTTCATTTGGTCAATTTTGACGGAAGAGATAGGTTTTTACGGTAGGGCTTCCTCAAAAGCTTCCACTAACTCAATTGTACCTATCGTGGCATTGGTCAATAATGCCCGCGAACCATCGTCGCCTCCCGGCTAGTTTATTTTATTCTTTTGTTATTTATGAAATAGATCATTCGCAAGTACAATTCCGCCCCGATTAACATCGTGGTTGCGTTCCTGGAAACTGCGACTTGAAGCAAATCCATTTTCCTATAGGATTCCATGTTCCTGGGAAGAATATTGTTATGGTTGTGGGAGGTAGATGGAGGAATTTCATAGGAAAGTGAGGATTGTATGGAGTTGCTTGGTCCGTGGACGTGTAGAAGACATTGCGAAGTAAATTTGGAGGCAAACTGTGAGCTCTAGTGTTACTGTCAACACACGGTAGGGGAGGGGGCTGGTGGTGCTGTGTTAGATAGGGATTAAGCCCAATTTCTCCAAGTATGTGATTGCCCCCCATGACCTTTTTGGACTACGTTTTTGCGTTTACAAGCCAGCAATAAAAGAATTGCGTTCCTATAATAACAGAGCCACATGTCCAAGGAGGAAAAGAAGCCCCGCCTTCCCGGCTTTGTACCAGCAAGTTACGCCCCAAAGGCTTATGATTGGTCGGTGAGGCGGGGGGGGTGGCATTACCGGACAATGGAGAGGACACCATTGGTGGAGGAACGTGACTGAGACGGAGGATCTCGTTTTTTGCTCTTCTCTCGGCACGATGAATTGGCTGCATGATTCTCGTGTTCATGCTGGTGAATTTGCAGCACCCTAGGCAAGACACTAGCCATTCCTGTTCAGTTGAGTCGTGAAGTTGTACGATTATTAGAAAGAGAGGAAGAGGAGTGCGCCTCTCGGCGAACTCGGCGTTATCCCGTTGTGTTGAAGGAGGAAAGTGGGTGATCGTTGAGCAGACCTCGGGAAAGAGGAACATTCGGCATATTCCTTCATGAGAAGAAGCCGTATGCCGGTTGGTGAGCCCTGGCGTTGAATACTGCCTCACAAATTACTTCGTGTATGTTTCCCGCCAAGAGAGCGGCTCGGTGCCATTCTGGGCGCATTTTCCCGTGCAGGACGCCGCGGTTCGATTGCCAAGTTTGTAAAAGACCATCTCTGGACAAAGCTAATTGCCGGGAGAAAGGGAGGATTTTTCTTTTATTTATTGTGTTCCCCTTTCTGTATATAAAGTCCATGTGTGGAGGTGCCTCGACTTTTGGCTTCAATTTACGTCACGTTTTATTAGTACACTTTGAATTATTACCATTGTAAATATTTGATCTATTTTCATTAACCCCCCCCCCCGTCTTATTTATTTAAGTTGCTTGTGTCTGTGTATCTGTTGTTTTTCGATATAAACTCCTTGTGTTGTGCTTCCATTGTGTATGTGCATTTGCCTCCATTCCCCTCCCGCGCGCGCCATAATCTCCGAGGAATCACGTGTTCGCCTCGAAGGAAAACCGCTCGGCGATTTGGCCTGGTCGGTGTTAACCACCCGTCCACAACAATTGGGTCGGGGAAATTAACCTAACCGCTAGGGCCGTGACTATTTTGCATAATATAAGACGATACAAGTATTTCTATGCATGTGTACATTGAAATGTTATGTTAATATAAAGTATAAATAACATGTACAGCAGACCCTCCCCATCCTTGGGGGTTACGTCCTTGTAAAACCCGCATTCGGCAAAACCGTGTTGCGCAAAGTTAAGACCTTGTGGGGAAAATAGGGTTCAGGGAACCAACTCTAAATTTTATCGACTTCTTTTTTTTGCCTAAACTCGTAAAAATGAAAAACACTTAAAATCGTACTTTTTATGATTATTATGTTGGAGGTTATTGAGATGACGTCAACATCCCTGGCTAATGGTCGTCAGGGTCATCAGACTTTGTGAAGAAAGAGGTGATCTTTGTCTGCGTTGCCTTGTTCTGCACGTCCTAATAGACCTCCATATAAGGTGCCATGACAGCGTCCATCTCGCACTTGAATTTCACGCATCTCTCCATGAAGACTAGTGAAAATCTCTCAAGATAGGCGTTTCGTTCTTCTGTATCCGAAGTGTTCTCTTTCACACTCAACTTTATCTTGTTTCCCCCTCCTTGCTTCAAAAAATAAAAATAAAAAATTTTGTTTGAGGGGGGAAAAAAAAAAAGAATCACAAACTCATTCTGCCTCATTTCCTTCCTTGGTTAATTCTTTATTTCTTTGTCATTACCTCCAAAATGAATCGACATTCCTCATAATTTAATTAATTTGCTTCTTGTTTTAAAAGCTTTTAAGAACATTTTATACTGTTTCATTTGCCTGATTTCACTAAAACCCCACAATGTAATGAAGATGAGCGAAAACTAAATCGCTCGATATCAAAATGTATCACGTGATAACGGTCTGTGCGGCACGGTATCAAAAGAGCAACTGAGTCCGTGATGGAGGGCAGCGTAGTGCTGTAAGGTAAGATGAAGATGCAAGGTTGTGTATTCCTCTTCGCCAGACCCCGATAGAGCGAGTGACCTATGTTGCAATCGTCACATTTTACCACAATAATTCAACTGTGATAGAGCGAAACCATGATGCGGCAACCCGCGTTTGGGGCGGGCCTGCTGTACCCTCACCAGATCATGGTTGCGAAGCTTGTAGTGCAGTGGAGTTGTGGAGATGAAGGGGTAGGTTCATGTACCTCGTCGTCGGTGGATGAAATTGGATGCGTAAACTCTCGTGGCTTCTCTTCCTGCTTTGGTACGAACTTGAATAAAATAATTCATCCAAAGGCTTGTGGACTGACTAACTTTTCTGCGGATAAAGCGATCTTTACCTCCACCACCGAAGGTGAAAGAGTTTATGTTTTCACCCCTCTCTGTCTTTGTTTGTCTATGTGCAGGATATCTCAAAAAGTTGTGGACGGATCTGGATGAAATTTGGTGGACAGGTTGGGTGTGTGACCAGGACGAATTGATTTGATATTGGTGAAGATCCGAATCTGGATCTGTATTCAAGAATTATTTAATTTTATAAGTGATTCTTCACCATTGAGAGATCGGGCCAAAAACGATGCATAGCATGATATTTCAAAAATATATTGGGCCCGATATGTTCTCGTGGATCAGGCATTACGTGGTAGAGGTGCGTGCTCCACCGAGTGTGCCCTTGTAGTTGTAACAGTTAATGGCATCAGCTTCTTGTCACTTGTTTGGTGTTTTCGACTCGTTTGGTGGCGGAGCGAGACTTGAGGCAAGAAGACGTGCTGCGGAAAGAAACTGTTTACATTGCGACTCAAATTAGTTGGCTTGGCGAACGATTCAAAACCGGACATCACAACTTAAAAGTGCAACGTTGTGACTTTTTAGCAAAACTTTGTTCCCTATTTAATCTTGGTCAAAGGCGTTAAAGCCAAACGATGTCGTATGGGGCCAACCTGTATATTGGTTGGTCTGTTCTGTTATTCTGTGTGTTTGTCGTCTGTCAATCACCTACAGATCACAATTTCTCGACCGATCGTCATTAAAACAACCCACTTGGTGGAGCTGTCAAAAGCTCGAAGCCTGGTGTTTGAGGTCAAAAGGTCAACACCACATAGTCGTCAATTCCCGACCTATTGACTTGCAGTTTAAACAGGATTTGTGTATTGGGCCACAGTTGTTTCACCAAAAAGCAGAATGATCGATTTAGCCATTTTGACGTGTTAACGGTTTCCATGACAACAATTTCACCCCATTATTATAAAATGGGACTTTTTGTGATTTTTGCCATACCTCAATAATATTTCAAGATGTCAGATTGAAACTTCCACAGCATATTTGTACATATTTGTCGTATATGTGAGTAAAGTTAGTCGAAGATCAAAGCCATCCAAAACGTGTAAAACACCAATTTAACCCATAGTTAGAAAATGTATCAACCAAATTTGTTATGTAACACTTGATTGGTTAAATTTTTGAAATTGCCAAATTGCTGTTTCCATGGCAACTATTGTGCGTTTCGATTTCACTTGTGTGATCTATACATCTTTTTTGTCCGTTCAACAAAATCACGTCGGAGAAGACACCTGCAGGGCTGTTTGGCATCCCTTTCTGGTTTGTCATCGCAGCATTATAAAATGATGATCTGGCCAAGGTTGGAGAAAAACACAAGTTAATTAAAAATTGGTTCAAAGCAGCAAATATAGATCGGTTTTTTGAAAATGAATTGCATTATTATGATGCTGGAATGTGTTGAGGAATGCATCTGTGACCATTGGAGGGTGGTCTTCCTCTGGAGTGTTTTTGAGTGGATTTCACTCCATACTTAAAATATAATTTATTTTGTGTTTACATTCCTCATTTTTGTTTTCAGCCTTACAGGCTGTTTCATTACTTATTTAAAGGCTACATTAGATGATGCAATTGTTTTGTGCATTTGGGAGCATGGAGGGATGTAGATAGGTGTGCTACTATCTCCTTTGGTGTGCTCCTGTCTATGCTACCTTCTCTGGTCTCATGGGCTTCATGCAACTCTCTTGGTGTTTGAATTTTTCCAGACATGTACAAATGGTATATATTGAAATGTAGTTGAGCTTTTCAAGCAAAATCTGTCCATTTAACTGAGCAAATTCTATCATCTTGCTGGTCCAAAGCTGTGGTGGTGTTGTCGTTGACGTCATCGTCCCTGCTGTGTAGTTGTCCTTTGGTGTACATCTGGAAAGTTGGTGGCCCACGTGTTTTTTTTTTTTCCATGTTATTTTTATGCTTCCTTAGCTGAAGGTGCTGGGTTGTGTACGTAGCAGATTTTTGTTACTGCAATAGCTTGTGAACTGCTGAAGGAATTTTGACCAATTTGGCACAAGTATAGACTGCAATACAAAGTGAACTCCTTACATTTTGGTTCAACAGGTCAAAGGTCATGTGCCAAAATAATTTTTCAGATCATAACTTGGGTTGCAAGCATCTGATGTGCTCTCCCTTTTTACATCTCTGTCTTTCTGTCTTCTGTCTCTGTCTCTGTGTCGTGTCTTTCTATGTCTGTTGCTCTTGTGGCCTCTGTCTCTCTATCTGTCATGTGTTCTCTCTCTCTCTCTCTCTCTCTGTGTCTCTCTGTCTCTCTGTCTGTGTCTCTGTCTCTCTCTTATCTATTGTTTGGTTTTTGTCTGTGTCTGTCTCGCCTCCTCTCGTATACATGTTTTTTTGTTGTTGTTCGTTTTGCAATGAGTAGTTGTAATGTGATTTTCTTGAAGGCAATTTTGCCTCATTTTTGATTACCCAAACTATGGTAGTGGATCCTTGATAAAGGATATGTAAACTTGTAAGGCTATATTTATGTGGTGGCTGTTTGACAGAGAGTTGCTATCGGGCCCATCTGTCCCTGCCACACCCGCAACCCCCCCCCCCATCAAATATTTGGTCGTTATTGCTATACAACACACAGTATGCATGTTTATATACCTGGTTAACTTCCTGTATACTGCATATGGATATGTAATACATTTTTGGTATACTGTACTTGGTTGTTTTGGCACCAACAGCTACAGTATTGTGGTCGTTTGCCATTTTCTTCTCTAACTATATTGTGCTTGGGTCTGCAGTGCCGGCTGCGAGACATGACATATGCAGCTCCAATCACTGTGGACATAGAGTACACACGGGGGAATCAAAGGATCATTCGAAATGCCCTGCCTATTGGAAGGTCTTGTGCTGTGCTGTTCATGCTTGTTTGTTCTGAAAACCTTGGCATATGTGATTGTAATGTTCAACTAGCCAAAATTGGGGCTTGCTCAGGATGGTAAAAAATGATTTTTTTTCTTTTTTCTTTGCTTAAAAGTTTTAATTTGTGGGTTTTTTTTTCAGTTAATTGTCAGTGCTTCTTTATTTTTATTTTTTTTGGAGGGGGGGGGGCACGAGAGGCATTCCTACATTAGTTGAGGCACATGCTCAAAAAAAGAGAAGTGGGAAGAGGTCAGGCAAGTCTTTGGATAAAGTTGGCAGAAGGAGCAAACCAAAGTTGAGGGGGAAATAAAATGAGGGGAGTGAAAGATGCTCAGCATTGGTACATGTTGAGAGGAAGACTTGGATGGCTGACCCCACCAGAAAGTGGGATTTATTAGGGCCATGGAAGTTGTAGTAACAGTGCTTTTTCTGTAAGAGATGTATGTAAGTGAGGAAGATGTACCATTTTACCTTGAACTGCTGCCCTGTTTTTGCAGGATGCCCATCATGCTTCGGAGTTCAAAATGTGTGCTCATGGGAAAGTCTCCTGCAGAGTGTGCCAAACTCAACGAATGTCCTCTTGACCCAGGTGAGTTATTATCTTGATCCATCACGAATGAATCTACATTATATGTTTTAGTTTGTACCGTGCCATTGTTCTGCTTGAATACCTGCTGATTGACTTGTCATGACAGGTGGATACTTTGTGGTGAAGGGTGTCGAAAAGGTATGCCTCATCCAGGAGCAACTGTCCAAGAATCGAATCATTGTGGATGTTGATCGCAAGAGAATAGTCACAGCCACTGTGACAAGGTCTGTCCTGCACTTCAAAGTGGATTTTTATCCCCACACTTAAAAAAAAAACAGGTGTTCTGTCTGTCTCTGTTTGTCTGTCTCTACGTGTTTGCTTGTCCGTCTGTCACGTTTTTCTCCTCCAAAACAGTTGTGCCAGAAAGTCACCAAACTTGGTAGTTATGGTCACCACTTGGCAAGAAGGGTGGGGTAAAAGGGTCAAATACCAAAAATGCAATAACGGGCACATTTTAAAACTTGATTTATTATTATTTTTGGTCTTAAAATGCAATACACTTTGGGGGACACATGAAATATGTAACGTGTTTTTTTATTTGTGCCCCGGTTAATGCCCCAGGGGGGTGAGTACTTAAGCTCACATGGGTCAAAACAGAAAAAAAATAAATTTTAAATCAAAATTTGATATTGGGTCATTTCTGGTGGAATCTTTTGTCATCTTTCAACTTTGCTTTAGGTGGGAAGCATAAGGATTTGCGATGGAGTACCATTGACTTCACTCTCATTTTTGGCTCACCTAGACTTTAGTCAGGTGAGCTTATGCGATTGAGCAGTGTCCGTAGGTGTCAGTGAGTCAGTCCGTAAACACGTCGGTCATTATTGCTTGAACCAAACGCACGATTTTGATGAAACTTGGCTGTAAGCTTCATATCTGATGCCTAATGAAGGTGTATTGACCGCTTCAAAATCTGCACTCGTTAAGGGGGTTTACGGGGTGGGGGGGGTAGGTTGAACACCCCCCCCCCAAAAAGGTATTTGTTGTCTCCTCCAAAACTGTACACACGATTTTGATGAAACTTGACCATAACATTTTTCACCCGTGATGTACCAAAGTTTGTCTGCATAAAAGTCAACGTGGGGCAGTTGACCCCACAAAATAGTTATTTGCACTCTTCTCTGAACTACACACACACTTTAAATGAAACTTGACCACAACTTTCATCACCCGTGATTTACCTAAGTTTGTTCATGGCATCAAAAAATTCGAGGTCTGCGGGGTGTTTGAGTGACTTTCTCCTGATCCAGGTGAGCATCAGGACAGGCGCGCCTATTTTTTTCCCCTACTTTAGTGGTATAAATATGATATATTATTTATTATTATTATTATTATTATTTGATTATTATTTTTTCCCAATGTAACTATGTTCTGGTTGTGTCTGGTGATTGAGGCAAAATTTGTTCCCTTGTTTGAATGAATGATAAATTATGCATCGAAACACTCATATTTTGTTATTGAAATTATTCCCACATTCTAGGGTTGACCTGGGAAAGATTTTGGCCCATGTCTTTGAACCGCCTAGCCCAGCATGCCGTTTGACTCTAGGTTAGAGAAGGAATTTGTAGTCTGGCCAGGGTGCCAGCGATAGCTCAACTACTCTTCACAAAGGACACTGGGATCTTTAATATAGCACACTTTAATATCCCTAGTATCCCCAAAGCTTGGGGAACTTTTGTGTGACGTTTCCCCTGGATCTGTCCAGCCATTCTGAAGAAGATGAGAGGTTTTCGGTAAATCCAATATCGCTGCCAAACCATATGACATATGTCGTCATGTGTGTAAACCTTTTGTTCCTCATGGATAGGTGGTTATTCATATGTGTAAAGTTTTGCCTCGATCTGTTAAGCTATTTTGGAGAACATTTTGGTTTTAATAACAATATGGCTGCCAAACCATATGTCATGTGTGTAAACGTTTTGTTCCTCATGGATAGGTGGTTATTCATATGTGTAAAGTTTTGCCTCGATCTGTTCAGCTATTTTGCAGAACATTTTGGTTTTAATAACAATATGGCTGCCAAATCACGTGACCGATGACATTAATTTTTTTATTTTATTCTGTGGACAAATTTATCCTTGGATGACCCTCAAAAATTTTCATACTAATCAGATGTAGCGTTCTACATATGCAATTATGATGTCATAAGAATCACACTTATTCCCTATGAGGAGTACTTGCTGTGTGCCAAGTTTCAGTTTTTCCATGGTGCGGTTTCAGAGATGCAGGGGTCCAAAGTTTTTCCGTTTTTCCAGTATGGCTGCCACACCACGTGACTGACGTCATAATTATCATTGAAACATTCTACATGAGTAGTCACTCCTATGGTGAAAAATTTGTCTCAGTCTGACAGGTTTTGGAGAAAAAAACACTAAAGGTCTGTGCAGACAAATGGACCCAAATACAGTACCCACTCCTCTGGCAAGGGTAATAACCAGTTTGGTGTGTGTCATTTATTTGGTTGTTTATATTGCCTCTTAATAGTGTGAAATTCTCTCAACAGTTCAACTCATGAGAAGAAAAGCCGAACAAGCATTGTGGTGAAAAACGGACGTTACTACCTCAAACACAACACCCTGAATGATGATATTCCTGTCGCGATAATCTTCAAGGTGGGTGACCCGGTCTTGTGTTACTGATCAATCGGTGAATAAATTGTATGTTAAGGCCCAGTCACACCTTGACGTTTTAGCCAGCGATGGCAACGTATTAAAATGTATGTAAAAACGCTGGCTTACGTTGAACTTTGATGTTTTTTTAAAAAGATTCGGACGTATTCATAACGACTTGGTCTTATGTATAACGTATTAGTAACGGACACAGAACGTTTCGTTGTGTTATAGCTAACTTATACCAACGAATGCTGAACCTGTTGTCGGCCTACACAACCTATGCCCAACGATAGTCTAACTTATGCATAGCGCGCTGCACGTATCTCCGACGATGACGTGACGTAGCCTATTAAAAGGCTGACGCACAACGATTCAAATCATAACCGCCGCAGAAATGGAAGTGTCAACATCGCAGTCACACCTTGGCGATCTTGCCAGCGTATGCCGACCTAAGAAAAATGTGTCTAAAATGCTGGCGCACTCTCGAATACGGTATGGGTAAGTTTGGTAACGTGAATAGAACGCTAAAGTACGCTATCATACGTCGTAGTAAGTGGAGTACGTCAAGTAATTTTAAACATGTTCAAAATTTTACGACGTACTTGGCGTATGACACACATTCCGCATGCGATGGGAATAAGTTGTACACACGATATGCGGACGCTTACACACGTCGACAAAGGCTACTTGTAAGCTACTCATAAGTCGAAACGCGCCGGTAATGTCTTTTTTACGCAAACTTATTTCTAACTTATGTTTGACGTGCTTTGAACAATTCTTTACGTAGTCCCAACGCACATTGACGTATGTAGACGTATTCCATTGACGTCTTCCGGTCGACAAAAAAAATAAATGAACGTGTTTCTAATTTACAACTGCCATATAATGACGTGTTCCAGCGTTTTGGGAATTGGTATATAAAAATGGTCTTCACAAGGGGAACCCATCAGTGTTTTCGATCCTTTTTGAGTCGATGTCAAGTTCAGCAGTAACAGTATCAGTATTAGTAGTAGTTTGTTCATGTTGGCAGTAGTAGGTGAGTGTGATGGGGTGGGTGTGGGTGATGATGGATCCTCCTTGCGTCCACGGGTAGGAGACATCTTTGCACATTGTTCGAAGTCTTCGCGGCTAATTTTTTGGGGTTTTTTCAACAATGAGCTATGGCTTGTTTTTACGTTTTAGGTGTATTCATAACGAGTTGGACAAATGCTCAAGGTACTAATAATGTACATAGAGCGCTTCGATACCTTATAGATACGGTATACCAACGAATAATTATCTGTAGCCGGCGTTCACAACCTATGCCAACAGATAGCCTAACTTATCCATATCGTGCGCAGTTTATCTTTGCCGGTGACGTGGGTTTGCTATTCATAGGCTGCCACTCAAGATTAAATGGCTGCAACTCCACTATTGAAAGTAGACGCTTGCGCTCAACAATTGGATTTTTTTACACTCAACGACTTTTAAACGGTGCCACTCAACTATTTAATTGTTTACAATGAACGATTTAAATTGCTGTCACTCTCCTTTGTTTTTGACGCTGGCGCTCGGAAATTTGAAGCGTTTCTATTGAACGTGCTAAATCGCTCAAACTCCACTATTGAAAATAGACGCTTGCCCAAACAATCGCAATTGTTTACACTTAACGTGTTCTTATCGGTGCAAATCAACTGGTGTCTTATCGGTGCAAATCAAATCCCAACCATGGTGTCACCCAGTACTTCTCCTCCGTTCACGTCTTCTCTCGTTCTATTGGCACGCAACTGGTCAGTGCCAAATCGATGAGGGTATGCTGATGTTAGAGGACAGGTAGATATTGTAGTGCCATCGTTGCCGGATACTCCATCTCTCGTAATGTCATGGACATGTACTCGCTATGTAGTCTGCAACACTGACGGGTTCCTCCTGTGAAACCCCTTTTTATTACCAATTCCCCTAATCGCTGCAATTACATCATTATCTGGTATCTGTAGGTTGGGAACTCGTTCGTTAAGTTCTATAGTCGTCCGGTAAACGTCAAATACGTCTACAACGCCAGTATGCGGCAGAGGTGCGTTACACACAGATGCAAAGCACGTCACTCATAGGTTAGATAAAAGCCTCTTTTGCCCTAAACAATAACTCGGCGTGATTCGACGTTAAGTAACTTTCAAGCAAGGAGTGTCGAAGTGTGTCAACGATCGCGTAGCGTGTTAGCAACATGTCATTGATAGGTTATAAATAAGTTTCAGGCACGCTAAGCATTATACCGACGTCTTTCAGCCTATGAGTAACTTAAAGTAACGTGTGTCAACGATCGCGTAACGTGCCTACAACACGTTACTCATAGGCTAGGAATAAGTTTCGGGTACGCTAAACATTACCTCAGCGTGTCTCAGCTTATGATTAACTTACAAGTAACATGTATTGACGTCTGTCAACGATCGCATAACGTGCCTACAACTTATGGCCAGCGTAGTGGAACGTGTGAGTCATACGTCGTGAAATTTCAAGCATGCAAAAATTTGAGGACAACCGAAAAGTACAAACGTTTAAAGCCAGTGTGCAACGACGTATGGCGGTGTTTTCCAGCTGCTCTCAATGTTATCAAAACTTACCCATAACGTATTCAACGTGTGCCAGCGTTTTAGACAAATTTTTCAAAAATCGCATACGTTGGCTAAAACTCAAGGTGTGACTGGGCCTATATTGTCGCATGTTCTTCTCTATAGATCATGATTGCAGCTATTTGGAGATGACCAACAGCAAGATTATAATGATATATGTGAGCCATTGGGTGCAGATTGGCCCATTTTCACTGCGAAGGCTGATTGGGGGCAATTTTTGTTTTCCTCCATCAATAGCTTGGGAAGCCATAACAACTAGTACCCTTGTTCCTGATTGGAATGCTTAGCACATCCTACTATTAATTTGCAATTGGTCACTGGCTTTGATACCAGTACAATTTATTTATTACTTACGAAATCTAAAGATTTCGTAAGTATATTGATGACTTCCATCCTCTGTTTGTGTGTTTTGTTTTGTTGTGTGTGTTTTGTTTGTAGGCACGATAACTCGAACGGAAGAAGCTACCAATGTCAAATTACACCACGTGATTCAGGAGGGTGATGCTAGCGCATGATTAGATTTTGGTCAAAATCGGTCAAAGTCAAGGTAACAGTGAGGTCAAACATTCGATTTTTGATGGTTTGGTACAGAATCATCGTAGAAACTTCTGGTTTGCGTCGCTACCTTCTCTAGAGACAGCTTTTATTAGACAAGGTCAGAGGTCAAGTTGACGATTTCGTAAGTACCAGTCTATGACTGCTTGTTTATTTATTTATTGAAATTACAGACCCTGGGCATCAAAAAGCAACATATATTGACCAACTGGTTTCAAATGAAGCACCTCACCACCATTATCGCATTTACATTACATCAGATGTGGAAATAAATGTGAATTGTTGCTCCAAGCTTGCTGACTCGATGAGAGAAGACACCTTTTGCATTTTTTCTGCCTTCATCCCTTCCCTATGTGTAATTTCAATAACTTGTTTTTAGGTCACAAGCAAATTGCTTGCAATGTAGAAGAATTTTATAAATGTTAGACCGATTTAAAAATTTTAAATTGTCGTAAGGGAAGATTGTGACGAGTTATTTAACAGCATCTGTGTTGGGTGTGTTTGGCAGGCAATGGCTATGGAGTGTGACCAGGAGATCGTGCAAATGATTGGAACAGAAGAGCATGTTTTGGCAGCTTTTGGCCCCAGCCTGGAGGAATGTCAGAAGGCTCAAATCTTCACACAGCTGCAGGTCTTCCGATCCTGTGTTGTTTGCCAATTTGGATCAGTATGAAAATGCACTTTGTGGCGATGCCTCCCCACTAGTACAGTTAGTTGAACTCGCCAAACTTCTCAAGTTGATCCAGGTGTATAATTTTTATTTGTTATGAATTTTGTTGGAGGTTCAAGCTGACAATGGAGAACAACCGTCTGGTTTTGGGAAAGGAAGATCGATTGTTTGCTGGATTTTTCCTTCTGGACAGATTAAAAAAAAAAAAAAAAAATGCAAAGCACTTTTTCACTGCTTCCATAGGTCTTCCCATATGCTTTAATGGGAAAAGAAAAACTAATGTCTTTATTTCAGAGAAAAGGTCTGTGAAATTGTATTGGAGCACTATAGAATTCCATTACAAATGGTAATAGTACTGAAGAACTTGTATGAAGGGGAATGCAGCAGCATTATTTATGAAGGAAAGCTTGGAGAGATTGTGTGCTAGATTGAAATGAATGCGCAGATATTAACATGCGATGGTAAAATAACAAAAGACAAGAAGAAAAAGAAAGGCAGCAGCTGCGACAAAACTTTCAAGTCTCTTTTATGGAAAAGGAGGAACATGCCAGGAAAGGCAAAAATGAAGAAATTCAATGCAACAGTTGTATCATTTTTTGATAAATGGATGATCCACATACATCCTTAGAAAAACAGTCAAACTAAGACACTCGTTAGAGCGCATACCTCCGCCAGGCTGTACAATTTACGTTTTGTATCCCACTGATGGGCCGGATCGGGATCCGCACCTAAACCAAAATCTAATCGGTTTGTCCTTGTCATCTGACCTACTCGTGCATCAAGTTTTGTCATAACTTGTCCACAACTTTTAGGAATATAATGCTATCATTTTTTGGCCCCATCTCTCAATGGTGAGAAATCACTTAAAAAGAAGAAAAAAAAAATTCTCGGATCCAGATCCGGTTTCGGATCTTCACCAAAATCGAATTGATTCGTCCTTGTTACACACCTAACCTGTCCACCTCACCTTTATTTACACACCTAACCTTTATTTTTTTTAAGTGTCCAAATCCATCCATAATTTTTTGAGATATCGTGCTATATATCGTTTTAGTCCTTATCAATGGTGAAGAATCACAAATATTCTCGGATTCAGATCTTCACCAAAATTTAACCAATTCTTCTTTGTCACACGTACAGCTTGTCCGCCAAATTTTATCCAAATCCAGCCACAACCTTTTGAGATGTCCTGCACACAAACAGATAGGGGTGAAAACATAACCTCCATCCATTGCAGATGGTGGTGGTAATATACCAGATTCCTTTGAAATGTATTTATTGCCAAACATGCTGAACTTGATATGGGATGATGATTCCACGTGAAGCAAAAAGCACAGTTAAGCATTTGGTTCACTTCTGTCTGTCCTATCTGCAAACGTCGGTTTATGATCGAGGAGCAACTTGACTTCAATTGAATATTATATTTTGACCATGAATTGGAAAACGAACCTGTAGTTTTACAGTACTTTGGATCTGAATTCATCCTGATCGCACATGTGTAGAGATGAGTCTCTTGTTTGTTTGTTTTGTTTGGTTTTAAATATTCTTCCGCTGACGAAGTTGCCAGAGTCATTGTTTTCAGGTGTTCTGTACGCATGTCCGTCCATGAAAATGTTCTCTTTCTCTGCAACCGCTTATCTGATTTACAAATGTTTCAACTACTCATGTGGAATGTTTTTGATAATTATGACATCATAGGTCATGTGGTGTGTCTTCTATGTTGGGGAAAAGGAAAAACTTAGGACCTCTATCTTTGAAACTGCTCCATGGGAAAAAATTGAAACTTGGCACATGTGAAGTTCTCCCCCATAGGAAATGTTTTTATTTTTTATTTTTTTTAATATCGGTGGCTTCGTTAATGTCATAATTGCATATGTTGAATGCTTTATCCGTCATTATGAAAATTGAGGGTCATCGAGGGATAAATTGATGACTTCATCGGTCATGTGGTTCAGAAGCCATATAGTTTTTAATAAAGAAACCTTCAAAAATCTCTTCCGACACGGCTGAACAGATCGCGGCAAAACTTTACAAGTATAATCGCCTATCCATGAGGAACAGAGTTCTCCACCAATGATGTCATAGGTGACATAATTTGGCAATTTTTTTTTTTTTTGGAAGAATAAGTCTTTAAAAATCATCTTCTTCAGAACGGCTTAACAGATCTATGGGAAACTTCATCCACATGTTCTCCAAGCCTTGGGATACCAGGGTGTTCATGAATAATCATTAGGTCACATCGTCAGGCAGCCATATTGGATTCAATGGAAATCTTAAAAAATTTTTTTATCTTGAACTGCTTCATCAGTCGACGTGAAATGTCACAGTTATGATCTTGTAGTCAAGGGGAATATATGTTTTAAATTTCAACCTGATCGGACGCATGGTCTTGCAACCAGAATTATTTAATATTTTTAATAGTGACTGGTATCGCCCAATAAAACCAAATAGAGGAAGTTTGCCCATCTGTTTCATTCCTCCCTGTTATCTAATCTCATTTAAACTTCCTTCCACCCTCCCCCCCACCCCCTCACCTCCAAGAACTTACTTTACTTCTTTGTATGAAAGAAAATTTCTACACTTTGTTTTTTAATTTTCACCTTCCTCTTCGCATACATAATTTACTATTTGGTGGATTCCTTGAGAATAAATTTGAAAATGATACATGCACTTGACCTCTACCAATTAATTTTTCTGTTGTCGTCCTCCCCCCACCCCCCCAACATTTTTTATTATTATTATTTTTAATTTTTTGTCTTGACAAAATCAAGGCACATGTAAGAGCAAAGAAGTTTGTTCTGACTTTGAATTGATGTTTCGACTTTTTAGGTCATCTCTACCGAGATGACCTAATAAAGCCGGACCAAATGTACGTACGTACGTCCGTCAACAATTTTTCTTTCCGATCTTGATGAAACTTATACTTAGTATGTGCGTAGAGGTCGATGAGTGTTGCACAACGATATAATAACTTTCTGTCGGGTTTCAAGGTCAGGGACGGGTCACGAGGTCACGTAAGTTATAAAATCGCCATTTTCAAAACCTAATCTAGTCTGCCATTCTACAAGATATTCGGCAAATGTTTATTGATTAATGATAGTAAAAAATATTCATCTTGTATGCTAACCGCGGAAGATTTTTGAAATTTCTCCGCGTTTGATCGTCACGTGATCGGAAAGATGGCAAAATAATTGCCGATGCGATTCGCAAAAAGATGGAAGGAAGGAGAAATGGGAAATATAAATTAAAACACATTTTTAGCCTTTTATATTTATTAACCATTTTTCCGCCGAAGGTGCCAAAAGTTTCAAAACCCGAAATGTAAATGTCGGCCATTTTATTTTCAAAATATAATTTTCGTTGCTCGTGCAACCAAAAATGCGTAGTCACTTTAACCAAACTGGCGTAGTAGAACTGCGCAGATAGTCCGGTCATGGCGCTGAGCAGTGGCCAGCGTGGTTCAGATTGACTGTGGTATTCTGGGGCGAAGGGATTGTTAAGAGTATGTCGGCGGTATAAATTCGAGTGACGTGTATTGGTGATTTATCACGGGCAACATCTTGAATCACGAATATTCTGGGCCGAAACGATTGCATCAATTCAGGTGGCATCAGCCAGGTAATTCGCAGGCTCCTCCTCGATGCGTGCCGCGATCTAACATAATCACCGCGAACATAGGGCTGCAGGCTGGGGGCGAGGCCACGGATCCGCGATGAGGGGATACGTTGAATAAATTATGCTACAGTGCGCTTCGGGCTGTTCCCTGAATTAATATATAATGAGTACATGTCCATAATTAGATTAAGTAATTATGAATCCCATCTGGCATAATAACAAAATGTTTTTCAATAACCCTGATGTTACTTTTGCAGTGTTCACGAAAACTTCTGTGGAATTAAATTAATGATTGCTAGCCCTTTATATGAATTTTTAACTTCAATATCTCTATAAATACTGACCAAGTTTTATTCTGAAAAGTTGCATTAAAATCAGTTAAGAAATTTACAGGATTATCATATCTCCGAGAGCTTAAGCTAATTTCTTTTGTTTTCTTACAACCGGAAGTGAATGTCCGCCAGCAGTGGACGGACCGGAACAACCACTGTAATGCACTACTGGTGATTCTGATGGGTTAATCCGGTGACCAATGAACAATACATATTTATTATTTTATGTTCATTAGTATAAATATCTAGGTGTTCATGGTGAACCTATTTCAACCAACGGTTAGTTTGTGGAATGTTTCGCGTTACCTGATGAACATTGAGAACTTGGTGGTAAATATAGAGATTTGACGTCACGCCACAGGGGTAATTATTCCCGTTGTTTATCCATTTGGTCCTGGCTCCTGGCTGGCTTTTTCCTGGGAACTGGCGCATGCACCAAAACAGGATTCCACTGGTTTTTTGGGATCCAAACGAGGTCGAGAATGCCCAAGCGCATCTATCGGGCCTGGGCTGGCTCCGCGCTCAGATTGGTAATTTTGTTTTGGGCCGTTTTCCAGGTCTCCTTTGGCAGACGAAAGTTTGCTATGCAAAAGTGGTGCACTTACTCTTAGTAGTGGGGTTTTCTTTTTTTCTCTGCATTTGTTGTTTGGTAACATAATATACAATCTTTCAAAAGGAACTTGTGGAGTGGGCAGGGTGGGGATTCACAACTTAATCGAGCAGCCATCATATCGGTGCTTCAATATATTTTCCTAGAAATGTATACGCTGCACTAAACTTTTTTGACGCTGATCAAAATAATGATGCAAATCATTGTCCCCTGCACTGTTAATTTTTCTCTATTACTTTTTCGCTTGTGCAGCTCTTGCGGTAATATCGGAAACAAGGTGCGTCGTCAGAGGAGTGTGGGGTTGGACCGAAAAAGACGAAAGATGGAGAGAGCCCGTGAACTATTGGCTACTGTTATTGCCCATGTCCAGTAAAGTTTTCACATACTTTTTATTTCTGTATGTGCGATGTTTTCTCAGCACTCGATCAACCTTGCAACCTAACCATCTTTTTGTTCCCATTTCTGTTATTCATAGAGAAATTGGGTTTGGAACTTATTTATTGTGTCTTATTTTTACATGATCTAAAAGCTTTGGAAAGTGGAAAACGACACAACACACACACACACAACACACACACACACACAACACACACACACAAACACACAACAACACACACACAGGACGTGAAGGAAAGTCGTGGTCACATGGAATCTTGCTTGTTGCTCCCTAAAATGATTGCGAAATTGGGTCTGGGGAAACTTGCAATTTCTCCAACATTTGTTGGAACAGCTTCTTGAAATCATCTTGGTATATGTATTGCTGGCAGGTGGCTCTCGAGGAGCTCACAGACAGTACTTGTGTTTATGGCTGTGAGTCAGGCGTTTTTCAGATAAGAATTGACATTAATGATCAGAAGTGTGCCATAGCAGCAAGACCATTGATGATCCAGAATTGTGTTGGCAAAGTAGAGATGAAATTTCCTGTGTTGGCGGTGGCACATTATTGCCCCGGTATATGGCAAGGCGCATGTCGGACTACAGCGGCGCTTTCACGCACTATTGTTGTTGGAGTCACAACAGTATCTGATATACTGTTATGTGGTTGTATATTATATAATAATTTTATAACTTACCATTCAAGAGGATCAGGTTGCAGAGCTCGGTACTGTTCCATATATGAATCATAGAATATCCGCGGCCACCCAAAGGGAAAAGAGAAGAGAGTAATAATATTTTGACCCCTCCCACACACCTTCTAAACCAAAGAGTTGCATAAAGCAACCCAAAAGACTTACACAAGGTAAGTGCCTTAGACGCTATTTCGAACCCTTCCAAGGTCCTCAACAACTATAAAGAGGTTCCACTTCGGAGGAGCCTCTTTAGTATGCCTTTTCGTCCTACGCTATGCTGATAATTCGCTAATTAAGTGGAATGAAACCGGTCGGATAGCTGAGGTGTGGGTAAGCAGTTGGATTACTTTTTGTGGTGTAACTTTGGTAAGTGCTTATAGTTTTAGAGGAAACTCCTGGAAAGGGTTCGAACAGGTGCACTTCCTTTGTGTATGTCTTCTTGGTTATGCTTTACACAAACTTATTTGCTGGAAGGAAGTGGTGGAGGTGTTCAATTATTATTAATCATAGCCACCTGTGGGTTAGTTTTGATTAGGTGAGAGCTGATTTGGTATTTTTCTCATTCACAGGTAGAATGTGGTGGGGTATATAATATATACTATATATATAGTATAATATTAAAATAAATATATAATAGCGTAATGTGACTGGGGCGTAAGTCGGTTAAGACTGTATTGATTCGCTAAGTCCGCAGATCAAAAAAGGTCCCGAATTTTCTAATGTTAAATGACTTAAACTTTAATTCAAAGTCGTAAGTCGTCATCTCTAAGTCGCCCTCGTCTAAGCGTCCACATGTTTGTCGTTTCCTACGTAAAGTGCAACTCAAGTAAATTACCACGGCCTAACTGTCACATGGACTGCTGCCTCGTGAGAGCCGATTCATGGAATGTTGAATGCGTGGCTATTTATAACTGCGCTGCGTTCAGCTCGTCAGAAGCGCCGTCCACATGTATGCTGAAAGAGGTAGGGCGGCTGTGCAATGCAGCGTTCATGGCGAAGGAGTTAAAGGTCTGATCGAGCCTTTGTTTAGTCGATCAGGTTTTATATTGGTGTTTTGTCTCAACCCACTCACTATTTCCCATAGGTATTGAGTGGTAAGTATCACGATGACTGTGTAGTCCATGTGTATTTGGGTCAATGGGTATATGAGTTCAATCATATGAAAACTCATTCTATCATTCATTCCAAAATGCATGAATTCTAACAGCCATTCATTCACATTTGTGATTCGATGTATCATGTTACGATGTAAATGAACGAGCTTATCTTACATTCTTCCATTAGTTACGTTCATCACATTTGCATTAAATGTGAGTTTTCATGTCAATGTCCTATACATTTCTTCAATTGATTCACACATATTCACATTTGTAGCAATTAAAACCAAGTGGGAAAACCGATTACAGTCTTCACCTTCTTTATAGTAAATTCTGTTTCCATTGCGGATCCCTAACCAGCCCTAGAGATTGTGTTCCCTTTTGGTATCAATAAAGCCCGGGCTAAAGAGATTTTGGCTCGTCACACGTAACGTTGTCGGCACGCGCGTTCATCCTCACCCCATCTCATCATGAATGTTCGCATACGCGTAAGGTTCGTCACAATGTCTTAATCAGTCACTTTTTTCTCTGTCCGATGGTGAACGACTTAGCCTAGTCCCTTAATCTGTTATAATATCATCTTCTTCTGTCTTTACTTCTCTTGGCTTGCTTCCGATTAGGGGTCGCCACAGCAGGAGTCAGTCTGGGTATGATGCCGCAATAGTGATTTGGCTTAGTTTTTCGCCGGGATGCCCTTCCTGAACGCAACCCTGGTCGCCTCTTAGACAGCAGGGATTAATGATATATTATATAGTAATATATATATATATATAATATATTATTATTATATATATTATATTCTTTGGACGTTTGCACGATGCTACATAGCTTGAGGAGGCCTCAATGTATGCATGCGTCTGCGTGTCGATATTGCCGCCAATAAGCGATGAAGCCGGTAATGGTAGCGGGGGTGTGTGGCATTGGGACCTCACATGTTACTGTGTGAGTCTTTATAGTTGAAACTTCTGGAAAGGGTTCTAAACAGCAATAGTTACCTTTGGTAATTCTCTTTTAGGTTTGCTTTTAATGCAGCTACTTTGGCCGGAGGAGTTTTGGTAGGGGTAATTCTGTGGTGTGGTTTGTGTGTGTGTGTGTGTATGGTTGGGTATTTTATTGTTTACGGGTTTGCGGGGCGGTCTTCGCCAAGACGCGTCTGAGGGGCCCGCAAGTCCGAGTTGCGCCCGAACCGATCGCCGATATAGATCGCTCGCCTCGGAAACTCCGAGCGAACGGAGTCTTGTACAAGAACGAATAGTCCCAAGTGGCAGATCAACTGTGGGAGGGTCGAATTGCCAATCTTTCAATGTACTTAAATACCCAGTGTCCAACTACCGGGTATATCCACCCTCGACCGGATCTTTCGTACGGACAAACCGAACTGAGGACGAAGCCCCTCGGTGGCGCGATTCCGAGCGGGTAATCAGCGAGAACGTCGGTCCAAATGTCCCCTTGTTACGGCAAACAACGGCTTTTAACTACCAACCACATCAAAATGGCTCAGTCAATGAAGAATTCGACGTGAACGTAGCTAAAAAAAAGAGACATTTAATAATTGGGTGTAATTTATTAATAATAAATGGGTAGAACTGAGGAAGCCGTAAGAGCAGAAACTATTCGAACTATAAACGAAGGCAATTGCAAAGATGTACAGGCCACAAAGCACTTAAAATTTCTACTTATTAGACGGGCGCACGGACACCTGTTCGCTACACCACATCCAGAATTGGGTGGCTGTAAGGCTTAATAACGAGCTTCCAGCTCGGAGGACAAGGGTTTGAGCTGAACCCAGACCTAATCTCGAACCTCTCCACGCTCGTGTCGGTTCAAGTTGTTCGGACCCGGGCTCCAGCAGAGAGCGAGCTGGATCCATCGCCGTGACCGCGAATCCTTCCGAGCCTCCGCGAATCGCCTCCCGCGCTTTTTTCTCAAAGTGCCTTGGTGAGAAGCGAGGCGCCGATCCTTCCATGATGCGTCGCTTCCCGAAGGAACCACCTCCAAGAAGAGGCCCGACGGATCCACCAAGCCGGGAACAAACAGATCAAACGAGTATCGAACCAAAAGAAGAAGCCACACTCCAGCTCGATCGGAGCCAACCGCTCACTCTCTTCAAACAAAGCAGCTTCTCCAAAAAGTCTCACCTCGAGCCAAGCCGAAGGCCCGAAAGTCCCTGAACACAAAGCAGAAGCCGTTCAAAAAAGCCTCCTCCCGAGCGCAGCCGAAGCAAAAGACTCAAAAAGCTCCAAACCTACCAGAAGTCAAGCGACGAGGTCTTGCTGAACAACCACACACATCTCTGCAGAAGCAAAAGCTTCCGAAAGTCACCTAACCAAGCAAACAGAAGCCCCGAACGGCCTGCCTGAACGACCACTCCCAATCCCCACGAACAAAAGAAAGATCCTTTTTATCATTCTGGCCCTCCCCCGCGCGCCAGGCTGATCATTGCCCTCGTGATCCATCCCGCTCAACCGGGTGGGAGGGAGTTGTTGACTCAATGAAAATCACGGGACGGAAGGGCTCTTTCTTCTCCTTCGCAGAAAGGAGGGGGAGGGATTCATCCCATTGTGTGCTCCCTAACTATTAAATCGATCCGCAGCGCATCATATAATTTCTAAACATTATTAACAAGGATGGGAAGCCCCTATCTAGGAAGGAAGAGCTATTTCGACATAAGCTGATAAAGGGACAACTGTAATGTTGTGTGCAATCGAATTCCAAATTCGTAACATATATATTTTGCATGCAGTAAAAAGGCCTTTTAGTTTTACTGGTACATTATTTAATAAATTATTAAATTCACTTTACATGAATTATTCTTGTGAAATAAGGTTATTTTGTGTGGGACACTATCCACCCTTTTTAACATGTCCTTAGTATCAGTTTCCCATGCTGTCTCGGGTGTAACCCCGCCCAAGTGAGGAATTTACTGTACTTATTTGGTTGGAAAAGCTAATCTCTTACCTTGGAACAAAAAATGTGTTCATTTAATACAATAGTTACCTTTTAAGGTCATATCTTCGAGCATGACTAAATTGGGTGTTGAGAGGAGAGTGACGCGTCCGTCCGTCTTCAACAATGAGTTAAGCGGGAGAGGCTTTGGTCATTAGTGATCTGAATGAGGTGATGAGAGGACGTACACCGATGGTATGATCAGTAGAGTCGGGTTCCAAAGGAGATGGTTCAACGAGGCTCTTTTGAAGTTGGCGAAAATGAACGATTTTCAAATCACTCTCTCGCTATTTCTCAGAGCGGATTTTGAAATTTGGATTGTAGCACATTGAATCTATGGGACAATATTAAAATTTGGTCGGGCCGGATTTTTTCGGATATTTCGCTTTCGTTTTCGTGTTCAGTTGATTCAAAGTTGGCAAATAAAAAATGCGAAATAACGAATTTTCAAAAAACTTCTCCTTACATTCTTCAAGCGAATCTTGAAAATTTGATGTGGCATAGATGAATGTATGGGACAATATCTAAATTTGTTCGGGACGGGATTTCGAATTTCGCTTTCGTTTCCGCGTCAGTGATTCAAAAGTTTGCAAAAACTGCCCTACCCTTCGGAGGCTTATATATTCTCTACTGGGCATGGTAAAAGTTAGTTGAATGGTGTCATTTGTTGCATAGCAAGCTACGTTGTCTTCCATGTCCCATTCGAAAGGAATACCGATTCCTTCGGAAACTAGATACACGTCACGTGAAAACTGGAAAATTTTTGGGGCGAAACTGCTGTTTTGCATGTAGTTGCAAATGAGATTTTTCAAAAAAGCTATCTCCTCCTATTCTTAAGTTATCTTGAATTTGGATTGTGGCATATGGAAATCTAATGGGACAAAATCTAGATTTTGGTCAGGCGATTTTAGATATTCGCTTTCGTTTTCCGCGTCACGTGATTCAAAAATAGTTTTGGCCAAAAATCCCTCCTGAACCGAGAACACTACAATCCCACGTAACGAATCCTTTCAATGCTTGTAAAAGGTCGTTCTCGGTGCTTGGTATTCGTTAATCATTCGGTTTGTGACTCCTATGTTTATATCTGCCTGCCTGCCCCGCCGTGGCCACCCTGCGCTGCCGACTGCATAGCTTTAGGTACCACCCTCATTAGTGAATGTCCCACACAATCGGCTAAAATCGCATAGGCTTAGGTCAATAGAAGCCTATCAGAATCGAAAAATATCGGATGGCATAAATACGTTATGTGATTTTAATACGTCAAGTGCTTGGAAAACAATAGAAGAATCTCCATTGTTTCCAGCAACAATTGAATACGCCATCATTCTTTGACAAGGAATTGATCGCAGCCGACAGACGGGACAGGTTTTTGTCCACATCATATGAGTTTTTACGGTGTTGTTGTGTTTTGATATTTCGTGCTATGAACCCCGTTTATTGAAACTCTTTTGAACGTAGCAATAACTTGATATGTGCATTAGTGACTCTCAGTTAATCGCAAATAATCACATGTGCGTATAATTTTCCGGTTTCACTTCCGCGTTTATCTTAATGTTCGACACATATAAACATTATTCTTGCAATATAGTGAACAGTGCATCGTTGTCTTAAGTCATTCGTTGGTCAGTTGGATCCACTGGAAATATTTCGAACTTGAATGAACAGAAATGTGGATAGTAAGAGTTGAGTAGTGTTCGTTGTTCGTTCAGTTGTTGTTGCAGTTTTTATAAGAGATTGGAAACAAAAAGGCGTAGGGCCCCTACGTATAATCATCAAATCCACTGAATGACTGTGTTGTGTCGTCGTTGGTCTGATGCTCCATTTTGCTACTGTACTAAACTCTACTCTACTACATGAGTGATAGTGATATACCACCTACTTTCTACGGATCTTGTGCCATCTAACTACTGGAACATTATTTGACAGACTCTTGGGCCAATTTTATGCAGAGGAGAAGTTAAAGGTTAATTAAAGTTTGGTTGATTGGGTGTCCCCCAGTAGACGCTACCAGCTGGGTGGTAAAGTTCGGAAATGACCTATTCGCTCTCGTTTCGGAACACGAACAAACTTTTTTAATTTAACAGCTTGAAGGCTGTTTTGGTTTATGCTTCTGTAGAGAATTATTTTTAGTACAGATCGCCGAGTTGTCAGCAACTTTGAGCTTGTGATGATGAGAAAATTGACCAATAATTAGGCTAAAATGCACTGGCCAATGCTAGATGTCCGAACTCGGACGAGGAATAGGTCTATTGAGAAGATTTGTCTGCATTTGCTATTCCTTAAATGATATTAAAAGGGTGCTGCGGTTTGGGTTAGTTTTTCTGTCTTGGTTGGGGTGGAATTAGCTCGGTTCTTTGGTTCAAGGTAAACATCTCATCCTCCAAAAATCGACCATTCTACTGACTAGGACAAGCAAACTTCTACAAACGCATGTTAGAATTTGTCACAATAACTGAAAGTAAAATGTGGACTATAGAGCAAATAAACGTGGGAAAGAATGGGATGGTTAGGTTAGGAAGAGTAAATGAATGCACGTGAGCTTCAAGTTCACAGTCAATTCCTTGCTGCTGCTACGGACTCTTGTAACATTACAACAACATTTTTAAAAATCCCCCAAACCAAAAATTTGTTCAGAAGTTTCAAAAACCTCGGTTTTTTTGGTGTGGAACTGGAATAGTGTTGCAGCATAGCTCTATTGTCCACGAAAATTTCAAGTGCGAAGCGCAAACAGATTTTTCTGTGTGTAAGATGAGACGTAACCGGTACCTGACATTAATATCGATTTCAATTTGTTATTACGTGGATAGCCGTTATCTTTGACAGTCAAAAACTAAAAATATGTATCTCGAATATCGAAACAGGTCGAATAGATGTGCTAAAAATGCGGAAATCCTAACATAAAATGTTTTATGCAATTTAGTCTAAGTTTTTCGCAGAGATGACATCATTCACGCTGGGTGGTCAATTTTTATAAGGCCTTTCTGGAATTTTGAAGAACACAGAAAGTATAATGGATACTTCATGCAGTCGGTCAAACAATACTTATTATTCTCCAAAGCAAGAAACGATTAGAAGGACACGGAAGGAGGCATCCAAAATATTTCATGAAAGCCAATTATAAAATACAAAAACAACAAGATCAATCAGAGCAAAGCAACGTCGTGATACTTGTGCTAGAAACAGTTTGGTGCCGATTACGGTAAATTTGCTTTTGCAACTCCAGAGAAGCGGCCTTTCAATACATTGATGTTGCATTTTCCCAACAACATACTGCAAGTACTATGCAATTATTTCATTCAGTGTGATTGAAATATTGAGTTATTTTGAGTTGATCGCAAATTTGGACTTTGGACCTGGCCTCAAGAAAGGCACAGCTGAGTTGAGAATTGAAGAACTCGATTCGGAGTCGAGCATTAGGTAAAAATGGTTTTTTATTTTTATTATTTTAAATAAAATAATGTTTGGAAATGAAAGAAATGAATATCAGAGTACTCTGCTCAAGAGACAAAATGAATTTATTATGCCTTTGACCTTGGTGATCTTCATCAGTTAAAGAATTTGATTTCCGGTCCCAGTGTTGAATTGCTGTGATGGTGCGCCGCGTCAATCCTGGCCCAAGGGAAGCACAAGTGGATGACCGTGATTTATGGTAACAGCGACTTGAACTGGCTGGTCAGGTGACTTGGTTTCCTTTTGACATTACTAAACAGTGAAGCTTAAAGGGATTTCAAGGAACTCTTATCATGTTGGTGTGTTGTTTGTTTAGGGGGGGGTGGGAGGGTTGTTGGTGCGTAGACTTGTAGCATCACAATATCTTCAAGGCTCTAATCAAATGTATGATTGTTGCAACAGTTAGAAGTTTCATTTTGAAAGTGGCGTTTTTCATTTTCTTATTTTTAATATTGCTTTGGTTTGATTTTGCTCTCTCTCACTTGCTTGTTTGAAGATTTTCAAGAAGTTCAACTCTGAGCTGAAAAAATTGCGACCCAGACTATCTCCGAAGCCCCCCGTGCAAGCAAGTTTTTGACAATTCGTCCACATTCGGCAAGACCAGACACCCTAATGTCTTGTAAAATGCATATCACGTACGAGTCACACACATCAAATCACTATCAACTTATGTAAGATGTTTCAACTTTGAATTGATTGAAGTTTGTAGTTGGGTGTTTTTGGCTTTCTCGCACTAGGAGTTGCAACTTTGTTTGAATGGATTTTCATGATTCAAACCTTTGTATAACATTGGCCATTCATTTGTGGAACAGCAGTCATTGGCCTTGATTGACTTGCTGTTGAATGGGTGATAGATTAATGAAAAATAAATTGATTTCCCAAATGATAATTTTAGAATCTATTGTATAGTAACAGACTTGGTGGTTTTGAACAATCGCCTTCTGAGTGGGGGTGTCGATAGTTCAAACCCAGACGAGCTTACCAAGAAATAATTAAAAAAAAATAAAATGGTAGTGCTGCTTCTTGCTTGATGCTCACATTAGAAACAAATAGAGAATGACAAACACTGAGAGAAGGGCAATGGCAAACCAACCACAGTATACCTTGCCAAGAAACTGCTTTACTCGGCAGACCATCCCTTAAATGGGTATCGAATACATCAAAATATAAATTTTTAGAGGCATCTGAGTCGCCAGCATTATCCTCGCGCCGAAGTTATGCATCATTATATGTAACTTGTACGATTTGCTTGAAAAGTACGTGAACCGCAGATTCAGAATTGAAATAATTCTGGCCTGCCAGACCAATGGCACCGATCAATTGGAATAAGAAAACATATATTTCAACAATGTGACTTGATATAACTGTGATGTTTTTACATGATCATGAATGCGGTCAAGAGAGATTGTTATTTTATTATATTTTTAAAAAACATTTTTTGTTTCAAAACCAAATATGGTTGCCAAGACCATGTGAACCTATTAAGTATTTGTTGAACACTCTGGTATCCTTCAAGGCCCCTTGGGGAACAATGTATAGTTGAAGTTTCCTTCCGATCTGTCCAAGCCGGTCTATAGAAATAGAAGATTTTAAAATATTTATTCCTTCATAGCTGCAACCAAGGTGACCACAGATATTATGGACCCGACTGAGAACTTTTTGTCCTATGCGATAGCGATCAGTACCTGAATTAGTTCGCCTGATCTGCTATGAGCATTTTTGAAGAAAAAGATTTTTGAGGTTTTAATGATTAAAATAATGTGAACCGACATCAAGTTTCTTTATTTTTTTAATTGTGCCAAATTACAATAAAAAAAAAGTATTATTTTATAATAAATATGTGAGGCTTTGTTAAAAGAGCTAACATAATGCAAGCAAGGGGGACATGAAACGAGAGGAAGGAACAAAACAAGTGGGAGAACAGAGACATTAGGAGAATCTGGGAGGGAGAGGGAAAATGGGTGTGGGGAAACATGGGGTATACAAGATGGACATTAACAGGAGACTTTCAGGAAGGAAGCCAGGGAATTTAAGGAGGTTGGTTTGAGGTGATAAGGGTGTAGAAAGATGAGGTTTTTGGATGGGGGAAGAATAGGTGGTGGTAAAGCTTTTTGAAGGCCTGGAGGGAAGAATGGGATTGAAAGAGAGTGGGAGAGTTATTATCCAAAAGGTGGAAAAAAGAGGAATGAAGAGTGAAGGTGAGCAGTGGATTTGTGGGATTTTGGGGGGGGGGGGGTGGTAGTTTTTCTACAGAAGGGGGTTGTTTGCTAGGAACCGCTAGACACGCCCGCGGAAATTGTGGGAAAATCGCAGACGAGAAGCGGTGGGGGGGGGGGGGGGTGGCGACACCGGAGAGGAGAGGGTCAAGGAAAGAGAAAGAGAGAGAAAGACTAATGCCTGCCTCGGTGAAGAGATGAGAGCCAAAAGGGAAACTAGCCCTATCGTGGAAAGATACCAAAAATATCCTAAATGCCTTGAATAATCCACGCCTAACGAGAAAGGTAAATGTAAGTGTGAACGTAAATTTATGCCCTCGATGACCCTCAATTTTCATATTGATCGGATAATGTTTTGACAAATGCAATTATGACGTTTAACGAAGCCACCGTTAGACGCAAATAAATCACATTTGTTTTTTCTTATGGGGAGTACTTCACATGTGCCAAGTTTCAATTTTGTCCTTGGTATGTTTTGACAGAGTTCAAATTTGTTTTTATTCTATTTATCCTATTTCCCCATGGCTTCAAACAGGCCCACATGACACATGAATATCATCAATGTTATACCAAAAACATTCACATGAGTAGTCGCATTTATGGTGAAAATTTCAATGAAAGTTTCAATGTTGAAAAAACAAAGTTAAAAAAAAAAATCAAGGCCGCCCCGCTGCGATACAAACCCTGCTTTCGATCAGACATCGACTCACGACGTACTCTTTAATCAAATGCAAATCAATGGGTGCCGATAACAGATCTTGGAGTTTCCGTTGATCGATAAGTTTTATTTTATTCTTGTCGCAACATGCTGCGAGACCATGTGACTGATGTGAAATTTTCAACCAAATTTCCCATGGCCGAGTCAGATCGTATTAAAAAATTTTTTTTCTGGAAACAGCTCAGTCCTTCGATGCTAGACTTCGCAGTGATGATTCCACCACAGTTGCTGCAAATAATTTTATTTAATGATGTTTCCTCGTGTACAGCATTATGTGGCAGCCATGTTTGGTGAAGGAGATAATTAAACATTATTTGATTTAGAAACTTTAACCTATCAATACAGACTTGCACTTATGATCCACATCCTCTTGCTGCAATACATTTCATCATGAACAATGATGTAAATCAACCCGTGTGTGTGCAGCCACATTGGTTTTAAAGGAAAATATTTTAAAAATTATATTTGGAAACCGCTGTTGGATCAATGCCAAACTTGCAGTTGTGATCCCATACATTGTCTATGTAATTGCGGCAGGTCACATTGATCCTTTAAGCGGTTTTGAGAAAAAAGGTTTTTTAATTTGTGGTTTTCAAAACTAACATGGCTGCCAAACCACATGACCATGGCATTGAAAAGTTGGACGTCTGCCCACATATGTTGTAGAGGATCGTGTGTGTGAAGTTTCATTTGATTAGATAGGTTGTTTTTTTTCTATCCAAAATGGTGCGCCCACCACGGTCACCTAAATGAGTCATCAATCTCAATAGTGGAAAGATGATTTTGGTAAAATTTGCTTTGATGGATAAGCAGTTCCAGAGAACATTATCAATATTTTTGTCAATCCAAATATGGCCACTGAAAGCCCGTGACTTATCAATCATTCTTATCAACCCTCGTATCCCCAGGCATGGGGAATATGTCTGTGAAGTTACCTCAACCGGTCCAGCCATTCTGGAAGAAGTTTTTGAAAAAGTTTAGGTTAGTCCAAGAATTGGGCTGCCAGAACTGACTGATGATGTTCGTAGTTTATCAAATGTTTATTCAGCATGCTAGTCCAATCATTTCTTTACAGTCACTTCAATCTCTAAAGTGGTTCTGGATTAAGATTTTTCAAATATTATTATTTTTTAATTTTTTTAAATTGGCTAGCAAATCCAACATGACCGATGATGGCATAAAAAATTTATGTTGACCAAAATCCTATCTCCAAATGAAAGCTCACAAAATTTCGTACCGATTGGAATGCAGGCGTTCTAAACGTGTTGAAATTTTGAAAGGGATCACCACTTTCTAACTTTTTCCATCGTGTGGATTAGGCGATACAGAGATCCAAAGTTTTAGTTTTCCAACAATGCTGCCACCCTACAAGAACTGAATGTCATAATTAGCATTAAAAAAATTCTGCATGAGTGGCCTGCATCTATGCTGAAAAGTTTGTGTCAATTGATAAAACGGTTGCCAAAGAGAAAACTAGGGCACTCGGTAGAGCGCATACCTCCGCCAACGCAATGCCTGTTCCCACGAAACATATGTGGGCCTAATACTTTTTTGAGATATCATGCTATATATCTGTTTTTGACCCGCTCTCCCAAATGAGAGAATCGCTTAAAAACTAGTAGTGTTGGATCCAGGATCCATCTCACCAAAATCGAATCGGTTTGTCCTTGTCAACACCAAAACCTTCCATCAAAATTCATCTGAATCCGTCCACAACTTTTTGAGAAATATCATGCATACAAACAGAAGACAGACAAGAAAGGGGTGAAGCAAACTCTTTTCCTTCGGTGGCGGAGGTAATAGAATGGACGGAAGGATGACAACTTGAAAACTAATGGCCACCGGCGGCGACTTCGTCACCGAGGCATAAATCGTAGAATTTTTCATTTTCATGCCTTGACAGTGCAGCATATAGTTTTATACAACAGAAATGCAACCAGTTGATTTCTGTGGAAGGCAGCCAGGTGTTACCTTGGGGTCCTGTTTAAATGTCAACAAATTCCTGGGAACTTCATTGAAGTTTTGATTTGCTAAATGGTGTGTTTTATGTTATATTTTTCAATACAAGGATGTAAAATTAGATATGGACAATAAAATCAGATGTTACGTAATTCACACTGTTTGAGGTTGTCTTCAAGTTTTGTTTAACTCTGGAATGATCATCATCGTGCCAAAACTGCAATTATGTCCTGAACTTCTTCTTTTAATATGAGGTAACATAAGGTATTTGGATAAATAATTTTGATTTGGTAGTTGCCTTCAGGGCCTGCCCTTGAAATTTCTTTTCCAACAAGTAATAAATAGAAAACAAACCCCATAAAAACTGGTCGTTAACTTTTATACGCCTGAATCCTCTTTTTCACAAGCTTCACAAGATTATTAGAAAATATTTGTTTGTATACTGGTTAGGTAACTGGATTGGTCCATTTGTTGTGTGGTGAAACCCTCAAGCAAATATATCACAACTATCATTTTTATATACTTTTCTATTAGCGCAAGCTATGAACTGTCCAATTTTCTTCCCTTTTAGGGAAAACTGGGTCAACTCAATGCCGTTCAAGATGAACGGCAGGTGTGACAGCAAGTCTCTCCCGACTGTCATAACATTTCTACGTTGGGAATATGACACGGATATCGTCCAGTTGAGAAGAACTCGGAAGGTCAGCGGACCCCCGTTCTCATGCAGCCATTCTACAGTGGGGCATGCTGTGTGCCCTCAATACCCTGAAGGAGAGGTGAGTATGCTTTTTTTTTTTTCATGAACGTGCGTGGCTCATCACATGTTTTGTATGGTCGACAAAGTTGAGGATGGTGAGAGGGAGGAAGATATAGAAGCCGTTCGCAATTTTAACTTGAATCCAAATCAGCACCTCAAGAATCAGGAACTGCAAAAGACTGTCGAGTAAAGACGGTACGCTGGTACTATTGTGTTAATATATTGTTTAACTTTGCTTCTGTAATGTCTATTTCAGTTTATTTATTTGTAAGATGAGCAAAGGGAATTGAAAATATTCCTTTTTTGAGTAACCAGTCGAATGACTTGCTCCTGTCAATGTCATGGAAACCTTTAAAGTTCCATAAAATCGGTGTCATTAACTGGAACAGCACTCGGTGGAGCAGAATACCTACACCAAGCTGGATGGTTTATGTTTGTATCCCATTGATAAGCCAGATCTGCAATGCGGAACTGAACCAAAAATCCTAATAAGTGCTTGTTCTTTGTCACGCAAGCAAACTCACACCACCAAAGTTTTGTCACAACTCGTCTGAATTGTGAGACATCATGCGATAATACATCGTCGACTTGCCCTTATCTCTCAAATGCTGAAGAAATCTCTTGAACAAGTCTCGAATCCGGATCTTCAACCAAGAATCAATCTATTCGTCTTGTCGTACACCGCAACCTGCCCCGCCAAATTTCGTCCAAAATATGTCTGCATCTTTTTTTGCGATATCTTGCTCACAGCCAACAGACAGACCTTGGTGAACATAGCCTCCGTCTATCTTCGGTGACGGAAATAACCAGTCGCAACAGTACGTGTCCCTTATGTGGAGTGCACTCTGATGCAACATCTAAAATTGTAAGGTTGCAGTGGAATCCTGTTTGGGGTATCCAAATAAAGATGAAGCCATCTATTTGTGAGTCCTCTCCTCCCATCAAATATACAGGTAGTGGACCAAAAAAAAAAGTAAAACACCTGGGTAAATGAGGATAACCAAAGTGACAGCTTCCCACACCAGGGTTGACGCATGTGCTAATGAGCAAAATGACATTCCAGCAGCTTCAAGTCAGGTCACAGTAATAAAAATCTGCACCCATGTCTGGTACCTATAATGAGAAGTAACATGGCTGTAAATGGGAACCCCCCCCAATGCCCCCATCCACAGAGCAGTGTGGCGTCCCAATGGTTGTGATGAGCATGACACTGATGTTATCCATATATCATGGCTTGCTCAAGTCACCAAAAAATTGAACCCAATCGAGCATTTGTGGGATATTCGGGAACGATCTGAGCCAGCGTTTTCCAGCACCTCCATCAAACAGGTGTGAGTTGATTGACCTCCTTGTCGAAGTAAATGTTTCCACATCCCTCCCGGTAGAACTCCAGATGCGGGGACTCTTATGCCATGGCGCATACAGGCTGTACTTGGCCCACAGTGATGGCCCAACACCGCAATTAAATGACTTTATATGTGTTTCCATTTTTCTGCAACGAAGTTTTGCAAAGATATGTTAGTAAGTCCTGTATGGTTTTTTTTTTTTTTTTTTTTTTTTTTTTTTTTTTTGTTGTTTCTGTAATCACGAAAAAAAAATTTTGTCAGACCACAGTTTCAAGTGGAATTTTTGTAAACTCGCAATCAAGGCCTATGGAGGTCCCTTTCAAGCCCATAAAATTTTGAAAGGTCCAGGTCAAAGGTCAAAGGTCACTTGTCGCAATCAGGGGAACGAACAAAAAACCGCTTAATTTTTTGAAGTATTTGATCGGATCGTCTTCAAAAAACTCAGGGAATATAGTTCATGGTCTGGCGCCGCTGATTAATTTGGTGGCGAATTGCCTTTGACCGTTCATGTGTTTTTTTTTTTTTTTTTTGTTGTTTTTTTTTTTTATACTGAAATCAACGTATAAATCCACTCTGCAGAGCACAGTTTCATTGAAATTTTTGTAACTTCGCATAAATCAGAAGGCCTATGGATGCCCTTTAGCGCATAAAAAATTTTGAAGGCAAAGGTCAC
>CM068953.1:105725617-105749979 GCA_035128595.1 Eptatretus atami
GCTGGCTTTTTCCTGGGACTGGCGCTGCACAAACAGGATTCCACCTGTTTTTGGGATCCCCAAAGAGGTCCGAGCATCCCAGCCGGCATCCTCTCGGGCCTGGGCTGGCTCCGCGCTCAGATTGTAATTTGTTTTTGGGGCCGTTTTCCATGTCTCTTTGGCCAGACGAAAGTTTTGCACAAAGTGGTGCACTTTACTCTTAGTAGTGGGGTTTTCTTTTTTTCTCTGCATTTTGTTGTTTGGTAACATACATATGACTCCTTCAAAGGAACTGTGGAGTGCAGGGGTGGGGGTTCACAACTAATGAGCATCCATACATATCGTGCTTCAATTATATTTTCCTTAGAATGTCATACCTGCAATAACTTTTTTGACCTTGATCAAAATTAATGATGCAAATCATTGTCCTGCACTTTATTTTTCTTATTTACTTTTTCCCTTGGTGCAGGCTCTGCGGTATATCGGAAACAAGGTGCGTCGTCAGAGGATGTGGGGTGGACCGAAAAAGACGAAGATGGAGGAGGCCCGTGAACTATTGGCTAACACTGTTATTGCCCATGTCCCAGTAAGTTTTCACTATACTTTTCTATTTCTCCTTGTGCGATGTTTTCTCATGCACTCGATCAACCCTTGCACCCTACCATCTTTTGTTGTTCCCATTCTGTTCATTCATAGCAGAAATTGTGAAAACATTTTTTTTATTTTACTTATTTTTACATGATCTAAAGCTTGGAGTGGAACCACACACACACACACAACACACACACACACACACAACACACACACACACACACACACACACACACACACACACACGACTTGAGGGAAATCGTGTCACATGGAATCTTGCTTATGTTGCCCTAATGAGTGCGAAATTGGTGGGAACTGCATTTCTCCATACATTTGTGACAGCTTCTGAAATTCCATCTTGGTAATATTGCTGCAAGGTGGCTCTCGCAGGAGCCACAGACAGTACTTGTGTTATGGCTGTGACGTCACGGCGTTTATTCAGATCAGAGAATGACATTAATGATCAGAATTGTGCAACAGCAGACATTGATGACTCCAGATTGTGTTTGGCAAAGTAGAGATGATGTCCTGTGTGGCAGGTGGCACTTATTGCCCCGGTATCATGCAGCAAAGGCTGCATGGGACACAGCCGGCGCTTTCACCACTCATTGTTGTTTGGAGTCACACAGTATCCGATATACATGTGTATTGTGTGTATATAATATAATACTTATAACTTATCCTGTGGTAAAGGCGACAGGGTTGGTCAGGAAGGGCATCAGGCGTAACATGTGCCAAATCACTATGCGGATCATACGGATGATCCGCTGTGGCGACCCGAAAGGAGCAGCCGATAAGAAGAAGAAGAAGAGAAGATATAATATATATTGACCCTCCCACACTCCTCTAACCAAAGAAGTTGCATAAAGCAACCCAAGACGACTTACACAAGGTAAGTGCTACGCTATTTCGAACCCTTCCCGAGTTCCTCAACAACTATAAAGAGGTTCACAATCGGGAGCCTCTTTAGTATGCCTTCTGTCTACGCTATTGCTGATAATTCGCTAATAAGTGATGAAACCGTCCGGTAGCTGAGGGTGTGTGTAGCATTGGGATTTTTTGTGTGTACTTTGTTGAACGTCTTTATAGTTTTAGAGGAACTCTGGGAAGGGTTCGAAACAGTGTAGCACTTACCTTGTGTATGTCTTCTTGGTTATGCTTTACACAACTTATTTGGCTGGAGGAGTGTGGGAGGTGTCAATTAGTTATATAATCCTAGCCACCTGTGTTTAGTTGATTAGGTGAGAGCTGATTGGCTATTTCCTCCATTCACAGGTGAGATGTGGGTGGGGGTAATATATATATATATAATATATATATATATAGATATATATAGTAACTAGGCGTAAGTCGAGCTGTAACTCGTCACTTCGCCTAAGTCGGCAGCATCAAAAAGTCCCGAATTTATCTAATGTTAAATCGAGTTAAACTTTATTCAAAGTCTGTAAGTCGTCATCTCTAAGTCGTCACTTCGTCTAAGTCGTCACATGTTGTCCGTTCCCACGTAATGCAAACTCAAGTAAATTACCACGCCTAACTCGTCACACGGAACTGCTGCCTCGTGAGAAGCCCGATTTCATGGAATCGTGATGCGTGGGCTATTTATAACTGCGCTGCGTTCAGCTCGGTCAGGCGCCGTCCCACATGCATCTGAAGAGGTAGGCAGGCTGGCAATGCAGTCTCTGGCGAAGGAGTAAAGGATCGATCGAGCTTAGTGTTAAGTCCGATCATGGTTTTATATTGGCTTGTTTTGTACATCACCACACTCACTTTCACATAGGTATTGAGTGGTAGTCATCACGATGACTGTGTGTCATGTAATTGTCAATGGTATATGAGTTTCATTCCTATGAAACATTCATTCATTCATGATAATTCTAACAGCATTCATCACATTTGTCGATGTATATAGTTTATTCCATATGATCTCTCATTCAATGAATGAATTACACCATTCATCACATTTGTCGATGGTATATGAGTTTCATTCCATATGAAACTCATTTACATTCATTCCAATGAATGAATTCTAACAGCCATTCATTCCACATTTGTCGATGGTCATATACCATCACCGATGGTATACGAGTTGTCTTACAGTTGTTCATTACTTTACTTTTGATAAATGATTCATGAATTCCATCTTTGCTTGATCACTTTCCAACTAACCAATGAACCCCACCTATGCCCCGAGGATTGTGTTTCCCTTTTGGTACAATAGCCGGCTTAGAGATTGTTGCGCCCTCTCACACGTACGTGTCCAGGCACGCGCGATTCATCCTTCACCCACATCATCATGAATGTTCGCATACGCGTAAGTCGTCACATGTCTAAGTCTCACTTTTTTCTCTGTCCCGATGGTGACGACTTACGCCTAGTCTACTTGTATATATTCTTCTTCTTCTTCTTTCGGCTGCTCCCTTAGGGGTCGCCACAGCGAGTCATCTGTATGATCCGCATAGTGATTTGCTCTAGTTTTTACGCCGGATGCCCTTCCTGACGCAACCCTGGTCCCTCTTACGACACAGGGATATATATATATATATATATATATATATATATATATATATATATATATATATACTTTTGACGTTTGCACTGCTACATTCTGAGAGCCTCCATGGTATGCATTGCTGTCTGCGTTGTCGATGATTCGCCAATAAGCGATGAAGCCGGTTATGGTAGCTGAGGGGGTGTGTGCATTGGGATTCTCACATGTATACTGTGTGAACGTCTTTATAGTTGAACTCTGGGAAGGTTCTAAACAGCATATCGCTTACCTTGTGTAGATCTTCTTAGGTTGCTTTATGCAGCTACTTTGGCTGGAGGAGTTTGGTAGGGGTGTGTTGTGTGTGTGTGTGTGTGTGTGTGTGTGTTTATTGTTACGGTGCCGGGGTCCTCGCCAACCGACCGCTCTGACGGAGCCGCAAGTCGAGTTGGCCGACCGATCGCCCGGAATATAGATCGCCGCCCGGATAACTCCGAGTCGACGGGTCCTTGTACAAGAACCGAAATACGCCAATGGGCAGATCACGTGGGGTAGGGTCGATTGCCAATCTTCAATGTACCTAAATACCCACGTGATCCAACTACCGGGGTATTCCACCCTCGACGGAACTCGTACGGAACAAAACGCTGAGGCGAGCCTGTCCGTGCGCGATTCCGAGCGGCGTAATCGCCGAGAACCTTCGGTCCAAATGTCCCCTTTTACGGCAACCAACGGCTTTCTAACTACCAACACACGAAATGCTCAGTCAATGAAAGAATCGACGTGACGACTGAAAACATTTAAAATTGGGGTATTTATTAATAATAATGGGGAACTAGGGAAGCACGTAAGAGCAGAACTATTCTGACTATACGAAAAGCAATGCAAAGATTTACAGCACACAAAGCACTTAACAATTTCCTACTTATTAGACGGGCCCACGGACACCTGTTCGCACACACACACCCAAGAAATGGTGGCTGAAGCCTTTAATAACGAGCTCCAGCTCGGAGGACAGGTGAGCTGAAAACCAGAGCCTATCTCGAACCTCTCCACCTCGTGTGTCTCTCAAGTTGTTCGGACCCGGGCTCCAGCGAGAGCGAGCTGGATCCAATCGCCGTGAGCCGCGATCCTTCCCGAGCTCCCGCGAATCCTCCCGCGCTCTCAACACGTGCTGGGAGACGAGGCGCCGATCCTTCCATCGATGCGTCGCTTCCCCGAGGAACCACCTCCAAGAAGAGCCGACGAGTCGCACCAAGCCGGGAACCAAACGGAGAACAAAGAGTTCACGAACAAGGAAGAAGCCACCACTCCAGCTCGAGTCGAGCAACCGGCTCACTCTCTTCCAAACAAAGCAGCTCTCCAAAAAGTTCTCACCCGAGCCAAGCCGAGGCCGAAGCTCCCTGAACCACCAAAGCAGAAAGCCTTCAAAAAGCCTCCTCCGAGCCAGCCGAAGCAAAAAGCCTTCAAAAGCCTCCAACCCTAACCAGAGTCAAGCGGACCCGAAGGTCTGCTGAACAACCACACAACTCCTCTGCAGAAGCAAAAAGCTTCCGAAAGCTCAACCCTAACCCAACCAAACAGGACCCGACGGCCTGCTGAACGACCACTCCCCACTCCCCACACGAACAAAGAAAGGATCCTCTCTTTATCCTTCTCTGCCCCTCCCCCGCGCCCGGCATGACTCATGCCCTCGTGATCCATCCCCGCTCAACCCGGGTGGGAGGGAGTTGTTGACGTCATGAATCACGGGACGGAAGGGCTCTTCTTCCTCTTCGCAGAAGAGGGGAGGGATGTCTCCATTGTTCGCTCCCTAACTATTAAATCGATCCGCAGCGCATCAATCAATTTCTAAACATTTAAACAATGGAAGGTGAGCTATCTAGGGAACAAGCACTTATCGACATAGCTGACTAAAGGAACCTGTATGTTGTGTGCAATCGAATTCCAAATTCGTAACAATATATATTGCATGCAGTAAAAGGCTTTTAGTTTACTGTACATTAATTTTACATAAATTTATTATTCCACTTTTACATGATATATTCTTGTCGAAATATGGTTAGTTTTGTGTCGGGAACCTATCCTCCTTTTTAACATTAGTCCTTAGTATCAGTATTCATGCTGATCTCGGGGTGTAACCCCCAAAGGGTGAGGATTTACTGTAATCTATTTATTTGGTTGGAAAGCATATCTCTTTACTTGGAACAAAATGTGTTCATTTTATCACAAAGTACCTTTTTAGGTCATCTCTTCGAGCATGACCTAATAATATGGTGTTGAGAGGAGAGGTGACGATCGCCGTCCGTTCACAATGAAGTTGAAGCGGGAGAGCTGGTCATTAGTGATCCTGATAGAGGTCGAGAGACGTACACGATGGTATGACTCGTACAGTCAAGGTCACGCAGAGCCTTTGAAGTTGCGAAAATGACGATTTTCAAATTCTACCTTCTCCGCCATTTCTCAAGGATCTTGAATTTGATTGTAGCATATGAACTATGGGACAATATCTAAATTTGGTCGGGCCGGATTTTCGATTATCGCTTTCGTTTTCGTGTCACGTGACTTCAAAGTTGGCAAAAAATGCGAAAATGACGATTTTCAAAATCTTCTCCTACATTTCTCAAGCGATCTTGAATTTGATTGTGGCAATGAATGTATGGGACAATATCTAAATTTGGTGGGACGGATTTTCGAATTTCGCTTTCGTTTTCGCGTCACGTGACTTCAAAGTTTGCAAAAACTGCCCTACTTCAGGAGGCTATATATTCTCTACTGGGCATGGTAAAAGTTAGTGAATGGTGTCATGCATAGCAGCTGACGTTGTTCTTCATGTCCATTCGAAAGAATACCGATATCTTCGAATACGTACACGTCACGTGACTTGAATTTTGCGAAAACTGCTTCATGTAGTTGCAAAATGACGATTTTCAAAAGCTATCTCCTCCTACATTTCTTAAGTTATCTTGAATTTGATTGTGGCATATGAATCTATGGGACAAATCTAGATTTTGGTCGCCGGATTTTCGATATTCGCTTTCGTTTTCGCGTCACGTGACTTCAAGTTGGCCAAAAATCCCTCCTGACCCGAGAACACACACCCTAGTAACAGGAACTCATGCTTGTAAAGGTCGTTCTCGTGCTTGGTATTCGTTAACTCTCGGTTTGTGACTCCTATTATATAATCTGCCTGCCTGCCCGCCCGTGGCCCCTGCCTGCCCATAGCATAGCTTTTTAGGTACCCCCACTCATAGCCGAATGTCCCACCAAATCGGCAAATCGCCATAGGCCTAGGTCATAGAAGCTATCAGAATCGAAAAATATCGGATGGCATATCGTTATGTGTTTAATATACGTCAAGTGCTGGAAAACAATAGAGAGATCTCCATTGTTTTCCAGCACTTTGATATGCCATCCTTCTTTTGACACGAATATTGATCGGCAGCCGACACGACGGGACAGGTGTCCAGTCGTATGAAGTTTTTACGGTGTTGTTGTGTTTTGATATTTCCGGTGTTTAAGCCACTTCTTCGTCAAATAATCACCATGTGCGATTGCGATATTTCCGGTTTCCTTCCGCGTTTATCTTATGTCGACACATATAAACATTATTCCTGCATATAGTGCACAGTCATCGGTTGTCTTAGTCATCGGTTGGTCCAGTGGAGTCCACTGGAATATTCTGACTGAATGAACAGAACTGTGGATAGTAAGAGTGAGTAGGTGGTGTCGTCAGTGTTGTTGTTGCACTTTTTATAAGAGATTGGAAACAAAAAGGCTAGGCCTACGTATCTACCCATCAAATCCACTGACTGACTGGGTTGTGTCGTCGTTGTCTGTCTGCCATTTGCTACTGTACCTACCTACTCTACTACATAGAGTGATAGTGATTATACCACCTACTTCACGGACTCTGGCCATCTACCTACTGGACATTATTTGACAGACTCTTGGCATTAGTGCAGAGGAGAGTAAGTATATAAGTTTGGTGATTGGTGTCCAGTAGACAGCTACAGCTGTGTGGTAAGTCAGGAAATAGACCCTATTCGGCTCTCGTTCGGAACACGCAACACTTTTTTATTTTAACAGCTAGAAGGCTAGTTTTGGTTTTTCTTGTAGAGAATTATTTTTTAGGACAGATCGCCGAGTTTCAGCAACTTTGAGCTTGTGATAGATGAGAAATTGACAAATTTAAGGCTGAAAATGCACTGCGCATGCTCAGATGTTCCGAACTCGGACGAGGAATAAGGTCTATTGAGAGATTTTCTTGCATTTGCTATTTCACTATTAATAAGGGTGTGCGGTTTGGTTATTTTTCTGTTCGGTTGGGGTGATTAGCTCGGTTCTTTGGTTCAGGTCAAACATCTCATCCCTCAAAATCGACCAATTCTACTGACTAGGACTAAGCAAACTTCTACAGAATGCATGTTAGACACTACAATAACTGAAAGTAAATGATGACTTTAGAGCAAATTAATCGGTGGGAAAGATGGGATGGTTAGGTAGGAAGGTAATGATGGACAACGTGATGCTCAAGTTCACAGTCAAATCCTTCCTGCTGCTGCTACTGGACTCTTGTACATGTACAAACACAATTTTTTAAAACATCCCCCAAACCAAAATCTTGGTTCAGAGTTTTCAAAACTCGGTTTGGTGTGCGAACTGGAATATGTTGCAGCATAGCTTATTTGTCACCGAAAATTCAGTGCGAAAGCCCAAACAGATTTTATCGTGTGTCATGAACGTAACCGTACCTGACATTAATATCGATTTCATTTGTTATTACGTGGAAGCACGTATCTTTGACAGTCAAAACTGAAAATATGTTATGCTCGAATATCGAACAGTCGAATAGATGTGCTAAATGCGCAATCTACATAAAATGTTTTATGCAATTAGTCTAGTTTCTCGCAGAGATGACCATCACTCCCGCACGGGTGTATTTTTTATAAGGCCTTTTCTGATTTTGAAGAACAAGAAGTATAATGGAATCTTCATGCAGCGGTTCAAACAAATACTTATTTATCTCCCAAAGCAGAAACCGATTAGAAGGACAGGAAGGAGCATCCAAAAAATATTTCATGAAGCAATATAAAAAATATAAAATACACAAAACAACCAATCCAATCAGAGCAAGCCACGTCGTGATACTTGTGCTCACGACTAACAGTTGGTGCCCGATTACGGTAACATTTTGCTTTGCAACTCAGAGAAGCGGGCTTTCATATATTGATGTGCATTTCTACCACACATACTTGCAAAGTACTGCAATTACTTCACTTCGTGTGATGAAAATATCTGAGTTATTTTCTGAGTTGATCGCCAAATTTTGCTTGACCTGGCTCAGAAGCACAGCTGAGTTTGAGATTGAGAACTCGAATCGGTCGAGCATACGGTAATGGTTTTTTATTTTTACTTATTTATTTAAAATAAAAAATGTTTGGAAAATGAGAAAATGAATATCAGACTCTGCTCAAGAGACAATGATTATAACTGCTGACCTTGGTGATCTTCACAGGTTAAAGAATTTGATTCCGGTCCAAGTGCTTGTACATTGCTGTGATGGTGCGCCGCGTCATCCTGGCCCAAGGGAGCCACAAAGTGGATGACCGTGATTACTATGGTAACAAGCGACTTGAACTGGCTGGTCAGGTGACTGTTCACTTTTGACATTACCACTAAACAGTGAAGCTTAAAGGGATTTTCAAGGAACCTCTATCATGTGTGGTGTTAGTTGTTTGAGGGGGGGGGGGGGTTGATTGGTGCTGTACTTGTAGCATTCACAAAAATCTTTCAAGGCTTCTATAATCAAAATGTATGATTGTTGCAACAAGTTAGAAGTTTCATTTTGAATGTGCTGTTATCATTTCTTATTTTTTAATATTGCTTTGGTTTGATTTTAGCTCCTCTCACTGCTGTTTGAAGATCTTTTCAAGAAGTTCAACTCTGAGCTGAAAAAAATGCCGACCAGACTATCCCGAAGCCCCGTGCAGCACAGTTTGACATGTCAAACACATTCGGCAAGACCAGATCACTAATGGTCTTGTAAATGCCATATCCACCGTACGAGTCACACACATCACACATCACCAACTTATGTAGATGTTTCACTTGATGCGATGAAGTTGTAGTGGTTGTTTTTGCTTTCTCGCACATAGGGAGTGCACCAAATTTGTTTGAATGATTTTCATGATTTCAAGCCTTTTGTATAACATTGGCCATTCATTTGTGGAACAGCAGTCATTGCTCTGAAATTTGACTTGCTGTTGATGGTGATAATTAAATGAAAAATAAATTGATTTCAAAACTGATAATTTTAGATCTAATTGTATAGTAACAGACTTGGTGGTTTGACAATCCGCTCTGAGTGGGAGGTCGATAGTTCAAACCCAGACGAGTCTTACCAAAGAATTAATTAAAAAAAAATAAAAATGGTAGTGCTGCTTCCTTGCTTGATGCTCAACATTAGAAACAATAGAGAATGGACAAACACTGAGAAGGCAATGGCAAACCACCCAGTATAACCCTTGCCAAGAAACTGCTTTACTTCGGCAGCACCAATTCCCTATAAAGTGGTATGATACATCAAAATATAAATTTTTTTGAAGGGCACTCTTGACGTCGCCAGATATGCCTCCGCCGACATTATTACATCATTATATGTACTTGTACCGAGTTTGCTTGAAATCCCTGAACCCAGATTCAGAATATGAAATAATTCTGGCTGCCAGACCATGCATCCGATCATATTGAAATAGAAAACATATATTTCACATGTCGACTTGATCATAACTGTGATGTTTTACATTGATTCATGAAGCGGTTCAAGAGAGATTTTATTTTTATTATTATTTTTAAAAACATTTTTGTTCAAACCAATATGGTTGCCAGACCATGTGACCTATTAATTATTTGTGAACACCCTGGTATTCCCAAGGCTTGGGGAACATGTAAGTGAAGTTTCCTTCGATCTGTCAAGCCGGTCTGAAGAATAAGATTTTAAAATATTTATTCTTCATAGCTGCCAAACCAGGTGACCAAACCAGATATGTATGGACTCCGACTAGAACTTTTGTTCCTCATGGATAGGCGATCATACCTGAGTTTCGCCTCGATCTGTGAGCCATTTTGAGAAAAGATTTTTGTAGGTTTTATGATTAAAATAATGTGACCGACATCAATTTCTTATTTTTTTAATTTTTGCCAATTACAATAAAAAAAAGTTTATATTATATATAATGTCGAGGCTTGTATAAGAGCTAACATACAATGCACAGCAAGGGGACATGAGACGAGAGAAGGACAAAACAGTGGGAACAGAGACATTAGGAGATCTGTGGAAGGGAGAGGGATGGGGTGGGAACATGGGGTATACAAGATGGACATTACAGGCTTTCAGGAAGGAAAGCAGGGAATTTGAAGGAGGTTGGTTTGAGGTGGATTAATGGGTGTAGAAAAGATCGAGGTTTTGGATGGGGGAAGATAGGTGGTGGTAACAGCTGTTTTGAAGGCCTGGAGGGAAGAATGGGATTGAAGAGAGTGAGAGTTTATTCCAAAGGCTGGAAAAAAGAGGAATGAAAGAGTGAAGGTGAGCAGTGATTTGGATTTTGGTAGTTTTACCAGAAGGGGGTTGTTGGCGGACCTTGAGCACCCTGCGGAAATATGGTGGGGACAAATCGCAGACAGAGCGGGGGGGGGGGGGTCGACACGGAGGGGGGGGGTGCGACACCGGAGAGGAGACAGTAGAAGAGAGAAAGACTACTGACCTGCCTGCGGTGAGAGAGTGAGAGGCCCAAAGACTCAGCCTCATCGTGGAAGATACCAAAATATCCTAAATGCCTTGATTTCCACAGCCTGAAGCCGAGAAAGGTAACATGTAAGTGTGACGTAAATTTAGCCCTCGATGACCCTCAAAAATTTTCATATTGATCGGATAATGTGTTTGACATATGCAATTATGACGTTATAACGAAGCCACGTATGACGTCAATAAATCACATTTGTTTTTTCTTATGGGGAGTACTTCACATGTGCCAAGTTTCAATTTTGTCCTTGGTATGTTTTGACAGAGGTTCAAATTTTTGTTTTTATCTATTTATTTTTCCCCTGTTTTTCCAACATGGCTGCCACACCACATGACATATGACATCATAGTTATGACCAAAACGTTCTACATGAGTAGTCGCATTTATGGTGAAAATTTCATGAAATTTCAATGGTGAAAAAAAAAGTTTAAAAAAAAATCATGCCGCCCCGCTTCGATACAACCCTGCTTCGATCAGACATCTGACCCACGACGTCCTCTTTATCAAATCAAATTCAGAATGGGTGGCCGATTACATCTTTGGAGTTTCGCGTTGATCGGATAAGTTTTTATTTTATTTCTTTGTACAACATGGCTGCGAGACCATGTGACTGATGTTGAAATTTTCAACCAAATTCCCCATGCCGAGTCAATCGTATTAAAAATTTTTTTTTTCTGAAACAGCTCAGCCTTTCGATGCTAGACTTCGCAGTGATGATCCACCACAGTTGCTGCAAATATTTTATTTAATGATGTCCTCGTTGGTCACATTATGTGGCAGCCATGTTGGTTTTAAGGAGATAATTAAACAATTATTTATTTGAAACTTTAACCTATCAATACTAGACTTTGCACTTATGATCCACTCCTCTTGCTGCATACATTTCATCTAACAATGATGTAATCACTCATGTGGTGTGGCAGCCACATTGGTTTTAAGGAAAATATTTTAAAAATTATATTTTGGAAACCGCTGTTGCGATCAATGCCAAACCTTGCAGTTGTGATCCCATACCATTGTTCTATGTAATGCTGCAGGTCACATTGATCCGTTAAGCGGTTTTGGAGAAAAAGGTTTTTTAATTTGTGGTTTTCAAACTAACATGGCTGCCAAACCACATGACCAATGGCATTGAAAAGTTGGACTCTGCCCACAATTTGGTAGAGGATCGTGTGTGTGAAGTTTCATTTTGATTAGATAAGGTTTGTTTGTTTTTTCTATCCAAAATGGCTGCCACACCACGTCACCTATGATGTCATCATTTCAATAGTGAAAGATGATATTTGGTAAATTTTGCTTTGATTGGATAAGCAGTTCCAGAGAAACATTATTCAATATTTTTGTTCAATCCAATATGGCCGCTGAAACCCGTGACTTATCAATCATTCTTTATCACCCTCGTATCCCCAAGGCATGGGGAATATGTCTGTGAAGTTACCCTCAACCGGTCCAGCCATTCTGGAGAAGTTTTTTGAAAGTTTTAGGGTTAGTCCAAGATTGCTGCCAGACTGACCGATGATGTCGTAGTTATCAAATTTTATTCAGCATGGCTAGTCAATCATTTCTTTACAGTTTCACTTCAATCTCTAAAGTGGTTCTGGATAAGATTTTTTTCAAATATTATTATTTTATTTTTTTTAAATATGGCTGCTAAACCACATGACCGATGATGGCATAAAAAATTTATGTTGACCAATCTATCTCCAAATGAAACTCACAAATTTTCGTACCGATTGGATGCAGCGTTCTACGTGTTGAATTTTGACAGGGATACCACGTTTCAACTTTTTTCCATCGTGTGGATTAGGCGATACAGAGATCCAAAGTTTTTCAGTTTTTCCAACAATGCTGCCACCCTACATGAACTGATGTCATAATTATCATTAAAAAAATTCTGCATGAGTGGCTGCATCTATGCTGAAAAGTTTGTGTCAATTGGATAAACGGTTGCAGAGAAAACTGGGGCACTCGGTAGAGCGCATACCTCCGCCACGCAATGCCTGTTCCACGAGAACATATTGGGCCTAATACTTTTTTGAGATATCATGCTATATATCGTTTTTGACCCTCTCTCTCAATGATGAAGAATCACTTTAAAAATTCTAGTAGTTGGATCCGGATCCGGATCTTCACCAAAATCGAATCGGTTTGTCCTTGTCACACACCAAACCTGTCCACAAAATTTCATCTGAATCCGTCCACAACTTTTTGAGATATCATGCATACAAACAGACAGACAGACAGAAAGGGGTGAAAGCATAACCTCCTTTTCCTTCGGTGGCGGAGGTAATTAGAATGGACGGAAGGATGGACAACTTGAAAACTTAATGCCACCGGCGGCGACTTCGTCACCGGAGGCATAATTCGTAGAATTTTTCATTTTTCATCCTTGACAGTGCAGCATATAGTTTTCATACAAACAGCAAATGCAACCAGTTGATTTCTGTGGAGGCAGCCAGGTGTTACCTTTGTGGGTCCTCAATGGTTAAATGTCACAAATTCCTGGGAACTTCATTGAAGTTTTGATTTGCTAAATGGTGTGTTTTATGTTATATTTTTTCATGCAAGGATGTAAAATTAGATATGGACAATGATCAGATGTACTAATTCACACTTTTTGAGGTTTGTCTTCAGTTTTGTTTACTCTGGAATGATGCATCATCGGTGCCAACTGCAAATATGTCCTGAACTTCTTCTTTTTTAATATGAGGTAACATAAGGTATTTGGATTAATAATTTTGATTTGGTAGTTGCCTTCATGCCTGCCCTTGAAATTTCTTTTCAAACAAGTATATAGAAAACAAAACCCCATAAAACTGGTCGTTACTGTTTATAACCCTGCAATCCTCTTTTTCACAAGTATTCACATCATATTAAATATTTGTTTTTATACTGGTTTAGGTAACTGGATTTGGTCATTTGTTGTGTGGTGAAAACCTCAGCAAATATACACAACTATCACATTTTTATATACTTTATCTTATTTATGCTCAAGCTATGAACTGTCAATTTTTCTTCCTCTTTTAGGGAAACTGGTCACTCAAGCGTTTCAAGATGGAACGGCAGGGTGTGACGCAAGTCCTCTCCCGACTGTCATACATTTCTACGTTGGGAATGATGACACGGATATCGTCCCAGTTTGAGAAGACTCGGAAGGTCAGCGGACCCCGTTCTCTGCAGCCTTCACAGTGGGGCATGCTGTGTCCCTCAGATACTCCTGAAGGAGAGGTGAGTATGCTTTTTTTTTTTTTTCATGAACGTGCGGTGGCTCATCACATGTTTTGTATTGGTCGACAAAGTTGAGATGTGAGAGGGAGGGAGATATATGAGCCTGTTCCCAATTTTACTTGAATCCAAATCATGCACCTCAAGAATCAAGGAAGCTGCAAGACTGTCGTAGTAAAACGGTACACTGTACTATTGTGTTAATGATATTGTTTGTTACTTTTGCTTCTGTATATCTATGTTACATTTATTTATTTTGTAAGGATGATGCAAGGGAATTGAAATAATTATTCCTTTTATGATGGTACCAGTCGAATGACTTGCTCCTGTTCAATGTCATGGAACCTTTAAAGTTCCATAATCGTGTGCATTAACTGGAACAGCACTCGGTGGAGCAGATACCTACACCAGGCTGGATGGTTTACGTTTTGTAGCCCATTGATAGGCCAGATCTGCATGCGGAACTGAACCAAAATCTAATCGGCTTGTTCTTGTCACCAAGCAAACTCACCACCAAGTTTTGTCACAACTCGTCCTGAAATTTTTGAGACATCATGCGATTATAATCGTCGACTTTGCCCTATCTCTCAATGCTGAAGAATCTCTTGAACAATTCTCGAATCCGGATCTTCACCAAAATCAAATCTATTCGTTCTTGTCGTACACCCAACCTGCCCGCCAAATTGTCCAAATATGTCTGCATCTGTTTTTTGCGATATCTTGCTCACAGCCAAACAGACAGACCTTGATGAAAACATAGCCTCCGTCTATCTTCGGTGACGGAAATAACCAGCACAACCATGTTCGTGTCCCTTATGATGGAGTGCACTCTGATGCAACACTAAAATTGTAGGTTGCAGTGGAATGCTCTGTTTTGGGGTATCAAATAAAGATGAGCCATCTTATTTGTGAGTCCTCTCCCAATCAAATATACAGGTAGTGGACAAAAAAAAAAGTAAACACCTGGGTAAATGAGGGATACCAAGTGACAGCTTCCACACAGGTGTGATGCATGTGCTAATTGAGCAAATGACATTCCAGCATGCTTCAGGTCACGTATAAAAATGCTGCACCCATGTCTGGTTGCCTATAATGGGAGGTAGCATGGCTGTAATGGGAGACCTCCCCCAATGCCCCCATCCACAGAGCATGTGTGGTCGCCCAATGGTTTGATGAGCATGACACTGATGTTATCCATATATCATGGCCTTCTCAGTCACCAGATTTGAACCCAATCGAGCATTTGTGGGATATTCGGGAACGATGCCTGAGCCAGCGTTTTCCACCTCCATCAAACAGGTGTGAGTTGATTGACCTCCTTGTCTAAGAATGTTTCCACATCCCTCCGGTAGAACTCCAGATGCTGGTGGACTCTATGCCATGGCGCATACAGGCTGTACTTGCCACACGTGATGGCCCAACACCCAATTAAATGACTTTATATTGGTGTTTCCATTTTTTGTGTTTTTATTTATTTATTTTTGTCCACTACCTGTATCTTGTTGGTAATAAAGTGTATCCTGCTTTAAGGCGCATGTGTGGAAAACCCTGGGTATTACTGCAAATGCATGTAATCCAAACGAGATTGTACAATACTTTGCGATCAAGTTTGTGTACGTTTTAAAATGTCCTTCATTTTGTTATCTAAAATGGTGCATTTAGTTTGCTACCACATTATTCGTACAATACTGTAATCTGGTCCGTACGTTTGACAAAGAGTAACAAACGAGGAACCAAAAGACCGTGGAAACCGACAGACAAAATGCACTTTGTTGAAAGCAAACCATCAACAGCTGGTTTTTTTTACGGAGAACTACGAATGCAAAGTGAGCAGGATACTGCCAGCTGTTACTGTTGGAGATCAAAATGCAATATCAAGCAAGTTGTTAAAAATGGACAATATTACTTTTGTGTGTTTGAAAAAAAAGGAGATGTGGTTACCAAACTGTTATTGATGTGCAAGTATTTTTTTTGTTTGTTTGTTGTATTAAAAACGCTCCCGCATTATGGCAAACTGATCGTCGATTGGTGTGAAAATGAAAACGAGACTGGCCCACTTTGTTGCTGGCCATATAATGCATGCTTTCTCAAAATGAATGGTCCACCGATTGGGCAACTTTGATCAATCAGAGGGTGGACCGTAACTCGGACTTCTCTGTGCTCAGTGAAGGCCCCTGCTTTTCAATCAAAAACATCTTCCAGCCTCGGTATTTCTACAAATGCATAACCTTGGAGTATCAAAGAAAGACTAAGATACTGTACATTTAAAGTCCTCGTCGTCCTCGTCGTATGATTCAGCTGTTTTATGTGGAATTTGGGTGGTGGCAACCAAACGTTTTCACTGCCTTCTATATTCCTCATTTATTCTGGACATGAGTTTATTTATGATTTTTCTATTTCATTGAAGTCTGCCTCCTATCAAGCCTCGTATTGATGCTGACCATGCACTCTGTTTGTTGTTTTTTTGACATCTTTCTGACAGTTTTAATCTTGTTATGTTCTTCCATTCCAGGCCTGTGGTCTGGTAAAGAACTTGGCACTCATGACCCACATCACGACGGATGAGGAAGAGGGTTCCATTGTGAAGCTGGCCTTAAATTTGGGTGTCGAAGACATCAGCTTGCTGTCTGGGGAAGAGCTCAGTTATCCAACTACTTTTATCGTCTTCCTCAATGGTAGCTCATTTATCGTTACGGTTCTCATCTGGGGAAATTCAGTTTCCGGAGTTTATTCTTTTGATTGTTACCAGCACAAATTTCTGTTAATTAAGATTTTTTTTCCACATTCTATCCCAACCAGGTAATATTCTGGGTGTTATCCAGGATCACAAGAAGCTGGTGAAGACTTTCCGTTTGATGCGCCGTGCGGGTTACATTAACGAATTTGTTTCAATTTCTACAAACATCGCTGACCACTGTGTGTACATCTCCTCAGATGGGGGACGCCTGTGCCGGTAATGGATGAGATGGTTTGTAAGACAATAGGAGTGTGTAATTGTCCTTTGGCAACGAAGCAATTGCTTGAACTTAGAATCGCTCACTCTCTCACTTTAACAATTGAGAATAATTGAGTTTGATGTCGATTGAACAGTCTGAGGCAGGATAGCTCAGAGATGCGTGCACTGATCTGGGCTGTCTAGCCTGCGTTAAAATGCTTACCAGCTGGTAAACCTCACCTTGATGATGCATCATTGTGTACGTCGTCCAGCAGATGGATGCTTTATAGGTACTTGTCAACCAGCACTGGTCGTTAGTGGATGTTTAAGGTCCCACAGTGTCTTTTGCAAAGAGTAGATGAGTTGTTGTCATTGCCCTAAACAAATTACAAATGGCTGCTGGGAAGGCAACGGCAAACCACCCAACATAACCATTATTAAGAGACTGCTAAGGCAGCACTGACACTCTATCAAGTGTATGGTGCATTGATGATTATGATACATTGCTCATATGTTTTATCTTTACATTATGGTTTTCTTTTCTTGTAGGCCATACATTATTGTGACAAATGGAAAACCAGCTGTGAATAATAAGCACATGGAAGAACTGAACCAAGGCTGCCGGTAGTGTGTGTGTGTGTGTGGTGTCATTTGGTGCTGTGGATGTGCATTGGAGCTGTTTATGACCGACAAAGGATTATTTGCTCATGGTGTTAGTCATTTGCTCTATGCATTTTTTTTTTGTCAATCCATTATGATTCTATAGATCTCTGTTGCTCTGGCAGGACGTTTGAGGATTTCCTGCACGAGGGATTGGTTGAGTACCTGGATGTGAATGAGGAGAATGATTGCAACGTCGCCCTCTATGAGCAGCTCATTGATGGGTAAAACACATGTGCAAACGTATTTTTTTTTCTTCCTTTTAAACAACCATAAATGGCATAATTTTAACACAGACTGAACTCGGCCAACAGCAAGTGTTGTTTGAAACCATCAAGTTCAACAGGAAGTAGCAGTTATGTTCCTCGCAACATAGATAAATGATTAGAACACAATAATGATTTGGTGGAAGTTGAGTGGAATTTTTGGCACAGCAGCTCTTGGGGTGGAAACTCTCTGATGTTCAAACCACCCACCTTCCGTTCATTCGCCCAGGGCATGTCCTGTAAACTTTACAGTATGGATCTACAAATATATATTGCTGCACAGAATTGTACAACCCACCCTTTTTTCTGAATCTTCTTTTCACTTTTCCGAGGCCTTTCATTCCAGCAAAAGTCATGCTGTTCGATGAAGCTGCAAGCAGCTTCCTATCTATCGACATCACCTCCAAATATACTTGTTAGCTTTATTAGAACAGTGATTTCATAATTAAAGCAAATTTGAGGGTCCATAAACAGATGTGATCCCTGTTAGTGTTAAAAAAAAGAAAAGAAAATAGCATTGCAATATTGTTTCTTTCACATCAACTTTTTTGTACTGTCGCATTCTACTATCCAATTCAACTGACCACTGAACAAACTTAGACTGCAAGAGAGCTCTATCCCATCTTGTACTTCTCTGTTGACCACAGGTCGACGACACACTTGGAGATCGAGCCGTTCACCCTGTTGGGCGTGTGTGCTGGACTTGTTCCTTACCCACATCACAACCAGTCTCCCCGAAATACCTATCAGTGTGCGATGGGAAAACAGGCGATGGGTATGTGCTCATGATTGCTGCGGATATTCAATCATGACTTTCCAGCTGCTAATGGACAGCCCACCGAGCTCTGCTGCACTACTGTATTAAGCTTTTTCAGGGATTTTATGGTTGCCTTGTACTTGAGAGCCAGTGTTGGTACAATCTTTGAGGATTGACCTTGTTGATGAAGGCAAGATCCTTTTATCTTTATTTTTTTTACCTCTACCACTGAAGGTGGAAGGAGGGAGGTTATTTTTCACCCCTATCTGTATCTGTATCTCTGTTTGTCTGTGAGCAGGATATCTCAAAAGGTTGTGGACAGATTCACAAGAAATTTAGTGAACAGGTTGGGTGTTTTTGACAAGGCCAAATTGATTTGATTTTGGTGAAGATCTGGATGTGATGATTTCTCATTGATTCTTCGCTATTGAGAGATGGAGCCAAAAACGATACTGTATATAGCACAACATTTCAAAAAAACCAAAAATGACTGCTCTTGCACATTGTTACCATGTGGTGATCATAAACTACCATGTTTGGTGAATTTCTGCCCAACCGTTTAGGCGGGGATAGTGTGACGGAAAGGAAAGGACGGACGGACCAAGCCGATTTATAATACGCCTCCTCTCCCTCCCCCCCCTCAATTTTTCTAAAGTGTGGAGTTGATAAATAATAATGATGATTGTTAATGTAATGTGGATGATAATCATGGTGCAAGTTAATTATAATGGTACATGAATATGTCTTAATTACGTATTTATTGCTTATCATTACGTCTATTATAAATTGCATCACACAACAGCACACAAAATGAATCCTGGTGAGGGTCTGCAATCTGATTGCTCTTTCCAGTTTTTATTTTTGTTGTTGCCTGTATTTATTTATTTATTTAATTCCTTTAAATTTTTTTTTTCTGCAATCAGTTTCTTCAGTTTCTTGTTGCAACTTTCTGCAAGCCTTTTAAAAAAAAAAAAAATTATTTTTATTTTTCATTTTCCATGGTAGTCAAACTTCCCTGACTTCCCTATTCCATTTACGCCACCACTTTCCTTGACCCTTGAATCTTACTTTTTCTTCCGGGTGGTCCTTCTGTTCTCCTCTGAGCCTTGCCATCAAAAGATGCGCAACGATACCATGTGTGGCAACTTCAGCATTCCCTTGTTCTCACATTATCAATCATGTTCCATCTCCTGAAACCCACCCACATGTGGAGATGGCCAACAACAGCAAACACACACACACACACACACACACACACACACACACACACACACACACACACACACACACACACACACACACACACTACACACACTCTGTCTGGACAACCATTATTCAAAGAAAGGTGCAGGGATGGTTTTACATGATTTCTTGTGACCATGCTGACCTTGTTTTATATTTTTTGGAGAAAAATCCCAACATCCTTTTTCATTAAAAAAAAAGTTTTACTTGTTGTACCATATTGTAACCTTATAATTGGAATCCATCTTCTCTGCAGGGACGATTGGCTACAACCAGCGCAACCGCATTGACACACTCATGTACCTCTTGGCCTATCCCCAACGGCCCATGGTCCAAACAAAGACCATTGAGATAATCTCCTTTGAGAAGCTTCCAGCAGGCCAGAATGCGACTGTCGCGGTTATGAGCTTCAGTGGCTATGACATTGAGGATGCTCTCATCTTGAACAAAGCCTCTGTGGACCGTGGTAAGCTGAAGAGCACAATCAAGTCCTGGGTTTTCCCTTTTGTTGTTGTAATAACTCTATTTGATGTTTGGCCAACACGAACTGCAGGATATAATTTTTACCAATCTCCCCGCATTCCCCCTCCCACATCCCCCTTTCCTTCGGTTGTTGCCTGCAGGATATGGACGCTGTTTGGTGTACAGGAATGCCAAATGCACTTTGAAGCGGTATACCAACCAAACCTTTGACCGTGTCATGGGCCCCAAGTTGGATGCAACCACACTTGAGCCAATCTGGCGCCATAGTGTGCTCGATAGTGAAGGGATCTGCTGTGCAGGTGCAGGCATCGATATCGAGTATGTTTGTTATATCAGATGTTGAGATTGTAGTGGTAGGAATCAGACTCCTGTTCCCACTCTATCTCCTCTTGGTATCATGTGGAAATGTAATCATCTTGAATTTTCCTCAAATTTGAGCATGAGACATGAATCCTGTTACATAGTTTTCAATGCTTTCCTTGTGTTGAACCTTTGGGTATTTTTTAACTGGGTATCAAACAATCCTATGTGTTGCAAGTGTGTTACCGAAGTCCTTCTCACTTGTTCCGTATGGAAACTTGGCTGCTGGGTAGCTCTAATTTTGTTGGGGCATGTCTGTGCTGCTGATGCTGTGCCGCTATACCAGTACACTGGTACTCATTTCACTGATCTCGGAAGGATGACGGGCTGAGGCAACCCCACTTGGTGTAAATTCAGCGGCCAACGGAGCTCAAACTCTGGACCCTAAGATCCCAAGCAAGCCACCCTAACCGCTAAGCCAACACCAGGCTTTCCCTTATCACTTAAATAAACTAAATGTTACACACCATTTTTGTGAACGATTCTGATATACAAACATGAGATAACAGCAAGACATTTAAGTGTATAAGGGGTAAGGAAATGGTGAAGAGGAGTGTGGACCTATTGAGGAATAGCATAGGAGAATTGGTTGATGATGTGGGTGAGATGGCAGGCTTATTACCTCCACCACCGAAGGTGAAGGAGGTTACGTTTTCACCCCTTTCTGTCTTTGTTTGTTTTTGTCTGTGTGGATGGATCCGGATGAAATGTTGTGGGCAGGTTGGGTGTGTGACAAGGACGAACTGATTAGATTTTAATGAAGATCTGGATCCAGATCCGGATCTGATAATTTTTAAAGTGATTCTTCACCATTGAGAGATAGGGCTAAACCGATACATAGCACGATATCTCAAAAAGTTGTGGACGGATTCTGATGAAACTTGGTGGACAGGTTGGGTGTGTGACCACGACCAATTGATTAAATTTTGGTGAAGATCCGAATCTGGAGCCAACTACTAGAATTCTTTAAATGATTCTTCACAACTTTTTGAGATATCGTGCTATATATCAGTTTTAGCCCCATCTCTCAATGGTTGGCGATTTGGACAAAAATTGGCGGTCACGTTGGGTGTGTAATAAGGGCGAATTGATTCGATTTTGGTTAAGATCCGAATCTGGATCTGGATACGAGAATTATTTGATTTTTAAAGTGATTCTTCACAATTGAGATATAGGGCAAAAACGATAATATAGTACTGTATAGCATGATATTTCAAAAATGTATTGGGCCCGATATGCTCTCGTGGATCAGGCATTATGGGGTGGAGGTATGCGCCCTACCGAGTGCCCTTCTAGTCTGTTACTTGCAAAATCGAAGATTTTCAAGTATATTGGTCAGTCGATTTTGTCTCTGTCTGTCCATCTGTCACCTACAGGTCACAATTTTAAACTGTTACAATTGAAAAAACTTCACCAAATAGTAGTTTGTCATAAAGAAGAGAATCCTATTGTTTTTGAGGGCAAAAGGTCAACATAGGTCAAAGGTCAATAACTCAAGTGAGATTTATAAATTCCTCAATTTTCAACCCATTGACTTGAAATTTGAACAGGATTTGCATGTCAGGTAACTGAATTCAACCACCAATTATTTTTGAGATCAACATAGGCCCAAGGTCAACAACTAAGGTGGTATTTCTAAAATCCTCAATTTTCATCTGATTGACTTGAAATTTGAAGAGCATTTGCGTATCAGGTCAATGAATTCAACCACTAACTAGTTTTGAGGTAAATGTAAGCCAATTTGGGCCAATTTTTATAAAATCCTTAATTTTCATCCGATTGATGTGAAACTTGAAAAGGATTTTACTTATTAGGTCAATGCATTTAAACACCTATTAATTTTGAGGTGGATATAGGGGCATGGGCATGAGCTTGGTTAAAAAACACACATCAACCACACAACACCCCTTGACGGGACCCCCACCAACAGCACTCTGTACACTTGCACACAATCACCCATCAATGCTCGAGCTACCTAAAAGTCCTGCCAACATCCCTATTCCCCTCTTTCCATAATTTCCAAATACCCATCTAAATCCAATTTAAACTTATCTATTGTTATTGTGGGGAAGGTTTTGAATAGTTCTGTTCAACTATTCAAATATTTAAATAGTAAACCAGAGTTGTGGGGAAGGTTTTGGAGACATTAATTAAGGAACAAATCGATAAACATTTGAATAATTTAAAACGAATTAAAGGTAGTCAGCATGAATTTACAAAAGGGAGATCATGTTTAACACATTCATTGGAGTGCTTTAGAGTGGTTTCTTATTGGGTGGATGAAGAGAGTGCTGTGGATGTAGTTTGTGTTGACTTTCAGAAGGCATTTGATAAGGTACCCCATAGGAGGTTGTTGGTTAAGGTGGGCTTGTGCTGTAGCTGGATAAGTAGCTAACTGGATTGGAAGTTTGTGATAGTAAGCAAAGAGTGCTTGTGAGTGGGACGATGTCTTGCTGGGAAGATGCAAGCATTGGGGTACCTCAGGAATCTGTACTGGGACCATTATTGCTCATAATTTACATCATTGATTTGGACAGTGGGGGAAGAGTTGGCTTTCTAAATTCGCAGATGATGCAAAGCTTGGAGATGAGGTATATAGCAAAGAAAGGGTGATCAGATTGAGGAAAGTCTTGATCCTTCAGCAGATTGTACAAGAACAGCATCGAGGTCCTATATTTATTCCAGGGTTAGCTAAACTAGGCTATGGGGAATGTTTGAAAGAGACAGGACTTTATACATTGGAAAGGAGGTGATCATGAGGGGATCTGATTGAGATGTTTGTGATAATAGTATGGTAGCTGTTCCTCAAAAAGTGACTTTTCGTCGGCCGACAGTACTTATTTGGTTTGTTGGTACCAATGTTTAGGGGAATATGTCAGCATTAAGAATTGGCCTGATGTAGTGGTCAAATCTATTGCCAAAGTGGTCAAAATGGCGATCCAAGATGGCTGCCACCGCCATTATCGAAAATCATACTTTTATAAATTACTCGGCACGAGAGTAAGATAGGAAGATAATTTCAGTGTCTATACCCACTAAATCAGGGGTAAGCTATCCAATGGTCATGATTGCATGCTAAACTGGGCGACGGGCGGCCATATTTTCAAGATGGCCACCCCCGCATTTGATAAAAATGCTAATTTTTATGATTATTGGCCTACATAATGATGCTGAAACATAATTTCTGAGGTGACTCCCATAAAATCAGGTTCAGTGACTCAAATAACCATGTAAAGGCATTTACAAATGCAATAGGTAATTTGGTTTCGTGGTTGGACCCCCCTGGGGGGCAGAAATGGCCCATGCCGCCATTACTGAAAAATACATTTTTGCTCGTATCTCGGTACTCGAGTGTCATAGCATGATAATTCTTGTGGCTATACCCACTATATCTGGGGAAATATATCTTATGGTCATGTTTGTGTAATGAACTGGGCAATGGGTGTCCATATTTCCAAGATGGCTGCCACCGCTTTTGAAAAAATGTCAATTTTATGATACGTCTGAAGACGACAATGGTTCACGAGCGGTATTTGACGATGTAGATTGTTTCAGAAGTCAAGGATGAAAC
>CM068953.1:105751957-105763305 GCA_035128595.1 Eptatretus atami
AAGAGAGAATACACCTGCCCGTGACGCCCCCTTCAAGTTTGTTTTTACGCTGATTTCATCAAAGTCTGGATAATCCGAGGAGTGCGAAATGCCATATAGCCTATATGACGTTATATTGTTCCTGGAATGTTCCAGAGGAAGTTTTGCACCAAAGGTCATATCCTTTGACCTTTAAAGTTCACAAAGGTCAAATTTTCAAAGTTGTGGGAATCGAACCGGGTTTTCGACCTTCTTCGACAAACTAACTCCAATAAGCTATAGCACGTATCCTGTTTCCTTATTTTAATGTCCACAACATTGTTTTGTGATCTTTAAGGTTATGCAAAGGTCAAATTTTGAAGGTTGGTGAACGAAACTGGTTTTCGACATTTTGCAGCTAATAACCTGTCACTCGTACCACATCATGTTGATCATTTTTATAACTTGGTCAAACATTATCAACATTTGGTGAAGGCATGATAGGCTTTGCAACGACAGCCTTTCGCCAAACATATGTTTGATAACATGCTCGCATGACATGCTGCCTGAGTGCATCAGCTGTAGGGGCAGGGCTTCAGTCTTGGTTTGCTTCTTGCAGAAGAGTTGATATCTTAACTTATTAATTTCAGTGACTCTCTGTATTGGATCATACAATGCAATGAGTAAACAATTCTACCAGATGGAATGCATCATCTGATAGGCCTGGCTCTGATCGCAGACTCTGAGCTAATCCCTTCAAAATCGTTCTGGGCCTTTTTTGATTATTTTGCCATGGTATGTTTTGCCTTTCCTTATGCAGCGACTAAACTGAAAATAAATTTGAACAATCAGCCAGCGCTGTATCTTAAATTTTGTCAAAGGGATGCAATAGAGGGATATACTATGATCTGTAAGACACAATTACACCCAGAATTTAATAAATGATAAATAAGCTTAATTATATGCCTGGGAAGTAGTTTTACAGTGCACAATAATTTTAAAATGATTCTTTAGTGTAAATGTCAAAATCTTGTAAATGTTGGCCTACTCTCAAAATGGCTGATTAGTAAGACAACAAATATACCAAAGCTCAAACAAAAAAGGCAAGAAAATAATATATCTTGCCTCTTGTCAGCACCAAACAATACTCTCATAAAATTAAATGAATCGCGGAAAAAAGAATTGAAAAATGAAACAAAATTTTATGAAAATTTAGACAAAATATATATTTTTTAATACAACAAAATATTTTTCAAATGCAACAATTAAATGACTTGATGGATTTAATGGCGTTCAAACATCAGACTGAAGTAAACAAGCTTTATTTCTCTTTAGTTGAAGTAGTCTTATTTTGCTCTTTAGGAAGTAGTCTTTTTCCTTTTTTTTTCAAGTTTTTTTGTCATTCTTCACAATGACAGCTTATCAGTCAAATGGAGGCTGCCAAAATTGGCTGCTTACACTCCTGCGCGAGGAACACAGATTATCGAAGTATAATTCTCCGCGCAGGAGTGTAAGCTTTATATAAACTATTTTATTTTTAGAGAAACAGGGATGTTTGGATCCTCAAATGTAAACATTTTTTGAAGTGCATAATGTTTGTTTTATCATTTTGCAGCTTTGTACTTTTGTAAACAAGTTTATATAGTTTTTTGAATAATTTTGGTTATGTTTCCTTTTATGTATATCTAGAATTTTTTTTAATCAGTTAAATTGGTTAAAAAAAACATTTACACATGTTATGATGCTGAAATGAGGTGAAAACAGTACATAAGTCAATAAATTTTGTTCAATAAAAAGAACATTTTCACATTGATGAACAAATTCATAACTAATCATATTTGGTGAGTCGAAGTAGCTCAAATCTGGAGAGTAGGATCCCCAATATATTAGTCAGAACCAACAGTCTTTTCAAGCTTGAATTTTATAAACTGTTGAACATAAAATATAAAATGTACAGCAGGGCTGTATTTAGATGGTTCAAAGTTTAATCTTTTCAACCTTGCTTACATGTCCCAAGTATTTATTTGTACATTAGTTTAAAAATGTAAGAAAAGTTACTGATTGCATTGATTGTAGCAATCTTGAAAAAAAGGAGTGTAGTTGCACTTTCTGAATCAATTATATCATCATTGCACAGTTTGCCCCAGATAGTAGTGGTATAGCCACAAGAATTATGTGCTAATGACACAAGAGTCCGAGATATGAGCAAAAATGTATTTTTCAGTAATGGCGGCATGGCCATTTCTGCCCCGAGGGGGTCCAATCCCGAAACCAAATTACTATTTGCATTTGCAAATACCTTTACATGGTTATTGAATCACTGAAACTGATTTTATGGTAGTCACTCAGTAATTATGTTTCCAGCATATTATGTAGGCCAATAATCATAAAATAGCATTTTTATCAAATGCGGGGTTGGCCATTTGAAAATATGGCTGCCCGTCGCCAGTTTTAGCATGCAAACCATGACATTGGATAGCTTACCTGATTTAGTGTGTTATAGACACTGAATTATCTCTATCTTACTCTATGCCGAGTATTTATAAAAAATGTTTGAATATGGCCGGGCGGTGGCCATCTTGATCGCCATTTTTGACACTTTGGCATAGATTTGACTCCACAACGGTCAATTCATAATGCTGACATATTCCCTAAGACATTGGACACACGCAATAAGTACTCTCGGTGACAACTGCGAAAACTAGCAGCTTTTGAGGAACAGCTACCAGACTATAAGGAAGGTGTGGACAGATGTGTGTATGGAGTTTCACCATAGTGGACAGTCTTAGGACAGGGGCATAGCTTAGAGGTAAAAAAGAGAGCTGGGACAGTTTTTAAGGCAGGGGTTTCAGTCTGGTTATACATGGAATGTTCTCCCAGAAAGCTAGTGCCATTGAGGGGGTGGGTAAGTTTAAATGGAATTGGATGGATACTGGATGCTTGGATTAGACAGGGTATGGAATATTGGCTGGAATTGTAGGTAGCGTGTTGTGGATGGCTGATGAAACTAGGGTTAATGCCGACAGGCATGATGGGCAGAGGCCTCCGTTGGCTCAAAAGTTCCTGTATACCCTGTACAAGATGACAATCAGTTTCTAAGTAAGTCTCAATATTTTGGAAGAAACATTCCAGTCAAAATGTGTTTTTCACAGACATACTTTTTATTGGTAGTACGCTTGTTTCAAATTCTTATCCCTCTTTAACCTGCTACTACGATTGTTTTTTTTTGATTTTTTTTTCTGAATATATAGATCGAGTGTCTGGAGTGAAGCGACACATACTCTTTCTGCAATGGTGTTCGAAATATATTGATGATGGTTGTAACCATTATCTGTCACCTTGGTTACAAATGTATGCATGTTGACTTCTTTTTTTTATCACATGAATCTGTTTTTGTTTTTTAAATGAATGCACATCAACTTTACTTGGGATCATTACGTTCAAAGGTGTTGAAGTAAAAACTTTCACTTATCTTCACCATAATAATTGAGACAGCTTTCTCGCTTAGTTGTTCAGCTGTTGATCCTGAAGTGTCCCAACCCGGACACGCTGTAGCGCATACCTTGAGATGCACAACAAATACAATGTGAACTTGTTTTTAGTTTTTATTCCAGTAAATGTGCTCTTTTTGAAATGTCAATTTCCATTGTACAATCTGAGAAGTTTGAAATTTCATCCTGCATAACACTTCAATATCGCAGAGTCTTGACATCATGCACCTTCAGGGAATATTGTACAGGGGTGAATATTGTACCCTAGCCCCACTGATATTGATAAACTTGCATGGTTTCGCTGTGTTTCTCGTACACATGCTTTTGCTTTGTTGGAGGATGAAAAATCTGTCCTTTTGCTGTTGGGTGTCAGGTGATTGTGTACAAAACAAGCAGGTTCTGGTGAACAAGTCGATGCGCGACTGTGACCGAGACACCTTCCAAGGTGCTGGGCAGCCTAGCAGTTCAGTACAAAGACGTTTCCAAGTTGTGTAAGTTTGTGCAACTTTCGCTGCTGCAACCTTTTTGGATAATCGTCCTATCTTTGTCACGTGTCACATCTGTGTCCTTGTTTTCCTGGTGGCAAGTCCAAGCCTAACAAGGATTGTGGATTTGCATCGTGCCTCTTGCATTTGCAACACTTTTTAGATACAAGGGTTGCTGTGGATTCTAAATCGAGAAAGTGATATCTCATCCAACAACGAAGATGCCTTTCTTATCAAGATTCTACTGCGGCAGGACCCGTCGACTCTGAGATCGGAGACAAGTTCAGTAGCCGACATGGCCAGAAAGGTGACCATGTGATAGATATTGTTCCCCTTTAGCCACTTTATTTATTTTATTTATATTTCTCATTGAAGCTCATTTTCTTGGCATTTCGTTTTTCGTTTTATTACGGACGTTTCACACCAATTGATTTGGCATCTTTCTGTCTAACTGGGTATGCTACTGTCTATCTCCAAGGTGTGTGTGGCCTCATTGTGCCCAGCATGAATATCCATTTTCTGACATGGGAATCTGCCTGATGTAATCATGAACCCACATGGATTTCCTTCACGAATGACTGTGAGTTTCCATGGATAAAGAGTCGAAAGAAAACTGCTGTTGCCTTTTAATTTTTTTTTTATTTTTGGTTGTGTAATGTTCAAAGAGACAGAAAACTAAGGTTTATTTTAGGATGAGATTTTGAAGTACAAACTGAAGGTGTGTTGTATTCGAATACAAGGAAATGACTCTAGACATGTTGTGCTTCTTAATGATAAAATAATATAATACAATGTGCATTTTATGTTTTACATCTTAATCGCAATGCCTGAAAGCAAAACTTTTGACTCCTTCTGAACTGTCAAGCAAACAACGTTTTATACAAAATTGAAGCACATGGAATGGTGAGGTGACACTTCTGAACACTACGTAGTCATTGGGGCACAGTTGGTTAATAACAATCCTTTGAGGGAGGGAAGGGAGAGGGGAGAACCTGTTAACTACCTTCTAGGATGTTTGGATTAGCCTGGATTAATTGGGGGCGGGGGGGGGGCAGACAGTTCCACATGTGGAGAAGTGATGAACAGAGTGGAGGTGGTGGAAAGGTTGGACTTTGAGAGTTAAACCAGGAGAGGGGTTCTGTTGAAAATGCATGAGATGTAAACTTTTTTTTGGTGAAGTGTAATTGGAACAACGAATCTTTTGATTTTTTCTTTTTCTTTCCCCTCTATATTTTGGCATGGTGTACAAGATTTGGATCACTGGAGCAGTTTTTGTTGTGTTCGTGTTTTATTACTATATTTCCACCTCTCAACTATTGAACCCATGTCAATATTACCAGCTTTCTGCAATGGTGTTGATAAACAGGGCACCCTGTGTTGGGATTCCATTCCACAGTTAACGAGGTTTCTGAAATGTAGCCGGAAAAAAATGCATTAAAATCATTTGAACTGGGCAAGGCAAGCCGTCTTCCATGTCGGATTGTAATCCGACGTGGAAATGGGATGGTTTTCCAGCTCAACATTCAGGATGGAATTCAGGCGTGTTGAGTCCCAATGAACAAGAAACGCGTACATCATAAATTCCACTTCGAAGGAAATTGCCACAAAAGCTTTTGGAGCTCTCAGGCTGACTTGCACTTTGTGGAGCAGTGTAGCACCTGACCTGATGTTTAGCAGTCGGCTGTTGTATGTTATGTTATTTATTTATTATAACAGCCTGTGTTAGGTTGGACATTGCATTGAAATTTTTGATTTGTAAATGGGTATGATGGTGTATCATTAATATAACTGATCCTGGCTTCAGATATGCAATTATTCATCCATTATATAAATATTCCCTGTCTAGCATTGTGTTTGCCGTCTAGGTGGATGTTTAAAACTGGGTGTCGGCTATTCTACTCTTGTTGGTTGAGTGTAATGATCTTAAAGTTGGTCCTTTTGTGAGACAAGTGAGCTATCGCAGCTCCTGAACAAATTGAATTCTTCCTGTATTGTGGTTAGCAGGTGTCTGTTTTGAAGACTCCTTGATGCCAGATTACACAGTCACTGTCTGAAAGTGTGGTTGCTGTCTGCGCAGAGTTTCTGTACACACGCAAACCAGGTGGTTCATCTTTAAATGCAGTTAATACTTTGTTGTTTGTTTATGTGGCTCCAGAACTTTATCACAAACCCTTGACACTTTGTCTCTTGCTTGAGCTGTATCGGCATGAATAACACTTACCATTTCTTCCTGAAGGAACATATTTGAAGCTTTTCTTTCTTACAAGTCCGACCAAACGTCTTCTTGCACAGTTATCAAATTACTCAACGTTGTTATTCATCCGTTATGAATGTCAGGAAACTAAATGGTTCTTGTATTGTTTGCGCCATTTATCCTTTTGTGAAATTTCAAATCTGTTTGTGTGATACAGTTTAATCCTTCCTTTCTTCACTGATAAAAGTGGGTGTGGGGTTTGGTGATAAGTTACATATTGTGTTCAGTGTGTAATGTTTGCTTTATTTAGGTGGGGAAGCTGATTGAGCTGTTGGCTGGAAAGGCAGGTGTGTTGGACGGTCGTTTCCATTACGGACAGCATTTGGTGGCAGCCGCGTGAAGGACGTCTGTGAGCACCTGATCCGTTATGGCTACAACTACCAGGGGAAAGATTTTGTGACTCTGGAATAACGGGGGTAAAACAGATTGAAACAATGCTACAAAAAATAGTGAGCACTGATTTTTTTTGTGGTTTTTAAAGATAAAATTCTCACAGAGCCGGAGAATTGAAGCTTGTGTACAGTCCTTGAAGCTCTGTCATTCGGTTGGCAGGATTGCCCATTCACCTCAAAGTGTCTTGCCTGGGTTTGAATCTTGGCACAGCTATCTATATACTGTCGCTCGGTGTTTCACAGCAGAGACGATTCATTAATGCGTCTCAAATGGACGTTAACCTGGATGATCCGTTGCCAGCATTAGTGGTGGACATTAAAGGTCCATTGCAATAGAAAAACTTTTTTGGGTTATTATAATGAATCTGTAAGTAATATATCAAGACCTAAACATGGTTTATGTTTCAATTATTTTTTTAATGGTTTTGTTAAAAAATTAAATTCTGGTTGGTACCACCCCAAAAATTCTGGCAGAACCTACCTGGTGGCGTAATCCTTGTACGCTATTCAGGAGTGATTGTTTAGTTGTGGAATTTAAAAGACATGTTGTAACATTGTCAACGGATAGTTTTGTGAAATGCGCTAAGAAATGGCAGCCTGACTCGTTTCAGAATTGTCAGGAAGTGAATCTGAGGAAATGTTTTCCAATGTAGAATCTTGTGACTATTATGCTGTACTCGTCAGCCTGCATGTGTTTATTTCCCGCCATCCATTGGTCGAGCCTGTGGGCTGAGGCTACTCACATTTTTCAGTGATCACCGAACGCTATTCGTGGCCATTGGCACCAACTTCTAACTGCGTGTGGTTTGGATGGTTTCGGGTTGTCCGCGTGCGTCTCATCCATGGTTGGTCACATCGTGGCGTTTCATCCATCCATGATCAATTTTTGTTTCCGTGATAATTTGTGAACCACTGAAGGATTTTCAACAACTTCGTACAAGGTGTATTATGATGAACTGATTATATTTTAGGGTTCAAAGGGTCAAGGTATGTTACCTTCAGCTGAAAGTAGTAGATTTTAGTTACCACGATAACCTGTCTCTTAGAGCTTTTGACAAACCTTGGTGCAGCATGTACTATGATGCAAAGAGGACCGATACATATTTGGGGTTAAAGGTCGCGTTACTTCAGCTGAAAGCAGAGTTTTTGTTCTGATTTTACCAACTTTGTACAAAGGTGTATTACGAGGCAAAGATGAACTGATTAGATTTTGGTTTCAAAGGGTTAAAGTTCTTGAACAATTACTCAAATGCAGCTGAAAGTAGCAGATTTCCGTTACCGCGATAACTTGTAAACCACTGAAGGGATTTGACCATGCTGCCACAAGTATGGACTGTATTACAAAGACAACTGATTCAATTTTAGATCTGAAAAGGTCATATTCTTTTAAAAAAATTTTTGCTGGGAGAGGAGGTGAAGGAAGATGGTGAAAGGTCATAACGAAAGAATGAGCGAGGGAAAATGAGGGTGTCGGACAAAAAAATCGGACTGTCAAACAAATCGTAAATCGTTCATATGCGAGCCATCTGGCATTAGTGAATACTGTCAGACCCGACATTCGATGATGATAAGTTCTAAAAAAGCGGTGAATGTCGGGGTGTTGTTTCAATGGGGGATAAGGGGATAGGTTCATGGTGGCCTGATCATGGTTCATGGTGGTTCGTGAATTCATAAGGGAAATGAAAATCATGTGAATACTCGAAGCACAGGGCCGTTAAATGTGAACCAGTCACATTTTATGAAAGCAAATAGCAGGGTCGTGAATAGCGGAACCGGAGTGTCGGGGTCTAAGTACTTTATGTTGACATAAATGGTCCGTGAGTGAATTTGGGATTCATTTCTTTCTTCTATCGTGGACGATGAAATGCTATTTGAAAGTGTGCATGGGCACTTGCAGTCCGTGCATACACTCGAATGCAAGTGTTTCCGGAATGACGTTACAAAAGGGTCAATTATGATCCCTTCATATTTTGGGGGGGAAATAGGGCAAAAAACTCTGAAAACAGATAATTTTCGTACTTTTTTATTCAAGAAAACGATGGAACGTGTTTGAGAAACAAACTTATTCGTTAAACCAAATGTGAAGTTGTACTTGCACTGGCTTTAGAAGATCTCCGGTATCTTCACAAAAGTAGCAAGTATCTGGCATCCTTGCCAAATCCAAATTCCTGCCTAACCTACTGTGCAAAATGGTCTGTTATGAAATTCTGCAGAACTCAATCGTTCTACAATACCCATAGTACAAATTCCACGGTCGCATTTTTGAGGTCAGAGGAGGCATTGATCAGATGGAAAGCCGTGTCCTCAGCAAGTAATGCTACTCCTCGCTTTGTGCTCATAAACAAAGAAAGATTATTCTTGTATATTGTGTTGAGCACAATTTTTTTTAATTTGCTTTTGTATTACACTGTGCTCAGCATCGATGGAGATGCATAATACTTAGGCCAGATATACAATACAAAATTATATCATTACTTATATATATATAATATATATATATCAGGGTGTGTCTAATGATATACATAAAATTTTAAAGTTTGTATTTTATATCGAGGCAGGTAAAAATTTGTGTGCACTTATACAAAAACTATATCGAATTCAAAACTTGATAGCACACATTTATACTCTTCAACGAGACAAAGGCTATAACACAGTTGGCGCTCAAAGCCGGTCATGCTCGTGTTTACTGCATGTGTGTGGCCACCCATAATATTTTTTTGGTGACACACAAAGAAAAAGATAAACATAAATAATTATTAATTTAATTTGTTTTTGTGGTTACCCTCTCCAAAGCGCCCCCACAATGCACAGCACATCTAGCCTGTGAGCCTGACGTGCACAGACAGCCACACATTCGACGACAGCTTCATCAATAAATGTGTAACACAAATTTTATATCGCAGGGCATTGGCTGCAGGCATTACAGTTTATTATTTATCTCGACCTGCCCTGTTGATGTAATCTTGTGATGCTATTCATTCAATGTTGGCTGTTTGCACCTTGTTGCTTCTTTGCCGGAAAGTGGCAAGTTAACTAGGAAAAAGACTGAGATTGATTGATTGGTGACAAGAAGATCACTTCAGTTGTGCTAGCTACACTTCATGGAGAGTGTCAAGGTGGCTGTTTGATTTCATATACAAGAAACAAATAGTTAAATGACAGTGTGAAGGAAAAGTTCACAATGGTCTACAAATTGGATCGAGCGGATACACACGGGCTTAAGAAATCATCTCTGGATCAGCTACGACTCTTCACAAGGAAGGAGGGCCTGAAAAAAAAAATCACAAGGAAGTCAGGAAGAAAGGGAAAGCGTGATGCTTCAGGGATTCTTTGACAATGTCTTTGATATTGCACTGACAGTGCACATGACGATTGATAAGATAGTAAGGACGGCAGTTTTGAGAGCTCAGCGTGAAAAAGGACGCATGTGTGATTGCACGAATTTGACGGTGAAACTCCAAGCAAGAAGAGAGTAACATGGCCGAGTACAGCAGCAGTGCAGTGCGTTGAGGAACAACATCATGCAAAGCTCAGCAGCAGTGAAGATGTTTAAGTGCTTGATTCATCATCTGACGAACAGCATTATCTGCAGATTAGCTCAGAAGAAGACCAAAGAAACTTCAACATCTTCTGGATCACGCGGCGGAAAAGGGAACAAATCTCTGTAGTTAAACGTGAAGTGTTGAGCAGCGCGCTATGGATCGATCAAAACAGCAGCAGGAATGACTATATATTTTTTCTGCCATGGCTACGTCCCTATCGATTTACAAGCACCAGTAGTAATACTGATGATCAGTCCTCTTCAGTTAAACGAGCATGAAAGAGTTCAACGTGCAGTCTAGCAGCCGAGATTCGTGAATCTTTTCATCACACTCGTTCCACTACATTGGCACTGGGATGGCAAGATAAGCCCAGATTAAACAGGAATGACAACTGTCTCTGTGGTCGACTCTTTATGGTGTATGGCAGAAGGTACCAAGGCTTCTGCCATCTCGAAGCTATATCTCGGCAACTGCTGCATTATGGCAGATGGCTGTATGCTGAGATAGAGGGCTGGAAATGGAACAGAATATTTTGCGCTATTTTCGAACAACAGCAAGTAAGTACAGTATTAAAGGGCGCGTTGCATAAACTCGAACAGAGTTAGTGAAAGTCTTCTTGAACCTTGGCCTGTTGAATCACATGTCTGAAATTTTTTGGAAAGGTTTTTCACTGATGTTGTTTTTTAGTCTCCAAAATCGAAATCTTCAGTCATTTCCGTGATTTCTGGCCAACCAATTGATAATCAAGTATCGCACAGCTTTGGTGTGAAGATGCATCAGAGCAGTAGATGATTTCGAGAGTATCATCACCTTTGCCATGCAGCAATGAATACTAAGCACCCAGAATGACTACGGAGCTCTTGCAGTTAAAGTCATCTCTAGGAGCGTACTCACAAAGAGATTTAGGTTCAGGTACCAGGGGCAGTTCACCGTGCGGTTGGAGGACGTCCATTTTGGCCATCAAGATGTTGTTTCAGGATAGTTTCACATCCACGCGCCAGAGCACACGAGGGCTCTGTTACATCCGACTCTGTGGTGTTGGAGCACTTATTCGAGTGTCACTTTTTGTGACGACATACGTATGTTAAATACTGTTCACTTCCATAGCCGCAGCCCAAGGAAATGATCTTCAATCTTGAAGGCCTGCATAGCTACCCAGACAAGGAAGTCTCAATAGCTGTTTGACTTCATTTATCAAACCTGTGGTATTTGTCGGAGACTTGATT
>CM068953.1:105794665-105806146 GCA_035128595.1 Eptatretus atami
TGCTTTTGTTGCATAATTGTATGGCTGTGAATTTGTGCTTGCTTTGTGTCTGTGTGTGTGAATAAAATGCTTGCTTGTTGAACTGTTCCCGCTCTGCTTCGTCTTTTGCCGAATGAAACCTCATCGCTGAACTCGCGTATCGCCTCGAGGAGGTACAACAAGAGTCTTTGTCCTGTGTGCCTCAAACAGCCAGTGATGAGTAACCAACTGGTCCCGGCAAGAACCAAACCGAGTTAACCTCTCTGTCCTTCATTTCTACATTCTTATATCTTTCGGTGTGTACTGTTTTCTACTTGTGCGTTGAGGCTCGTTAGTTTAAGTTATGCTATGTCATCATCTCATCGCTATTCCAATACCTCAATGAGGCCACTCCTCTTGTTGTACATTGAAGGTGTGGTTGTGTTAGGACAACTCAAGTAAGAGCAGAGGAAAACAAAACAAAAAAACGGCCTAAACACAGACGAGACTCCTCTCGAATGTGGAAGGTATACAAATAAAATAGGAAGAGAAAAAAGATGAACATGGTACCCTCCGACACGAGCGGGGTTACACAGGAGTGACAAAAATGGGACACGACAGGGACTCAGGTCACTTACCGACAGAGACTTTTCAGGAAGGAAAGCAGGGAATTTTGAAGGAGGGTGGTATGGTGGATTAATGGGTAGAAAAGATTGTGGTTTGGGTGGGCAAGATAAAGATGGTTGGTGAACAGCTGTTTTGAAGGCTGGGAGGGAAGGTGCGTATTTAAGAGAGTGTGGGAGGTTGTTCCAAAGGTGGGGAAAAAAGAATGAAAGAGTGAAGATGAGTAGTGATTCTTTATTTTGGTGTTTTACCAGGAAGGGGTTGCTTGGCAGACTTTGAGCGCCCCTGCGCCATGATGTTGGGGGCTGGTGGGGGGGCATATCTCAGATAGAGCAGGGGTCGGGGAGGCTGTGAGGCTGGAGCTGCAGACTGTTAGAAACAAAGACCACCGACCTGCCTGCGGTGAATGAGATCGAGAGACCCAAAGGACTCATCCTCATGCGGGAATACCAATGATCCTAAATGGCCTTGGTTTCCACGGCGTGAAGCTGAGAAAGGTGAAGGGCAGGAGCACCCATCCCAGAGGTGGGAGCAGTACTCCATTTCAGGCTGTGGACGAAGCTTGTTTGTGTAGGAACTCAGGTGTGCCAAGGAAGGACTGTGCACGATGGAGGGATTCCCAGTCGGCGACCTGGGCTTTTTGGAGGCCAGCTTGGAAATTTGGGCTTTCCCTGGAAAGATCATGGCAGATGTGAGACCCAGAAGCTTGAATGAAAGAACTTCAAGAGGATTGTTGAGAAAGTGGATTGGGTTGGGGGAGTTTTCCAGATTGATTCCCTTTAGGAAGACAGTGGTGAGTGTGAGGTCTACATCTGTTGTGTTTCACGGAATAACAAAAATTTGCGTATCTCTTTTGGTGATTAGGAGATTCCCAAGTATGGCACCGTCCAAAAGAAGAAATAATCACTCTACCTGCTTAAAGTTAGTGTCAAGTTTTCCGCAACACCAGGTGGCATTGAGTGCTGTGTTGGCGGGATCTCTGCTTGCTGATCAGACGGTTAATGCAAGCTGTGTACCAAGGACATGCTGAGATTTCATCATCCCACCTGCTGAGAGGTGTTGGTAAAAATGTAATCTTTCCAGCATGACCCTGACTGGAACGACATAGGCGCAACTGGAAGAACGACCATGGACTGGATGTTCATAGTACACAGTCTACAATGGCACGGCTCTTCTGCACCTAACATTGTGCTTTCTTCGATGTCCTGCAAGCTTTCTGCAGCTGGGCATTGTTGTCTTCGATGTCCTTGCAAGCTCACTAGACTTTAAATGCCAATACGGGAATCTATGGCCCACTGTCAAATGCAAGCCGAAAATGCACTCCAAGTGCCAAATTGCTTCAGGGGGAACTGAAGGATAAACTGGTCCTTTGCTGGGAATCCATCATGGTTAAATAATGAACCCAACTTGTAAAAATCAATGCTTCACCACTAAAAGCTGTGATTCAAAAGCTAAAGGAGACCAACCCAAGTATTGAAGCAATTTCTCCTGTTTCTTGGCCTGAAAACACATTTCTAATTTTGTGGAATAAAAGTTAAATGGATATTCTTATATTTGAAATGACTGCCCTGTGTTCAAATATCATTGTTTGCTGAAAGGAGGATATTTTTATGATTTTTACAAACTTTTCTGAGAAGAATTCTTGTTTGTTCTTCTTTAGATGTCTGATGTCTCAGACAAATTGAAGCTCTTTGCTAATTTATAAGGAATTTGTTGAGCATGCCAGGTTTCTCGCTGTGTTGTTCTAATTTTCTGAAGCAGACTTGTACTTCTTATTCTCAATTCATTTACTTCATTTAATTTGATCAAGCAGTTTCCCCAAAAATATTATTTTTGTGTGTTTTGCCCTGGATGCGTTCTCATCACATCCGGTATTCTTTATGTAGCAATTGAAGCATTCACCAGTGGAACTGGCTTCCTCCAGTTTATTTGCTATAAAACAGTTTCCAACCTTTTGAACAACCTGGCCTTTCCTTTGTTAATAGTTTGAAAATAAATGTAAAATTTTTGACCAAAAACTTCCGTTGGATTTCAGTTTTTGGATTTATTGGCTAGCTGCCGTTGTAGAAAATGCTATTCAGACAATTCTGGCCCCGGCCCCCCCCGGGGCAATTTTTTCTGGTTTTTGGGTGTGTTCAGGCAGCCAACAGAGGGCGCTCACGCGGAATGGTGGCTTGCGCCTTGGTTGAAATGCGAGCGCGATTGTTGATGGTTATAGGGGCCAGCATGTTTACTGTCGAGACCGGACCTAAGATCTCGAGTGATGCCTTTGAAGTGGATGTTTTGTGGCCAGTGTTGGACTCATTGGGTTATTCTGGCTCGGTATATAGCGATAGTACCTACCCTCTTTGCACTTCCTCCAACCTACCAAACCCCATTTCCTTTTACTCTGTTTTATCTCTGCAATGTCTTTCATTTGTTTCCTTGCCTTCCCCCATCCCCAAGCTCTCTTCTCCTATGCCTCAACTCCCAGACTCCAATTTATCTTCATGATTCTTACCCCCCCCCCCTTTCTCTGTGTTTAGCAATAGATTGGCTTTATGTGCCGCATGAATATAATGTCAACACCTGTCTTGTTTACTCCCCACTGTGGCAGGTGTAATTATTGCAAGTCCTCATTGTCAATCTCATTCCTTGCGCATCCCCTATGCCTGCAAGCTGCTCTTCAGGAGCTTCAGTCCCATTGAACATAATTCCCCGCCTAATGCTGACCAAGACAACGAATAGTGCCACTGGGCAGTGTTCGCGCTCTCATGCCCACGAAAAGATTGACGAGCCTGATGACATGCCGTAAAGGATTGACACCATTTTTGCAGGTGACTTGCAGATGCTTGAACTCGTAATTTGCAAACTGCTCGAGGTCTTCAATAAATATAGTAATAGATGTGCAAGCATCTTTTTCAGCTTTGCAAGCAAATATTGCCTAACTTTTTGAGGTGGATGGGTGAGTGGCGTTCATAATATTTTACTATTCGTGTGTTTTTCAGATGGCTTTAAATTACACTGTTAACATTGAAATTTGCAATATGTAGCATCTCTTTTGGCGGTAGTTAATGATTTGATTACTTTTACCCTTGGATAAATGGCATAAGCATATAGTTTTTATTGCTTTACAACGTTGAATATTGCGAGGAGTGCTTTATCGAAAGGGAAAGCACTAGTTGTAATTATATCAGTTTGATATTGATGGTTTTCAAAAGGCTAGGGATTAGAACTAGCTAATAAATTAATTTGACTCACAAAACAAAAGGCAAATTAAAAAATGAGAATTTAGATTGTTCATTCTTGGAGTTTTCACTTCACATTATTATGAGATTCGAATAGAACAGTAAGCAGGAAATGAAACTTCAGTCGATTCCAAGTGATTTTATGAGGGGCTCCTCATTTCGATCTGCTTCACTGATTGGAGTGGATATTCCATGCTGTACATGCTTAAAGATGAGATTTTTATTCATTTTTTGGCCTCTAGGAATCAATTCGGTATTTGAATTTGCTTCAAATGGGTGTATTTTTGTCTTATGGATATGGAGAAAAAATTGTAAATGATCAGTTTTGTTACAGGATTCGTTTTTGCAAAACCCACTTTTGTTTTTATTTAAAGAACAATTATTGTTGGTTTGTATTTTAAATAGCAGTAACGCATATTGGGCTTGTTTTGGAGGGAGAGGGTGGAGGATGAAGGTACCACTAGGCTCTTCAACGCGAGGCTGTGCTCCAGAGGGAGATAAATATTCTGCTGGAAACAGTTTGGTCTTGTGTTTAAAATTTTTTCTTTCTGTGAAAGACTCCTGCTTTTTTTACTTTGGTAAATAAACAACTCTCATTACACCTTTTCGTTTTGTTTGGTTAATTAATGATTTTTGACAATAATGCAATGGATTATTCGGGGTACAACATTTGTTTGCAAACATGAATTTTGAACGGCACTCGGTGGAGCGCCATACCGCGCCAGGCCTGGAACAGTTTACAATTTACATCCCACCGATAGGCCACATCTGCATGTGGACCGAGACCAGAAATGGAATTCTTGTTTCCTTGTCGTCCGTACCCAATTTCATTTGCCTCCTCTTGTCATAACTCGTCCACATGTTTGGAAGATATCATGCTTATATATCGTTTTTGATCCCATTCTCAATGGTGAAAAAATTCACCTTTAAAATTTTTTTTAAATTCTCTTATCCGGATCCGGATCCGGATTTGGATCTTCACCAAAATCAATCAATTCTTGTCACATACCAAAACTGTCCAACCAGGTTTCGGTCCAAATCTGTCCACAAACTTTTTTGAGATATCGTGCTCAACAGACAACAGGGGTGAAGAAACCTCCGTCCACCGAGCAGATGGATGATATATATGTATATATAGCTGGACTGTGAGGAAGCATGAGCTAAGAAATATAAAATAATTTACTTGAAGGATGAGGATATTACCTTAACTCGTACCATTCTTTTAACAATCCCCAGGTAAATGTGTTTATCTTTGGTGGGAGAAACTACAAACTACAACCCATGTTGGAGAAACAATTTGAAGTGGAGATTGAATAATGGATACTCTAATGGGGATTGGTCAACAATTCTTAAAACATAAGGACCTCATAGGTGTAATCCGCTTCTGCGTGGGAAATGTTGCAAGTGTGAAAAGATGCTCAGAAAGGAAATCTCGGTAAATACAGCTTATTCAAAGAAATAAGAAAGGTAAAACTCAACTATCCCCACAAGAAAACAAAAAAAATAACATGTGGGGTCAGGATTTCGAAAGTTTTAGCATAAAACATATTTGTTCCTAAATATATACAAGTATAGAAGCGATTGATAGTATCTACAATTGGAATGATAACCATCATCATCCTCAAACTCCACCAAAAAGGAAGACTACTTCAGGTAAATGGCCCATCACAGGAACAGACTTTAATTACAAAGGAACAAAAAGTTTTGAAATAAGTAATCAACAAAACTTCCTTGAATTTATCGATAGTTTCTTGTTGTGTGAAATTTACATTCACTAAGGCTGCTCAAAAAACCCACCCCAAACGCCAACACTTGTAAATGATTTCTTTCTGGAAAAATGTTTGACAGTGTTCGTTGGCTATATTGAAAAACACAATAAATGAAGCGGTTTGATTTATGTCTCTGCTGCATTTCAGAAATGATAAATTTACCCTGTATTCGTTTAGTGAAGAATGGGTAAGGGGGCTGTTGAAGGTTTATCCCCGATATAGCTATGGAACAAAACACTGACCCGGCTATAATCATAAGAACGTTTCAATGTTTAATGCATGAAACAAAAAACAGAGAAATAGTTTTCCGTGCAGTTCCTCTTCAAGGATATTTCGATTTTGTGATTATGATAAAGTTCTGGTATGTAACTTAAAATTTTGATTTCACTGACAAAAGAAATAACAATGGAAAACAGAGTGCTTTTTGTGTTGCTAATGCTTTTGGCTGATAAGAAGTTGTTGTAATGAGATGTATTTGGTATATCAGTGAATACACTTCTTACTCTGGAAAACGGAGGAGATGTTGAAATAGGAAGACTTTACTCAAAGAAGCTGCTGAATTATCAACCTGAAAAGGAGATGCCAACAAGTAAACTGAACCCAAACTACCTACCACTTGGAATTTGGGTGTTCTGGAAGGAAAGCATGCGTACTTGTGGCTCATATTTAAGGAACCAGATGGAGATAACGCGGACTGATTGAGAACAACACATTGGCTTGTAAATGCCAGGGGTTTTTCAAAACAACTTCGAGTTTCTCTGGATGAGGGACCATTTTGGTACCCGCGAGATAGATTTGGAAAATTGATTGGGATAAAATGATTATGCGGAAGCTGACAAGTCTTACAAAAAGGTTTGAGTTGAAAGTATTGGAAATAAAGAGCCCATTTTGGGATGTGGTTGTGTTTAAAAGCTTTATACAATCTTATGCGATTGACCTTGAGTTTCAAAAGGAAACTACAGAGCCAATAGAGTAGATGCTTCCCTGTACATTGAAAGAGCGAGAGCGAAGAAGTTGATGCATATTGGTTTGCTTTGGGAAGAAACTGCAGATGTTGATTAATGCAGGAAAATGGCACGATTGGTGAATATTACTTAATTGTTTGTTGGCAATTTAATAAGATGAGTGGCAAAGTTACCAAGGTGAGTCCATGTTAATCAAAGCAACATCGGAAAAACTTAAAAATTTATCATTCAAAATGTAAAACCTTGTTCTATTCAATGTTAATACAATTTCAAAATTAAAGGGGCTGTAGAATTGATGTTTTTTACTCACGTAGGGAGAACAATGGAAACCTTATATGACCACTGGTTGGCTACGAATGAAAATATTCAACCTATGTGAAGAAATTATGTCGATAAGGAGAAAATTGATGTAGTATCTACATTGGAGACAAAATTATAAGTTTGCCCAAAATACCAAGAATGTTATGATGAATTTTAGAGATGGTAGTGGAAATGCGTTCTCATTGGGTATTGCTTTTAATGATTAAGGCTGTAATATTACTTTGACAGTTATGGCCTTCCACCACCTATTGAAGTTGTAAAAATTTTAAGGGAAGGTGTTTTATCCGAGTTTCAAACACAAGCCATCGTTCGAAATGTCACGACAATTATGCTCATATGTGCCGTTTCATCTCAACAACGGGGATTTTTATGCACCATTTTAAATTTGCTAGAATATAAAAATGGGACATGTGGAAAAGCATGCGATCTACCTTTGGTGTGTTGCAAGAGTTGGATATGATGTCCAAATTGTTACACAAAAAGCACCAAGGCCAGAGCGCCAGAAATTATCGTTTACGCAAAATATCAATTATAGAATTCTTATAAATTAACCAATTTACCTGAGTCCCTCAGATGATGATTTACTGGTGAGATTAAATGATTTGGCAAAACGGCTAATTCTTCAAAAAATACAGAAATAGCAACATCAACGCCGAGTACTTCAACGTTCCAATAAAAATAGAATGTTTTAAAAGCAAGGGCATGTCGTCCATTATGAGTGTAGCACATTGGGTATTCGATATGCCTGGATTTAGGGTTATAATTGGTCATTTTTCAAAAAACCTACAAGACCTTGAACCAATTGAACATTCTCGCAAGGAAGATATTATCCGCTCTGCAGAAGCAAGAGATTTTGGAAGCACAATTACCAAACAACGAATAAAATAATTTGATTCAGAACAGAAGCTATGAAGCCTCGCTATGGTATATTATGAATTCAGGCAGAAACAGAGTTGCATGTAATAAGTAAGAGATTTTCAAACCAATATGGATTGTGAAGATGGGGCTTTGGTGTAGTGTATTTTCATCTTGACATTTCATATTATTTCTAAAGGAATAAAATACATATTAATGCCATGGCAGGAAGCGAGGAACTCTGCCAAGAAAATTACCATTTGTATCCAGGATACTTGTGAGCAAAAGGACAATTTTCAATTTTTTTAAGAAATATAATTTACAACATAAAAATGGAACAATTCTCAATAAGTAGTTGGTTTTACACTGATATTGCTCAACCTACAAATTCTGCGAATTTAATGACAATATTAAATAAACAAAAGGTAGTTTAAAATTTGCAAAACAAAGAGCTTTTGTAGAAACAGGTGAATAAATGTTCCTGGTTCCCCATTCTAAAGGGAAAAATAAATGACAGATTGTAGGAATATTGGCCAATCCTGATTGAATATATGTATGCTATTTCTATGGGAGATGGCCTCAAAGGTTAAAAAGGGATGTTTAATGAGGATGGGTTGGGGATGAGATAGAAGAAAAGGAACATGTTTTGAAACATTGGAGTCGTGAAGAACTTTTTAAAAGGTTAAAGAAATCTGGACCAAGAACGTTCAAAGGTGGAGAGGAAGCAATTAAAATGAGTGACTTAAGTGAAGGAGTGAAAACGTTTTGATTGAACTGAGAAGAGTTTCCTGAAAAAGTTGGAGGTTATAGCTGATTGAAAGATTGTAGATACGACTTCGACATTAGTTTCATCTTATCCTAAATAATGAGAGAAAAATATCTAAATTATTCCTTTAAGTACTTGGTATAGTAAGCTTTTATGGAGGAAAGTATGAAGACACCACTTCGTTTATCCGCTTTTGCCAAAGTTATGATCCAAATTTATGTTTGAAAGCGAAAAGCTTCTTTTAATCTGCATGAGTTAAAATAGAATGATCATTGTAGCCATGCCAGAAAGAAAACCGAGACTAGAGATATTCTCTTATTTCTAAAAGTAAAAATAAGAGTTATACAGAAGGATATGTTTACATTGTGTGGAACTAAAAAAGAGTCGATTCATTTCTAAGCAAAGAAAAGTTGAGGGATGTTACAACAATTGCTATCAGGAAAGTAAACTTACAATGACTGGATAGCCAGAGAACTGCATCGACAAGGCGTATTCGTTCTGTGGGGTCCTGGCAAAAACCTAGATAAAGAGATAAGATGAAGTTTGACCAATCCTAACCTTGGAGCAGACCAAAAAATAGGGTTTTGATGAAGTGTAGATGAAACACAATATTTGATTATGGGGAGTAGCACTACTTTAAAAAATAGAAACACAAAGCTCCGATAGAGAATATGTTGTATGATTTATCTTTGATACGAAATCCACGTTGAAGAGAGGAAAGTTGCATAGATTATCGTGAAGAAGATAATGCTAAATTAAGTCTAGGACTTGTGTTTCAACTTTGGCGCGAGCAAAAAAAAATGATGCCATTCAGCCTGAAGAGCAATTGGCCCGATGATCACATAAACCGATGATTACAAAGTTAAAAGAAGGAAGGTGTATTCCTACGAGGTTGATTACATTCTTGGTTGCTGACTTGATGAACTGATAAGCATAAGGGATATAAGTATTGCTTTCACCGTTATTGAGTTGAGGAGGGCTATATGCGTGGCGTGTTCCTTTGAAAAAACAATAAAATGGGAAGTACTCCATGTTTACCCTTCAATGGGATATTTAGTTAAAATAAAAGAAGCAAAATAAATATGGGATTGGATGAGGAAACAGGTTCCATTAATAGATTACACTGGGGACCAAAGTATTTTGTTGCATTGATACAAGCACTTGATCTTACAAAATAATTTGAGTGTGCTTGAATTCAAATCTGAAGTTAGGTTTCTCTCTTAGCTCTAGATTTTTATTTGCAATCCACCATATCAACATTTATTTGGTTAAGTTACAATTTTATTTAAAGCAAATTTACATTAAAACATATGTTACGGTTTGGAAATTCGCATTACACCATAAAGAGTCCTCAGGTGAGATATCCGATTAGGTCCATGTGTAGTTAGCCCACAACCCGTTGTATTAGAGGGAATTTATGTGATCCCATTCCGGCTGCCGACGCTTTGAGTTAGCCATTTTTATTGTTCTATCTTTTTATTTCAAAACAAACAGGCATCTTCAACAACCACGCCACCCCCCCACAGCTGCCAACCACACTACAACCACGCCACCTCACCATCTACGCTACCACATCTTCGCCACTCGCCATTCAATAGGCTCCGTCGGGTTACGAGCTCTGCGGAAGAACAAAAACCACCACGATGGCTCGGGGGTTTTCCCGCCTGTTTTCCCCGTCTTAAATTCTCCGCGCTGGTGTGATGAAGTGCGATCCGAAGCCGGGGGTCAAAGGTGAGAAAAGGTGGGGGGCCCTTCTTTTTGGGGGAATAATTCTCTGGCCCTGAGGCCAAAAACTGACTCCCCCGGCCCCCGCATGGGGCGGGGGGAGCGAGAGCGAGAGGGCACGCCCCCCCCCTTTGAGAGGGCTTCTCAAGAAGCTCGAGGGAGGCGGGGCCGAAACGGGGCGGAGCGGAAGGGCGGAGCCCTGCCGCTACAAAAGTGGACGCACGGACCTTTGGAGTAGGTAGGAGTAGTCTTTCGAGGCTTCCTGTCTCCTTGTCTTCGAGAGTTCCTGTGTTCTTCGGTTGTTTGAGCTTCTGGCTGGACGTCGTCTTCTTTCGTGGTGCTGCTTGTCTTGTCGGGGGAAGAGGTCCTGCGCTCGCGGGCTTGGCGAGCGGCCTTGTCAACGAAGGCACGGACTGGGAGACGCCGGCAGCGCCGGTTGTTAGTGGACCTGCGCGTTCCGGGACGAGGAGTGCCGGAGAGGGATTCGCGGCCGCGAGAGAGGTCGGGCCAGGCGCGACCACGGCTGACGGTCGTGGGAGAGGGACTCACCAGCCACGAAAAGGGGAAGTCGCGGACTTTCTTTTCTTTTTCCTTTGCTTTTTGTGTAAATGCTTGTTGGTGGTGCCTTCCGTAAAGTAGAACTGCGTAAGTGTTGCCGTGTGTCGGTCTTATCGGTTTTTAACTCTGCATTTGCTTTGTTTGCAAATCTAATTGTATGCTTGTAGATTTGTGCTTGCTTTGTGTCTTGTGTGGTGTGAATAAAATGCTTGCTTGTTGAAAACTGTCCCGCCTCTGCTTTCGTCTCACTTTATTTTTATTGACTCTCCATCTGCAATCGCGGTAAGAATTGGTAGTGGGTGTAAGTTCCCGGTAACTAATCCCGAACCGTCGAGGTCGACGATTAACTCCGCCTCGGTATCTCTGCAGTACGGAACGAACCGCTTAAGCGGTTCGTGTCCGAAGTCGACTGCCGGCGACGGTACGATCGCCCGATTAACCATCCGCGTAGTTACCTTAGGTAGGTCGAGTTGGCGAACACCCTATCCTACGGCGGTGGGCCGATTGGCACGATTGTGGTGATGTCGAAAGACCCACCCGTGGACTAGCTCCCGGCGTTTGTTCAAGAGAGGATTCACGACTGAATTGTCCGTCCGAGTGGGCGCGTGCCGCGATTCGAGTTACGTGGCCGATCGGCACGCCGGCCGGCGCGAATTCCGCAACACTAGTGTCAGAAGTTGGATTCAAATCCACCTCGGTCTCCAGCTAAATAC
>CM068953.1:105838153-105850403 GCA_035128595.1 Eptatretus atami
ACCAGGCATTTTGGAAGGAATCCAAGTAGTCCCCTCAGTGGCGGCCTCACCACCGATCCACGGGCATATGTGTGTGTGCGGAACGATATAAGGATTGTTACCATCAAAAATCGCTCACAAAGCTTCTAAGGAAATACTTAGAAACCTAATGGCAAGAAGCGGTATCCTGCAAACAAAGGTAGAGAACTTCGAACATCTCGTTCAAAAAAAGCTATACTTTTCAACTCCGCAGTTAACTCTCGAGACCCATATGCAGGCAGAGAAGGTTTGGTGGAGGAATTACTACCCAAATCCTCGACCATCGCCGCCAGCAAAGATGACTTTGAACCTTGCGAGATTACCATCAGTGTGAAACTCGTCATTTCTGGGCCTGAACAAGCAATCGCGTTTGATCGATACAGTGTATATTATTTACCCATATATGGCTAATGAAAGGATCTTTTTGGAGCCAACTGACCGATAGATGATTCCTGGCTGGCCATTGGCTGGTGCCCAAGCCCAATCATGAACATATCCAAAGAGGAGCGGCACGTACGACCCCTTCGAACACATGCGCTACGATATTAACTTTCATTGAACAATTCAAATTAAATGTTGCCTCATACTGAGGACGGCATAACTTCTGAGAAAAACGTCGAATCTTCTCCCAACTCCAAATTACTATGTCTGGTCGATTAAAAATTGCAATTCCCCAACAAATAACAGTTCTCAAACTAGAGCTAAGTTATGGTCTGCACTCCCACATTCCAACAAACAGCAAAGTGAACGATGACAAAAGTTCACCAGGATGACCCCATATCAATTCTGGTCAAAAAAAAGTATTTTCCACCTCTACCCCCCGTTTTGACCCTGTGGAACCTTAAACTCTCCCTGCAAATAGGGCAATTTATGTTCAAAAAAATAAAAATTCTTACAACATCATGTGGACATGTGTGGATATATTTCATTTAAAAAAAAAGTTTTAAAATTTGCCCATAATTACATTTTCAGGATTCACCCTTGCCCATAGCCCAAAAGGTTGAAGATTGTACCTTTTGCTATACATGGTGATTGTAACAACACAAGTTTTGGTGCAATTTCTACCCAACCATTGGGAGATAGCATGAGACAAACAGAATTCATAAAATGATCCACCCCCCCCCGCCCCAATCAAAATAATTAATGAGTAAATGCCCATATTTCAAAAAAGCACAGCGACTAATAAATAAAAGATGTAAAGCATCTCCTGTTCTGTTTAAGACCCAGTTAATAAATACTCCTCTTGATAATGCTTTTAATTATTTAGTTTATTACTTAGAAATCTAAAGATTCAAATCTAAAGATTTGTAAGTATATAGATGACTTCCGTTTCTGTTTGTTTGTGTGTTGTTCTGTTTGTAGGCACGATAACTCGAGAATGGAGAAGCTACCAATAGTCAAAATTAATAACGTGCTTCAGGAGGTGTGGCTAGTGCTGATTAGATTTTGGTCAAAAATCGTCAAAAAGGTCAAGGTCACAAGTGAGGTCAAATATTCGACTTTTTGGGTTGGTACGATACTCGAGAAACGGAAGAAGCTACCAAATGTCAATTACACCAACGTGATTTTCGGAGGGTGATGGCTAGTGCTGATTAGATTTGGTCCAAAATGGTCAAAGGTCAGGTTCACAGTGAGGTCCAAACTCCAAAAAATGATAAACTCGAGAAGGAAGAGCTACCAATGGAACATTACACCACGTGATTCGGAGGGTGGTGGCTCGCGCTGATAGTTTGGTCAAAATCGTCAAAGTTCAAGGTCACATTGAGGTCAAACATCCAAAACATATTGCGATTATGATGGTTTGGTACAGAATCATCGTATAAACTCTGGTTTGCGTCGCTAACCTTCTCGAGAAGACAGCTTTTATTACGACCAGTCAGAGGTCAAGTTGACGATTCGTAAGTAACCAGCAAATGACGCTTGTTTGTTGTTTGTGTGTTTGTGTGTTTGTTTTGTACAGCGCACGATAACTCCGAGAACGGAAGAAGCTACCAATGTCAAATTACACCCACCAGTGATTCAGGAGGGTATGGCTAGCGGATTAGATTTTGGTCAAAATCGTCAAAGTCAAGGTCCACAGTGAGGTCAAACATAATCTCCGTAAATCTCATGTGGAGCAATGGAGTATTTTTGCTTCGCTCGACGTACGAGTTCGTTTTTAACTTCGATTTTAATTTGTCTTCGTTTTGCGATGCTTAAGGACGCTTAAACATCGATTGTCGAAATTCTGGTTAAAAATCGGACCTGTTTTGGAGACGTTTTAAAGATTGTATAAAAAATATTTCATTGCGCGCTCACGTCGTCACGTGATGCAAGTGCGCTCAGAGCAGACGCATCGTTGAGTAACGTGAAGGTTTCCGTGTGCGCGTGACAGGTGTTTTCCGTAAAGATGGTGTTTAAAAGTCATTTTTTATCCACTAAAGGTTATTGTCGCATGCTCGACTCGCTGAGCCGTCGGAATATGTAAAATATTGTTGGTGGAGCCAAAACAGATATTACGGTTTTGTGACTGATAAAATAATTGCGTGGAAATGGAGATTTTTGGCTTCGGTCGACGTTACGATTTTTTGATGGTTTGGTATACGATTCATCGTATAAACTTCTGGTTTTGCCGTCGCTACTTCTCTAGAGACAGCTTTTAATTAGACAAGGTCAGAGGTAAGTTGACGATTTCGTAAGTACCAGTCTAATGACTGCTCTGTTTATGCTATTTTTCATATACATTGCCTGTTATTAGCTTCATCGCACCAAGGTGAAGGAGGTTAAGTTTTTCACCCTGATTGATAGTTTGTATGATAATCTCAAAAAGTTATGAATGGATTTGGATGAATTTTAGTGGGCAGGTTGGGTGTGTGACAATGAACAAGCATTTCGATTTTGGTGAAGATCTGGATCCGGACTCGGAGAGGTTTTTAATTTTTGAAAAATGATTTTTCCCATTGAGAGGCTGGCGGCCACAAATTATATTTAGCATGGATCTCAAAAATTGATTGGACCAATTATGTTTTAACTGGATCAGGCATTGCGTAGACAGATGGATGCACCCACCGAGTACCTTATGGTTTCATCAAGTAATTATTTTCATGAGTGGTTCTATATTTTATTACCACTATTATTTAATTTCGTTTTATCTCGGTGGAAGTGAGCCTTCTCTCTTTTTAATTCCTTGGACTGCTTGTTCTGTCAATTTTGGAATGAAACTAAAATTTTATCTTTTTAATCTTTCATTACCACCAAGATATCTTGTCAATTCAAACATTGGAGAAAACACCAAAAAAAGAAAGTAAAAGTATTAAAAATATATATTTTTTTAAAAAGACGACTTTCAAAGTAAGGCATAAACTCACTTCAAGTACCACATTGGATCTGCATCGCTTGTAATTTTTTCATTTGCTTTCATTATGTTCTTGATCTGTGAACCCAACACCACAATAAAATTACTCAACTGAATGAGTTACTGTATTTACTTTTTAAAAAATTAAATAAATAAATAAAAAGTAACAATTTCTCACCTCTACATTCACCAGGTAGTTGAAAGAATCTATATGTTGCTTCACAAGTCCTTTCACCTGTGAACAATTCGAAAAAAAATCGAATAAGATGAGAAACAAGTGCTACAGCAGGTCGACGTCGACTGGAGGGGAAGAAGACCGATGAACAATTTGTATCCCGGTCAGTCAGCAGTGATGAGAATTGGTGGTAGGGTCAGAACCAGGATGCATTGCTCCAGGTGTGCGTCAAAGTTACTAATCACCAGTGCTTTTGAACGTACACGTCACAGTCACCTGTGAAAGAATCACTGGAAGATATCGATGATGGAATAAAAACTCGGAAGCAAGCCGATGAAGTCAGTCAAGTTTGCAGAAGGTCTGGCCGTGACAGCGAAAGAGAATCAGGATTTCAAAAGCTGGTGGAGTCTCAATAAAACCATCCAAAGAAGATGGTGATGATGGTGGTGGTCGTATGGCAGCTTAGCTGCCGGGGTAGCTATCATTTCTTGAAGCGCGACTGTGTTGCTGATGCAGTGTCCCTCTACCAGTACACACACTGGAACTGGTACTCATTTTGCCGACCTCGGAAGGATGACAGGCTGAGTCAACCCCCTGGTGTATTAATTCAGCGGCCGACGGGGCTTGAACTCAGGACCCTAGGATCCCAAGCCGCCACCCTAACCACTGAGCGAACACCAGGCGTAAGGTGGTGATGAGAAGACCAAGCCAAGATGCAGGTAAAACCTTGAGGCTCAACATCAATGGACATCAACTGCAACCGGTTGGGAGTTTCATCACCTGGGTGCTTTGGTGATTGATACTAACGGTTACAAACAAATTAGAAAGAAAACAGCCATAGCCAAGTAAGCTCTTTAACAAAAGAAAACGAGTTGATGCAAAATAACTTCAACAATTCAAAAAAGCCGAAGCAAGAGGGTAGCAAAATCCTCGAATCGGAGTGCGGTGCCACGTACGACACCGAGACATCAATGTGACCACTCCTTGTTTTTTCACAAGATCTTGGCTATTCGTTGTTCACTTTGGTTTTCTATAGGTTTTCTCGGCGTTATAGGTTTTCTATTATCATCACTTTTCTGAAACCTTGTGAATTCTTGGCTTTTTTTCATTGGCTCACTTGGCATTTATGAAAATGAGGACGGTCACACTGCGAGACGCAGATCTTGAGAAAAGGAGGACGTCGAGAGACTCGAAGCCTGCAAAATGTAGTCGCAATCAAGAATGGGCAATCACAAGAGCAATTAATAAATGAAGTTGATGCAAAAGAGGAAGAGTTGGTGCTCGATCGAAGAGGATTGCGAGGAGACCGAAAAACGAGCTTGGTCACACGTTGAGAGAAGATGAATTGCTGATGAATCAATGAGCCTGGTGTTGGCTCAGTGGTTAGGTGGCGAGCTTGGGATCCTAGGTCCTGAGTTCAATCCCGTTGGCCGCCGAATTAATACCAGGTGGGGTTGACTCAGCCCGTCATCCTCGAGGTCGGCGAAATGAGTACCAGTTCGGTGTTTGTGTACTGGTAGAGGGGCACTGCATCAGCGACGCAGTCGTGCTTCAAGAAATGATAGCTACCCTGGCAGCTAAGCTGCCATGCGACCACCACCGCTGATGAATCAAAATGAAGGTGGGATGGAAGCCGAGAGGGAGGGGGAGGGGGAGGGGAGGGGAGGGGAGGGGAGGGGGGAGGGGGAGGGGAACCAAGGTAAGTCATGAACTTGCATGAGGGAGAATCATAAAAGGAGAGTGAATGTAAACAAGCATTCATGTAATGACATAAGGTATCCGGCATGTCGTTTAACTTGGTAAAGCGATCATTAACCAGGCTACGTACTCACCTGCAGAAACGCAGGTAACAGTTTCCACTTGTCCTGCCAGACACCACACAACACACACACACACACACACACCACCAAAACCACAAGTCACCTGCACGTCATTCTGAGTTCACCACACGAAAGGTTTGCCCTCCGAGTCCCATATCTCGAGTGATGTTTTAAAAAATTTACAAATCACGAGCCACACTACCTCACCAACTGTATCGTGGTAGAGGGGGCTGCGAGCTGCTCCGAGTCAACTGCGAAGGTTCAGTCACCATAAACCAGGAGGCACTCGGAGCACCTCACGACCGATGGACCTCACACTTGATCCTCGTCCTCCATCTATCCCACTATATGTCGTTCCAACACCGTTACCTCATGGAGTTCAGCCGTGGCCGCCTCGTAACCGAGCGCGCTGCGTCCACACCCATCAACAGCTCACTCGGTACAAACTTCATTCCGTTTTATTACTAGTCCGTTCGATATTAATATGAATTACGAGCTATTATTTTTTTCTATATTTGATAGCGGAATTAAAGCACGAGCAATGACACCAACCAACATAACTGTGTGTGTTATACACGCCTAAGAGTTACATATTACTGTGCAACGAAACTACCTCAGCTTTAAAATAAATAAATAATTAAAGATTTAGTAAAGGAAAACAATGAAGCCTAAAGTTGCCTTTTCTTGCCTGAGTGGGAAAACTCTCGGCGTCATGGTTCGTGTTGTCCGATGTCGCGAACAAACACGTGCAGAGTGTAATTAAACATGGACACAGGAGGCTGTTTTCCCGTCGTGCCTGTGCTTCGTCCACACCCATTCCATTCAATTATCAGTTAATTAACGTCCAGGAAACGAACCCAATCATCGCCGTTTACCCGATTTCGCTGGGGGTGGAAGAATGGCGAAGAGAACGACGGTGAACAAACGAGGAACACCGCGAGTGTTTGTAATTTATTTGTTTAATTTTTTTTTTTTTAAGAGTTTGGGGAGAGAGAGGGAGAGGGGGAGAGAGAGAGAGGAGAGAGAGAGAGAGAGAGAGAGAGAGAGAGAGAGGCGAGAGAGAGAGAGAGAGAGAGAGAGAGAGAGAGGAGGAGGAGGGGAGCGGGAGGGAGAGAGAGAGGGGGAGGGAGAGAGAGAAGAGGGGGGGAGGGAGAGAGGAGAGGGGAGGGGGGAGAGAGAGAGAGGGTGGAGAGGGGAGAAGAGAGAGAGGGAGGGAGGAGAGAGAGAGAGAGGGGGGAGGAGAGAGAGAGGGGGGGAGGGAGAGAGAGAAGAGGGGGGGGGGAGAGAGAGAGAGGGGGGAGGGTGGAGAGAAGAGAGAGGGGAGGAGAGAGAGAGAGAGGGGGGAGAGGGGGAGAGAGAGAGGGGGGAGAGGAGAGAGAGAGGAGGGAGAGAGAGGGAGGAGAGAGAGGGGGGGAGGAGAGAGAGAGAGAGGGGGGGAGGAGAGAGAGAGAGGGGGGAGGAGGGGGAGAGGAGGAGGGGAGGGAGAGAGAGAGAGGGGGAGGGAGAAGTGAGAGAGACGAGTGAGAGGGGGAGAGAGAGAGAGAGAGAGGGAGGGGGGAGGGAAAGGGGGGGAGGTGAGGAGAGAGAGGGGGAGGGTGAGAGAGAGAGAGAGAGGGGGGAGGGGAGGAGAGAGAGAGGGGGGGGAGGAGGAGAGGAGAGAGAGGTAGGGGGAGGGAGAGAGAGAGAGGGGGGGAGGGAGAGAGAGGAGAGGGGGGAGGAAGAGAGAGGGGGGAGCAGAGAGGGAGAGAGAGAGAGAGAGGGAGGGGGGAGAGAGAGGGAGAGAGAGGAGAGAGAGGGGAGAGAGAGGGTGGAGGAGAGAGGAGGGAGGGGGAGGGAGAAGAGAGGGAGGGGAGGAGAGAGAGAGAGAGGGGAGGGGAGGGGGAGGAAAGAGAGAGAGGGGGGGGAGGAGAGAGAGAGAGAGGGGAGGAGGGAGAGAGGAGAGGGAGAGGGGGAGGAGAGAGAGGGGGAGAGGGAGAGGGGAGGAGAAAGAGAGAGGAGAGGAGGAAGAGGGGGGGAAGAGAGAGAGGGGGGGAGGTGAGAGAGAAGGGGAGAGAGAGAGAGAGAAAAAAGGAGAGGAGGGAAAAGAGAAGAGAGAAGAGAGGGAGAGAGAGAGAGAGAGGAGAGAGAGAGAGAGAGAGCAGACAGAGACAGAGCAGAGAGAGACAGAGACAGACAAGCAGACAGACAGACGACAAGCAGACAGAGACAGACATTCCCTGGATGTGTGGATTCAACTGTGGAGTCCATTTAACCCGGACTGCTTGAAAAGCGTAGAATTGCAGAGAAAATTTCTCCTATGGCTCGAATGGACCGAATTCCAGTGACCACAGCGACCTCGGCAGCTGGCTTCCATCTATAGGAAAAGCAGTTCTAAAATGTTTAACCTTGGTGTGTCCAGCATCAATAACATTTTGCATAAAATTGCGATCATCACACAACCCTTTAAAAAGAGGGTTTACAAAAAATGAGCCAGTTTAAAAACATTTTGAGAGAGTAGCTGCTGACATCACGGCGGACGGTGACTGCCTGCCATGCCTCCACACTCTTCTTTTGAACACGGGCACTGATGTGATGTCAACTTTCTTGGTGTTCATGAGAAAGAGTTCCTGATCATAGCCAAGTTTCCCTGCCTGCCGAAGCAGGCACGTAGCGAAGGTTTTCAAGAACACCCGTGTATAACAGCCTGCGTAATGAAAGGAGGCGAAAAGCCATCTTTGCTGGGAGCGGCAAACCAGCCCCGTCCTCCTTCGCAATAGGCAGGCTTAGCACACCGGGTCCGGACAGACGGAGTCAGTGCTTTCCCCCCAAAATAATCAATAAAAATGGATTGTAGTTTTTTAAGAATGAAATCTGGGGTTGTTGTGCCATAAAAATATGCCAAAGCATTGAGACTGCCGCAAGGTTATTAATAAGGTTCACCCCCGATAATGGATTTGATGAAGTAGTCCCTTCCATTTTAGTAACCGTCTCTCAGTTTTATTTTATTAAAAATTCCAGTTTTTTAATCGAAAGTTTGAGTGCCAAGGAAGACGCTGAGATAAAAAAAAATTCATCCCATGCCCATTCAAGTTGCTTGGGCAGGGTGGTGAGGAGTGGCGCCGTTTTGTGGACCAAGATAGAGAGCTTTGCTCCTTTTCCAGTTTACTTTGGTGGAGCTTGCCAAGCTAAATTCATGGACACAGTGGACCAAGGCAGAGACATCCTCATCTGAATGGAAAACCGCACAAAGATCACCTGCATAAGCAATTACTTTAACTGGCGTTCGCCATTGGTGGGGAAGAAAACCATGAAAAGATGTACCCGCAACCGAATGAGCAAAGGCTCGATTACTAGAGAACAGAGAAGGCGCGGACAAAGGGCAGCCTTGACGAATGCCTCTGCTCGCTTGGAAAGGGCTGACATAAAATATTGGTAACTTTAAAGTAATAAAATGTTGTTTACAGGAGCTGTATGTAAGAGAAAAAGTCCCCACAAACCAAGCCCTCGTAAACAGAAAAAAGATAGAGGTGATCGACAGTATCAAAGGCTTTTTCCTGGTCCAGAAAAAACCAAACCAACATTTTTTTCCTCAAGAGTGCAGATATCATCATGTCACGCACATATAAAATATGTCGTGTATTGTTCTTTTGGAACACAAATAGGATTGATCAGGGTGTATAATTTCCCATCACGGTCTGAGCCGGTTGGTAGGAGCCTTTGAGAAATTTTATAATCCGTGCAAAGCAATGATATAGACGCCAGTTGCACGGTTGCTGAAGGTCACCTTTTTTTGGGAGCGAGGACAAATACAGCCCTGCGACGCTTAATGGCACAAACCCGATCGTAGACCGGCAATCAGAGCTTCGAGTTTACATCTACACTTCAGGTCCCAGAAGGTCCAAAAGGTTTTGTAAAGTTCTACAGGAATTCCATCTAGAACGGAGGCTTGCCTGTTGGTTAGAGTATGTAAGCAGCCTGAAGTTCCTCCAAAGTTACTTCTTTTTCTAGTTGTAGACATGTGGGTTCTGTAAGGTGGGTAGGGAAGATGTCAGGAATTCCACAATCTCATTATTAGTGCTCTTGGCTTGGTAGAGTTCAGAAGTAATATTGAGTGAAACTCCTGATGACTTTTTGCAGTGTGTGTTTGCTTTTCTTCCTTCTTTCGTCTTTAGTGAGGCTATCTGCTGACTGTTTTTTCAAACTTCCAGTCCGAAGAAGACTTGGAGGAAGTCATGCCAAGATGATACAGATTTTCCATTCGGAGACGAATCAGAGCTCCCCCTTGGCTAGCTTTGCCAGAGGTCCAGCAAGAGGGATTTTTTTCTTTGCTAGCAGAAAAGTTGGTCTTTCGGTTATTAGAGGGCTGAGACGGTTGGATTGGCAAGGATTAATATTTCTCTGGCACCAGGGATTGAAGGGCAGATTCATGTCGACTGATAGCTCCGTATTGCTGGCAGAAGGACTTATCTGTGCTTTGACATGTCCCACCATTGCACAAAACGGTGGAAAGAGCGTTTAAAGTTGAGTAAAGTTCTCCCAAAAAACACGAAAGCGCATCAAGGAACAATAGATCCTCGGAGGCTTACATTAAAGGTCCTAGTCGGCGGACCTCGGTTACCGAGGTGGTAGGATGAGGCTTGACTACGAAATGTGACCTATGAGGTCTGAGAAACCAATCAGACCATACATAGTGTGGGCACAATATTTTAAAAATCATTATGATATAAACAACGGTCTTAGTACCTTGCGAGGACGGCGCAGCCACCAAAACAACGACACAACGTGTATTGTGTCTGTTTATGATTACAAGTTCTCCAAATGTCAATAAGGAGAAGGTTGTCAAAGTCCTAGTCAGAAGCATAATGCTCGCTGGTGAGGCTCTTTCCCATTGCGATAATGGTAGAATCCATCGTGCAGTTAAATCCCTCACTAACAACAAATCTATTAAAATCTAAGTGTGTGAGGGATGTTTTCTAACTGTGTAAGAACAAGTTCGATCTGCACTGTCACTGCGTGCAATAGACTTGAGTATTGTGTGTTTAAAACATTATGAGTAAAGGTGAGTGAGATTAAATACCTTTAATTATTTCAAAAGTAAATCAACAATGAGATTACAGAGAGAGGGATGTACAAAGATGGCTACCCCAGCTCTAGGACACCCTAGAGCTCTGAGACACTGCTGAAGCGCTGAAGAACCACCTTCCTTTATCATTCTCTCTCCATTCAACATCATACAGGAGGACTACATCTGTTTCTCGTTAAGAGTAAAAAATTCAATGTGGTTCTCCTAATACAAGCTCCCTTAACTTCAGCTTTACATAAATTCGAACGTCCTCCATATGTTTAAAGTAGGTATCGAGAAAGAAAGTGTGGAATTTTGAAAAAGGCTTTATCGGTCAATTGGCCGGCTTATGGATGCAGCTGTTTCCTTGCTTTCAATACCCATTTCTTAGACGAAACATTTTGTGGCTCGTCATTCCAAACTGCTCAGACTGAAGGAGCAGCCGCTTTGCAGAGGTAATAAACTGTGCAGGTCTATAAAGGAATCTTGAATTGAACATGTCTCTTACGAAAGGGTGTGCTGTAAAAACTTTATGATTCCCTGGCTGGGGGGCGGGGGGGCACAGTCGGAACATCCTTCCGGTTCCTGAAATAAGCCTGGATCATTCCACACTTTAGTACTATTGTTACGAATTTTGGAGCTTACTGCACACAACAGCCAGAGTCCTTATAGCTCAGTTATATTGGTAAGTGTGTGTTTCTAGTAGGGTCCCGTCCCTAGTCTAATGGAATTCAATGTACGTGCGCTGCGGAGTTATTTTTATTAGTGTATTATTTAAATCTCCAGATCCCCTCACTTGCGGCCGCAGAGTCTTTCAAGTTGCGCCCTCCTTCGTGGCCATAGCATACGAGGCGAGGTCCTACGCGTCTTGATTCGACTTCTCGAATTGGTCTGCATTCCACCCACGAGGCAAAATTGTTGTTTCTCCAGCAAAGGAGGTACAGACACGCGTAGAGGGGGCGGGTTTTCCCGGCTCTCGGCCATAACCCGCCCGAAGGCGGACCCATGGGAGTGCCTGTCCAATCAGGGAATCAACGGCGTCAGCTCCCACAAGGCCCCGCCCCGCTCAGAGTGGTCATAAGGACGACGCGACCCTCTGTTGTGGTGGAGAGTCCGTGTCTCTTCGTTCAGAGTCAGAGAGTTCTCTGCGTCCTTGGAATTTTCTGAGCGTTCTTGAAGTTCTTTGGAGGGAACAGTTCTAGAAGGCAGCGATTGGGTGCACTGTCGTCATTGCTGGAGCTCTCTCAAGCCTGGAGTTCTCGCTGGCCTTCTTACAAGGAGCGACCCTGGATCTGCTATCCACCATCCAATGCTCCCACGGACCATGGGGCCAACTACATGCAGTCTGCGGGCCAAGCCGCACGAACTACGTCCCGCAGGTTACCCCAACAGACCTCTGACCCCAGCTCGACTATCCCCTTGGGCTGCGAGGGTGAATAAAGACCAATTGGGTCCTTTTTCTTTTGAGTGTGTGTCTGTTATGTGGCGCCTCCTAGATAGTAAAGCTGTTTAAGTGTGTATGACTCAGTTGTACATTGCATTGGAATATAGTCGGATAACTCTGCTCTTCTGTGTTCCCCTCCCTGCCTATTGTAAATAAATATCCTTTTGTTGAATGTATCAGCTCGTTTTCTGTGCTTCTTATTGCTGTAGCTGGTGCACGTTGGGAAATTGGGAAACGGTTAAATTGTGCATTTGGACCGACGGATTCTTGGTAACCATCCGCTCGGGTTTACGCACGGTTCGAGCACGATAACGGCTCGTTCCGCTCCGAGGCTGCGAGGGTGTGAATTCCCCACCATGCTTTGCCGCGTGGATACTTAGGTTATAATGACGTTGGCAATTAACCCTATTCCCACAAC
>CM068953.1:105851403-105864875 GCA_035128595.1 Eptatretus atami
AGGAGATTCGCCTCTCACTTCTCTACATCACTCTCTCTCCACTCACTACTCTCTCTCAACCACTCACCTCTCTCACAACTCACTCTCTCGCACACACACTCACGTCTCTTACGACCACTCCTCTCACACTTACTCTCCTCATCACACTCATCTCTCCCAACTCACTCTCTCTGCTGCCTTCTCACGACCTCTCTCTCTCTCTTCTCTTCCTGCGCTCACTCTCTCTTCTCTCTCCACTGTCTCTCTCTCACACCTCTCTCTCCACACTACTCTCCCTCTCACATACTCACTCTCTAAGCTCTCTCACACTCTCTCTCTCACACACTCCTCTCTCTCTCTCACTCTCTGTCTTTCTTCACTCCTGTCTCTCTCTCTCTCCTCTCTTCTCACAGGCATCTCTCTCAACACTCACTCTGTCTCTCTCCACTAATTCCTCTCTCTCTCACACTCACCTCCTCTCTCATCACACACACTCTACTTTCTCTCTCACTCTCTCGCACCACTCTTATGCTTTCTCACACTCACCTCTCTCTCTCACATCACTCTTCTTTCACTCTCTGTCTCTATCATCTCCTCACTCTTGTCTCTCTCTCACTCTCTGTCCTCTCACACTCACTCTCTCCTCAACACTCACTCTCTCTCACACCTCTCAGTCTCACACTCACTCTTCTCACACTCTCTCCTCTCACACTCACTCTCTCGCTGTCTCACACTCATTTCTCTCTCTCTGTCTCTCTCTCACCTTCTGTCTCTCTCTCACTCCTCTGTCTCTCTCTCTCATCTCTGTCCCTCTCTCACTCTCTGTCCTCTACATCTGTCTCTCTCATACTCTCTCTCACACTCACTCTCATTACCTCGCTACTCAAACTCACTCTCTCTCACACTGCACTCTCTTCTATCTCTTCTCTCTCACACACACTCACTCTCTCTCTCTCTCAAACTCACTTCTCCTCCCTAACATCATCACTCTCTCTCACACTCACTTCTTCACACTTACTCTCTCTCCCAACTCACTCTCTCCACACTCACTCTCTCTCTCTTGCTCTCTCAACTCACTCTCTCTGGTCCTTCTCTCACACTCAACTCTCTCTTCTTCACTCTTCTTCACTCTCTGTCTCTCCTCTCACTCTCTTCACTCTCTCTCTCATCACACGCACTCTCTCTCTTTCTCACAGGCACCTTTCTCTCTTTGCAACACTCTCCTCTCAAACTCGCCTCCTCTCCCTCACCACTCAACTCTTTCTCACACTCTCTCTCTCACCGCTCACCTTCCTTCTCTCCCACACTCACTCTCTCCCACATTCACTCTCTCTCTCTCTTGCTCTCTCACAACTCCCTCTACTCTGTCTCTACTTCACACTCACGTCTCTCTCAACTCACGTCTCTCTCACTCTCACACTTTCACTCTCTCTGTCTCTCTCACACTCACTTCCTCTCCTCGCTCGACTCTCTGGCCACTCCCTCGATCTCTGCTCCTCACACTCCTCTCTCTCTCTCTCTCTCTCACGATGTTTGTCTCTCTCACACTCACTCTCTCTCACAACACATCTCTTTCTCACTCCGTCCCTCTAACTCACTCTCTCGCTGTCTACACTCACTCTCTCTCTCTCTGCTCTCGTCTCAACTCTCTTGTCTCTTTTCACTCTCTCTGTCTCTCTTCCCTCTCTCTCACTCTCTGGTCCCTCTCTCACTCTCTGTTCCCTCTCCAACACTCTGTCTCTCTCATACTCTCTTCACACTGCATCTCCTCTCTCTTCACACTCACTCTCTCTCTACACTCACTCTCTCTCTATCTCTCTCTCTCCTCTCTCACACAGCTCACTCTCTCTCTCTCAACTCCTCTCCTCCCTCACACTCACTCTCTCTCAACACTCACTCTCTCTCACACTTACTCTCTCTCCCACACTCACTCTCTCCCACACTCACTCTCTCTTCTCTTGCTCCTCACACTCCTTCTCTGTCCTCTCCACTCACACTCACTCTCTCTCCAAACTCTTCTCTCTCTCTCTCTCTGTCTCTCTCTCACTCTCTCACTCTCTCTCTCACACCACGCACTTCTCTCTTTCTCACAAGGCACTCTTTCTCTCTTTACTCCACTCTCCTCCACACACTCATCTCTCCACATCACTTCTCTACACGCTCTACTCACATCACTCTCGTCTCTCTCACTTCACTCACTCACTTCTCTTCACCTACTCACTCTCTCTCACACTCTCACTCCTCTCTTCTCACATCACTCTCTCCCTCTCCTCGCACTACTCTCGTCTTTCACAAACTCTCTCTCTCAAAAACTCCCTCTCTCCTCACACTCACTCTGTTCTCCACTCTCCTCTCTCACCCTCACTCTCTCCCAACACTCCTCTCTCCCACATTCACTTCTCTCCTCTTGGCTCTCTCACACTTCACTCTCTCTTCTTCTCTCACACTCCCTCTCTTCTGTCTCTCTCAACACTCACTTCTTCTCACACTCACTCTCTCTCACTCTTCACACTCACTCTCTCTGTCTCTCTCACACTCACTCTCTCTCTCACTCACTCTCGTCACTCTCGCTCATCTCTGTCTCTCTCACACTCACTCCTCTTCTCTACATGTTCTGTCTCTCTCACACTCACTCTCTCTACACTCACTATCTTTTCTCACTCTCTCCCTCTCAACTCACTCTCTCGCTGTCTCAACACTCATTCTCTTCTCTGTCTCTTCTCACTCTCTCGTTCTCTCTCACCTCTCTGTCTCTTCTCTACTCTCTGTCCCTCTCTCACTCTCTGGTCCTCTACACTCTTCTCTCTCATACTCTCTTCACGACCACTCTCTCTCTCACCTCACTCCTCTCCAGCTACTCCTCTACTCTATCTCTCTCCTCACACACACTTCCTCTCTCTCCTCTCAAATTCACTCTCTCCCCAAGCTCAACGTCTCTCTCACACTCACTCTCTTCTCCACTTACTCTCTCTCCCAACTCACTCTCTCCACACACTCACCTACTCTCTTGCTCTCTTCACACTCACTCTCTCTGTCTCTCTCACACTCACTCTCTCTCCTCTCACTCTCTCATCTCATCTGCTCTCTCTCTCACTCTCTCACTCCTCTTCCGCACGCACTCTCTCTCTTTTCTCAACAGGCACTCTTCTCTCTCTCACACTCACCTCTGTCATCTCACACTCCTCTCTCTCACTCTCTGTGTCTCTCCTCACTCTCTGTCTCCTCCTCTCTCTCTCAAACACTCACCTCTTCTCAACACACTCGTCTCTCTGTCTCTCTCTCCACTCTCTGTCCTCTCTCCCTCTCTCACTCTCATCTTCACACTCTCTCACTCTCTGTCTCTCTCTCACTCTGTCTCTACTCTCACACATCACTCTCTCTCGCATACTCCTCTCTCTCTCTCTCCACACTCATTCACTCTCTCTCATCATCACTCTTCAACTCTTCACATTCTTCATCATCTCACTCTCTCTCTCTCTCACACACACACTCACATCTGCTCTCTCTCTCAAATCATCTCTCCCTCACACTCACTCTCTCTCACACTCACCTTCCCACCACTCACTCCTTCCACACTCCACTCTCTCTGCTCTCTCACACTCACTCGTTGCTGTCTCTCTCACACTCACTCTCTTCTCACACTCACTCTCTCCGCTCTCACTCTCTCACACTCACTCTCTCTCTACACTCACCTCTCTCTCGCACACTCACTCACTCTCTCTCTCACACCCTCTCCTCCCACACACACTCACTCTCTCTCACACTACACCTCTCACACTTACTCTCTCCTATCACTCACTCTCTCCACACTCACTCTCTCTCTCTGCTCTCTCTCACACTCTCTCTCTCTCCTGTCTCTCTCCTCGCTCACTCTCTCTCTCTCACACTGTCTCTCTCTTCACATCTCTCATCTCACACACTCACTTCGCTCCTCCTCTCACTACTCAACTCTCTAGCTCTCTCACACTCTCTCTCTCTCACACACTCACGTCTCTCTCTCTCCTTTCTGTCTTTCTCTCACTCTGTTCTCTCTCTCTCTCTCACTCTCTTTCTCACCAGGCACTCTCTCTCACCTCACTCTGTCTCTCTCACACTAACTTGTCTCTCTCTCTCACACTCACCCTCTCTCCACACACATCACTCTCTTTCTCTCTCACTCCTCTCGCAATCGACTCTTGTTTTTCTGCACACTGCCTCTCTCTTGCACACTCACTCTCTCTCTACTCACTCTCTGTCTCCTCTTCTCTCTCTCACCGTTGCTCTCTCACTCTCTGCTCCTCACACTCAACTCTCTCTCACACTCACTCTCTCTCACACTCTCTCCTCTCAACACTCCCTCATTCGTTGTCTACACTCATTCTCTTTCTCTCTGTCTCTCTCTCAACTCCTCTGTCTCTCTCTCCACTCTCTCTGTCTCTCTCTCTCATCTCTGTCCCTCTCTCACTCTTGTGTCCTCTCACACCTGTTCTCTCATACCTCTCCTCACATCTCATCTCTCTCTATCCTCACTAACTCTCTCACCTGCACTCTCATCTCTGTCTATCTCTCCCTCTCTCTCGTCTCTCTCACACAACTCCACTCTCTCTCTCTCAAACTCATTCTCCTCACACTCACTATCTCTCACACTCACTCTCTCTCACACTTAACTCTCTCTCCACACTCACTCTCTCCCACACTGCACTCTCCTCTTTGCTCTCTCACATCACTCTCTCTGTCTCTCTACACTACCCTCTCTCTCTCTCACATCTCTCTCTCCTCTGTCTCTCTCTCACTCTTTCCCTCTCTCCTCACACAGCGCACTCTCTCTCTTTCTCACAGGCAATCTTTTCTCTCTCTTCCACACTCACTCTGTCTCTCTCACACTCACTCTCTCTCACTTCTCCTGTGTCTCTCTCACTCTCTTCTCTTCTCACTCTCTCTCGCTCAAACACCACTCTCTAATCTCACACGGCACTCATCTCTCTGTCTCTCTCTCACTCTCTGTCTCTCTCCTCCTCCTCACTCTCTCTCTCACACTCTCACTCTTGTCTCTCCTCCACTCTGTCTCTCTCTCGTCACACTCCTCTCTCATCGCACTCACTCTCTCTCTCACACTCATTCACTCTCTCTCACACTCATTCATCTCTCTCACAACTCATTCACTCTCTCTCACACTCTCTTCTCTCTCACACACACACTCACTCTCTCTCTCAAACTCATCTCTCCTCCACATCACTCTCTCTCACACTCACATCTCTCCCCACACTCACTCTCTCCCCACTCACTCCTCTCTTGCTCTCTCACACTCACTCTTCATCCTGGTCCTCTCACACTACACACTCCCTCTTCACTACTCACTCTCTCGCTCTCACTTCTCCACACTCACTCCTCTCACACTCACTCTCTCTCTCACACTCCACTCACTCTCCTCTCTCACACTCATTCTCCTCCACACACACTCACTCTCTCACACTCACTCCTCCACCTCAACTCTCTCCCGACACTCATCTCTCCCACACCACTCTCTCTCTTGGCTCTCTCTCACACTCTCTCTCTCTGTCTCTCGCCTCGTCAACGTCTCTCTCTCTCACGCTGGTCTTCTCTCAACACACACTCACTCTCTTCCTCTCACCATACTCCACTCTCTAGCTCTCTCACACTCTCTCTCTCTCACACGCTCACATCTCTTCTCTCACTCTCTGTCTTCCTCACTCTGTCTCTCTTCTCTCTCACTCTCTTTCTCACAGGCACTTCTCTCACACTCACTCTGTCTCCTCACACTAACTGTCTCTCTCTCTCACACTCACTCCACTCTCTCTCACACACAACACTCTCTTCTCTTCTCTCTCATCTCTCGCACTCACTCTTGCTTTTCTCACTAGCTCACTCTCTCTCTCACACTCACTCTCTCTCTAACTTCTGTCTCTCTCTCACTCTGTCTCTCTCTCACTCTCTGTCTCTCTCACACTCTCACTCTCTCTCACACTCACTCCTCTTCACACTCACTCTCTCTCACACTCACTCTCTCGCTCTTTCACACTCATACTCTCTCTTTCTCTGTCTCTCTCTCACTCTCACTCTGTCTTCTCTCCTCACTCTCCTATCTCTCTCACTCTCACTCTCACACTCCCTCTCTCTCTCACTCTCTCACACTCACTCTCTTGTCTCCCACACCTCTTCTCTCTCACTCTCTGTCATCCCTCACTCTCTGTCTCTCTGACACACTCTCTCTCACTCTCTGTCTCTCTCACACTCACTCTCTCTCAATCTTCTCTCACACACTCACTCTCTCTCTCTCACACTCACTCTCTCTCAACACTCATTCTCTCTCACACACTCATTCTCTCTCACACACTCACTCTCTCGCTCTCTCACACTCTCTCTCTCTCTGACTCTGTCTCTCTCTCTCTCTCCCTTCTCTCTCTCACACATGCACTCTCTCTCAACTCACTCTCTCTCTCACTCTCTGTCTCTCTCTCGCTCTCTGTCTCTTCTCTCTCACTCCTCTCTCTATCTCACAAATACTCTCTGTCTCTCTCTCTCACTCTCTGTCTCTCCCCTCTCTCACTCTCTCTCACACACACTCTCTTTCTCTCTCACTCTCTCGCACTCACTCTCGCTTTCTCACACTCACTCTCTCACTCACTCACATTCACTCTCTCTCTCTCATCTCTCTTTCTCTTCACAGAGTAACAGAGTGAGAGAGAGTGAGTGTGAGAGAGACAGAGAGTGACACAGAGAAGAGAGTGTGAGAGAGTGAGAGAGAGACTGAGTGTGAGAGAGAGAGTGAGTGTGAGAAAGACAGGAGAGTGAGTGTGAGAGAGAGAGAGTGAGTGTGAGAGAGAGTGAGTGTGAGGGAGAGAGTGAGTTTGAGAGAGAGAGTGAGTGTGAGAGAGAGAGAGTGAGTGTGTGTGAGAGAGAGGGTGAGTGTGAGAGAGAGAGTGAGTGTGTGTGAGAGAGAGGGTGAGTGTGAGAGAGAGAGTGAGTGTGTGAGAGAGAGAACTGAGTGTGTGAGAAGAAGTGAGTGTGAGAGGGACAGAGATGTAGAGGAAGAGAGGTGAGAGGGACAGAGAGTGTGAGAGGGACAGAGAGAGACAGAAGAGAGTGAGTGTGAGAGAGAGTGAGTGTGAGAGAGACAGAGAGTGAGAGAAAGAGAGTGAGTGTGAGAAAGACAGAGAGTGAAGAACAGAGAGAGTGAGTTGAGAGAGACAGAGAGAGTGAGTGTGAAGAGAACGAGAGAGAGTGAGTGTGAGAGAGTGAGCGAGAGATTTTCAGAGAGAGTGAGTGTGAGAGAGACAGAGAGAGAGTGAGTGTGAGAGAGACAGAGAGAGTGAGTGTGAGAGAGCAAGAGAGAGAGAGAGAGTGAGTTTGAGAGAGAGAGTGATTTGAGAGAGAGATGAGTGTGAGAGAGAGAGTGAGAGTGCAAGAGAGAGTGAGTGTGAGAGAGAGAGAGTGAGTGTGAGAGAGACAGAGATGGAGAGAGAGACAGAGAGTGAGAGAGTGAGTGTGAGAGAGAGAGAGAGAGACAGAGAGAGAGTGTGAGAGAGAGAGACAGACAGAGAGTGAGAGAGAGAGTGAGTGTGAGAGAGCGAGAGAGAAAAGAATGAGTGTGAGTGAGAGAGTGAGTGTGAGAGAGAAAGAGAGGTGAGTGAGTGAGAGAGAGAGAGTGTGTGAGAGAGAGTGAGTGTAAGAGAGAGCTCACTCACTCACTCGCTGTCTCCACCTCACTCTCTCTGTCTCTCTCTCTCTCTCACTCTCTGTCTCTCACTCTCTCTCTGTCTCTCTCTCACTCTCTGTCCCTCTCAATCTTTGTCCCTCTCACACTCTGTCTCTCTCACACTCTGTCTCTCTCACACTCTGTTTCTTCACACTCTCCTCTCACACTCACTCTCTCTCTCACACTCACTCTCTCTCACACTCACTCTCTCTCACACTCACTCTCTCTACACACTCTCCTCACACTCACCACTCTCTCTCACACTCACTCTCTCTCTCTCTCACACACACTCACTCTCTCTCTCTCTCAAACTCACTCTCTCCCTCACACTCACTCTCTCTACACTCACTCTCTCCCACACTCACTCTCTCCCACACTCACTCTCTCTCTCTCTTGCTCTCTCACTCTCTCTGTCTCTCTCACACTCACTCTCTCTCTCACACTCACTCTCTCTCTCTCACACTCACTCTCTCTCTCTCACACTCACTCTCTCGCTCTCACTCTCTCACACTCACTCTCTCTGTCCCTCTCACACTCACTCTCTCTCTCACTCTCTGTCACTCCCTCTCTCACTCTCTCTCTCACACTCACTCTCTCTCACTCTCTCTCTCACACTCACTCTCTCGCTCTCTCACACTCATGCTCTCTCTGTCTCTCTCTCTCACTCTCTCTCTCTGTGTCTCTCTTCTCTCTCACTCTCTTGTCCCTCTCACTCTCTGTCCGTCTCACACTCTGTCTCTCTCACTCTGACACTCACGCTCTCTCTCTCACACTCACTCTCTCTCACTCTCACTCCCTCTGACATTCACTCTCTCTCTCACACTCACTCACTCTCTTCCTCTCAATTCACTCTCTCTCTCCACACAACTCACTCTCTCTCTCACACTCACTCTCTCTCTCTCTCGCACTCATCTCTCCTCACACTTACTCTCCTCTCTCGCACTCACTCTCTCCACACTCACTTTCTCCCACACTCACTCTCTCTCTCACTCTCTCACACTCACTCTCTCTGTCTCTCTCACACTCCTCACTCTCTCACAATCACTCTCTCTCTCACTCTCTCTCCTCTTTCACACTCTCTCTCTCTCAGATTTCTCCCAGCCATGGCTTCAAGTGTTAAGTGTGATATTGCCCTCGACCCCCTTACTCAGGGGGTTGAGGGCAACTTGGTGGACATTTGTGACCTTTATTCGCCGAATAATCCCATTATTAATGGTCACTTGCATTGTTTTATACTTGCCTGAGGAAAAGTTTAAGAAAATTTGCCGTATACATGTATATTTACATGTGGGTGGTATATCGGTTAAGAGTCGTTGGTCCACACACCTGCAGGAAGTAAAAATTATTATATCCACAAAATATTCAATTCTGTCCAATGATAATGGCATAACAATAATGATAGTAGAATAAAAGAATTGATGTTATTACAAAATAATATTTATTCTAATAGTATAAGCAATAATGGGCTGGTAGGTGCACACACTTGCCTCAAAGTTATTGTCTAATAAGGTTCGAATCCCAACCCAGCTATAAACCGTCATCCCAGTATTTCACGGTCAGGGTCGTTCATCAGTTTGTTTGCCTTCCCTCTGATGGACGTTAAATTGGTGTGCATAGTCTACTGGCATTTATTGCTGGTGGATGTTAAAGATCTCACAGTGTCCTTCCTAAAGAGTAGGTGAGCTATCCTCGGTACCTTGGCCAAATTCCAAATTCCTGCCCTAATTTTTGTCGAACGTCAGGCCTGGCCAGCCGGTGTGTGAGAACGTTTGGATAATTAAGGCTGTCTAATAAGAAGAGGTTTTCACAGCAATAAAAATAATAGTAATAATAATGACCTGACTATCACTCGGTAGAGCACATACCTCCGCCAGGCTGAACAGTTTACGTTTTGTATCCCACTGATAGGCCGGATCTGAATCCGGACTTTAATCCAAATCTAACCAGCTTGTTCTTGTCACCTAACCATCTCATCCAATATGTTTCATCCTAATCCGTCCACAACTTTTTGAGATTTCGTGCTGTATATCGATTTTCGCCCAATCTCTCAATTGTGCGAAAATCCTTTAAAAATTCCAGGATCCATATCTGGGTCTTCACCAAAATCTAATCAATTCTTCCTTGTCACACACTCAACCTGTCCACCAAATTTTGTCCGAATCTGTCCATAACGTTTTGAGATATTTCTCATAAACAAACGGGTGAATACATAACTTCCGTCCACTTTAGATGGTGGAGGTAATAACAATAATTTCGGTTTTCTTGACAAACACCAAACAAAAATTCCGAAGACTCACGATATTTAGTGTACAAGGGATAAATTCTTTGCATTAAATACTCCAGTACATTAAAAGCCATGAAGTGGAGTCGATGGAGGAATAAACTGGAGTCTCTCGCTCTGTTTCAACTTGCAAATTGCATTGATTTGACAGTGCCGACCATTACAATGTCTACTTCACCTCAACCTATCGTCAAGATACGTTCAGAGCATGTTGTCGAAGTGGACGCCACATCGTCATTGAGTAAATCAGTCTTTGAATGGAGATCTTTGTGATAAACATCTTGTGAGGACCTGGATTATGCCTGGTGTTGGCTCAGTGGTTAGGGTGGTGGCTTGGGATCCTAGGGTCCTGAGTTCAAGCCTCGTTTCCCGCTGAATTAATTCACCAGGAGGTTGACTCAGCCTGCCATCCTTCCGAGATCGGCAAAATGAGTACCAGCTTCCTGGGATGACTGAGTCATTCGAGTATCTTGCGTCGGAGTGGCGACCCGTCCAGGATTGTACCCAATAGCCAAGGAGACTGCTTCGGCAGCACCAACGCTCTGTACAGAGTGTGGTCCCAATGGGATGGAAGGGAGGACCTGGATTCTGTTGTCAAACACAACTTGATGACAGAAAAATGCAAATCCGCACACCGCATGACCCTTCGGTATGAGAAGGTATGTTGACACAGTCAGGTTAGTCCGGACTTGAGCCGAAGTTTCAAACGCATGAAAGTTTCAAAGGAAGTTTGGACTCGTTAACCTGTGCAGGAAAATGTGCAGTATTTTTCGTACGCATGAAATCCGGTGTTGTCTGGCATACAACGCTGTCTCAAGCGGTGTTCAGACAGATGTCCACAGGATAAGTATTTGGTCAGGTGCAACTTGCTACCTGAGGGTACTGCATGCAGCAATTCTCTTGGCAATGATTGAGAGTGACGTGGTCGACCTCAATCTTGTGAAACCAACCGTAAGTGGTCTCCACCTGTCACTGGAACTATGGACATTTTTTCATGAAATGCCAAAACTTCTCGACGGATCTAAATTGTTTGGAATTTGTACAGACTATTTCATGAGGATTATTATATTAAATAAGCAATGTTTTATGCGTCCAGGGCCGAATTGAAGAAATTTTAAAACGGCCAATACTTTCTGGTGGTACCGTTGTTCGACCACACACAGCTCGAGTTAATAGAGGTAAGCTTAACCAGGCAAACGCCGGTTCATGACGTTTCAACCTCAATGCGTAATCTCCTCTCAATCTTCTGCTCTCCCTTTAACCCCAGCTTGCTAAGTGCCGGGACGCTTCTCCGAGCAAAGCTAATCCCACGGTTGATCGCCTAGAAATCTATTCCTCTCCATTTTACTTTGTAGCGCCTTCTTGTGACTCACTTGTCGGAAAGAGGACGAAGAAACAAAGGCACAAAAGGTTCTTCGATCGGCAGCAGATTCGTGTGTCCCACTTCAGAAAAATAAAGGACTTCACCCTCCCACCTCTGTCCCTGTCTTGGTTTGGGGAAAGGATAATTAGCATTTGCATGCTTGCTCGCACAGATAAGGCGTCAAAAGGCAGACGTCTTTTCTGTTAATTAAGGGCAACACCATTGTGTACAAGGTTGCTCCCGTGCCGGGCGTCGAGATGGCTTGAGATGGAAAATGCGTCGACAGCTGACACGAGGCCTTTGGTATGGGATTAGCTCGGCGGCGGAATGAGAAACGGTGGCCCATGATGCGCCCGGGCTTGGGTTGGAACAAAACCATGATCGCTTAATAAATCAGTCGGTGTGTAATTTGCTGCCTCGGACCTGAAAATACGGCCACCTGCTCCGAGCGAGAGACCATGTACATCTGCCTTGCGTTTCTGCCGGAGGCATGAAACCGGCTCAAAAATGGTCTTTAGCAATGAATACCTGGAGGGGAATTTGATCTCAGAGCATCATGGTGTTTCGGTTGATGTTGTATTATTACTCGGGCATTTTCTCCCGTTTCACTGTTTAAAAATTTTGAGTTTGATCATTTCAGCTTGGCCTTTTAGCATTCCCATCTCATCCCGTGGCCGATGGTGCTCGAGATCCCAGGTTAAAATCGATGTCCCATTTTGCTTTGTCCATTGTTCACTCGTGTACTTACAAGCCCTGTGAAAGTGCAATCGTCTTCCTTTTATGTGAAATATGAAGGATGTTCAAAATGTTAAGCAACAATTATATTTACAATCGTCCAACATTTTTTTATTCTTTTTTATTACAGTGTACAAGTATCCATATCTAATTAGTTGTAATTACTTGGCAAAATTTTTGTTCGCAAACTATGTTGGTCTGTTGGGTTTGGTTGTCCGTTTGTTTGTTTCACACGATTTTTGGCCACACTTTTCAAGCGATCGTTCTGAAAGTTTTTGTGTGCGTAGGTGACCGGCCAAGGACAACAACGCTTAATTTTGGTGAAGATCAGAATGCGGATCTGATAATTTTTTCACTGATTCTTCACCGTTGAGAGAAGGGGCCAAAAACGATAGAAAGCATGATATCTCAAAAGGTTATGAATGGATTCGGATGAAACTTGGTGGACAGATTGGGAGTGCCACTAGGAAGAACTGATTCAATTTCGGTGAAGATCCAAATCAAGATCTGGATACGAGAATTATTTATTTTTAACGGTTCTTCACCATTGAGAGATTGGACTAAAATGAAATAGCATGATCTCTCAAAAGGATGTGCATGTATTCGGATGAAACTTGGTGGACAGATTGGGAGTGCCACTAGGAAGAACTGATTCAATTCCAGTGAAGATCCGAATCAAGATCTGGATACGAGAATTATTTATTTTTAACTGATTCTTCACCATTGAGAGATGGGACTAAAATGATATAGCATGATCTCTCAAAAAGTTTTGGATGGATTCGGATGAAACTTGGTGCAGAGATTGGGAGTGCAACTGGGAAGAACTGTTTCAATTTTGGTGTAGATCCGAATCAAGCTCTGGATACGAGAATTATTTATTTTTAACTGATTCTTCACCATTTAGAGATGGGACTAAAAATAATACAGCATGATCTCTCAAAAGGTTGTGGATGGATTCGGATGAAACTTGGCGGACAGATTGGGAGTGCCACTAGGAAGAACTGGTTCAATTTTAGTGAAAATCCGAATCAAGATCTGGATACGAGAATTATTTATTTTTAACTGATTCTTCACCATTGAGAGATGGGACTAAAAATGATATAGCATGATCTCTCAAAAAGTTTGGATGGATTCGGATGAAACTTGGTGGACAGATTGGGAGTGCCAGTAGGAAGAACTCATTCAATTTTAGTGAAGATCCGAATCAAGATCTGGATACGAGAATTATTTATTTTAAACTGATTCTTTACCATTGAGTGATGGGACTAAAAATGATATAGCATGATCTCTCAAAAAGTTGTGGATGGATTCGGATGAATCTTGGTGGACAGATTGGGAGTGCCACGAGAAAGAACTGCTTCAATTTTACTGAAGATCCGAATCAAGATCTGGATACGAGAATTATTTATTTTTAACTG
>CM068953.1:105871915-105888525 GCA_035128595.1 Eptatretus atami
CAGCCTGTGGCTGCTGGTTGCATCATTGGTTGGGACGCAGCTATGCCGCTGATGCAGTGTCCCCCTTACTTTTCAATTATACTGGTTGGTCTTGTCTGTTATTCTGTCTATCTGTTTGCATGTCATTCGCCTACAGGTCACAATTTTAAACCTATCTTCCCGAAACTTCACCCCATGCTAGAGTTCGGAATAAGCAAGAAGCCTATTGTTTTTTGAGGTCAAAAGGTCAAAAGGTCAACATAGGCCAAATGTCCACTTTGTAAAATTTCTAAAATCCTCAATTTTCATCCAATTGACTTGAAATGTAAAGAGGATTTATATTTCAGGTTACTGAATTCAACAACCAATTATTTTTGAGATCAACATAGGCCAAACGTCAACAATTTGGGGGTAGTTTCTAAAATTGTCAATTTTCATCCGATTGACTTGAAATTTGAAGAGGATTTGCACATTCAGCCATTGAATTCAACCACCAATTATTTTTCAGGTCAAATTTGTTTTATGGATTTTGCAAGTATTGTGCTATGCATGACATCTTTCTTGTTTGTTTGTCTGTGAGTAGGATCCATCAAAAAAGTTGTGGATGGATTTGGCCAAAATTTGGTGGAGACGTTGTGTGACAAGAATCAAATGATTCGATTTTGGTGAAGATCTGGATCTGGGTATGATAATAATTTTTAAGTGATTCTTCACAATTGAGAGATGGGGCTAAAAACGATAAACATGATATAAAAAGGTTGTGGACGAGTGATGATAAAACTTGGTGGATGAGTTGATTAGGTGACGAGAACAAGCCGATTCGATTTTGGGATGTAAAGATGCAGAGCTGGCCTATTAGTGGTATACAAAACCTAAACTGTTCAGCTTGGCGAAGGTATGTGCACTACTGAGTGCCGTTCTAGTTGTGTTGGTTTCCTTTGATGTTCAAAATGATTCCTTATCAGTGTGGGTAAAAGAGAAGTGGGATAGTGCAAACAAGTATCACAATAATTTACGTAAATAAACACATTGCAAGGCGAGCAAAAGGAATAACAAAGAAGCCACAAGAGGAAATCTGGCTTTTAAATAGATCGATAATCAGATGGTGAGATTAAATGGAATGGAAATGTGTGGAAAGGACAGGGAGAGACAAGATATAAAGGGATGCTGGGTGAAGGAGGTGAAAAGGAATTTGAGGATAATACGTTGATTTTTTTGAGTATAATACATCAACTGAGATAATGCTCCTAAATAAAATTTGCTGCACAGCAGGGGCGACAATAGGTTCTGGCTGTCATGATGTCCAGCAAGGAGGTTCGTTTCGGGTACATAATCTCATTGATCTGATGTGGTTGGAGCACCAGCAATCATGGTGGCCTGATGGAGTCGAGCTGCCTGCTTTGCCCTGCTGTGCCAAGTCATGCGTTTCATCCTTTCAAGACTCTTTCTTCATGAGTTTTCTCCTAATCTTCATCACAGAACCACCTCACCATTTTGATATGGGAGCTGCCTGTTCAAAGCTGCTGCTCGCGTTGCCACAAGACTGTAATTGATTACATTCTCCGATTTATTCCCAAAATTTTCTCTTTCTTGTCATAATAATTGTCCTCTAGAATCCTTCTAGGCTTATTATCTTTCTATCTGACATCTTTACAACGTATAAAATTTCAAGGAATGCACTAATTAACATGAGTTGATATGTAAAAATATTCTGTGGACTTAAAGTTCAATTTTTTTTTTTCATTATTAATCTTGATTTCAAAGTTTGAAATTATTATTATGTAAATCTATTTTATCCATAATATAAGAGGTGGCGTGCGTGCGTGTGTGTGTTGTGTGTGATGTGTGTGTGTGGTGCGTGCGGTGCGTGCGTGCGGCGTGTGTTGTGTTTGTGTTTGTTGGTGTGTCAGTGTCGCTCCATAACTCCAAAACTATAAACACCTAGCAAGCCTGAAACTTTGCATGCAACAGAAAAACTCAAAGGAAGTGAAGAGTGAAAATGTGTGTTTGTTGAGTTCATTTAAAACACCCCTTTTGAAGATAATTAACAGCCTTATTTAATTATATCCTTCATCTGGCAATCCTCGGCTGCCTTGCTCTCTGGGGTTTAACGTGGTTCCTGAGTGACCTCGCTGGGGTCTGAAGCCGCCATGTTTTTTGGCCTGCTCACCCTTACCTTGACTTGGAAGAGGCCACAATGATTTCTTCATGACAAAGTTTATTTTTCACTTTCCTCACTCATAACGAATGCCTGTTCATCAGAGCTAAGAATCGTTGTGTACATCACTTTTGCAAGTACTATAAGTTTTCAAATTAGGAGCTTAGAGCCATTTCATGCATTATATGAGACGATTTTCCACGATCTACTCTCACGGACTAATTTAAAGTATATCATCGAAATATTATTTCACTTTTTAGGATCGGATATCGTCCGGACTATATAAGTGTCGAAATCTGTTGTGAAATCTGATAAATTAGATAAATAACGAGTCTTATAACTAAGCCGATATACCTATTTACTTTAAGCAAGTCAGGCGATGTTCCCTCCTCCAAACATATACAAGAAAATGTGACATTTCCAAAGCATTAAACATCTTTTTCCACTGTTTGGAGAATTATATTGAGTAAGGAAAAAATTTAGGAACGCAACAAAATTAACGAGCTTCATTGAGCTGTATTATTTAATGCATTCACTGCTTGACCTCGCACCTTGTCCCCAAGAGGGACTGCCTGTCCATAGCATCTGCCAGATCTATGTCTATACTTTTGGAGGTTTTGTGCGGTGCTCAACAGGGAATCAAAACAAATCTGGTAAAAAACAGACGTTTCAAAAAAGAAGCGAAAACATTTGTGCGGACCTTGAACCGATGCACCACGTGACCCGTGCACAGACGAGCAGGCAAAATGGCGGATTTTTTGCAATGCTTATTTCACGGGCGATTGAACTTTGCGATATTTCCAGGGTTCTTCTGCATGAAGCAGCAACTCTTTTATGGATAAAGTAATTTTTTCAACGAATTCATTTTGTTTCATTCACTGCAGCGTGCGTGGTGAAAACAGGCTTTAAAGTTGAAGGTATCCTTTATGGTATGCAGCAACAGCCTGGCCAACCGTTCTTTACGAACATTATTGCAGTGCTTGCATGAGTGCTTTAACAAACTGCCGTCAGCCTGAGCAGTGGTTTCGTGCCATGTCACCCTGACACAAAGTGTTATAGCCAAAATGTCACCCATGAGCGAGTGTTCGGCGTGCCGTAGACGGGTCATGGCGGTCACAAAGCGTCACCGGTGAGAGCGCGTGTTCGTGCCCGTCACGCTGAGTGAGTGGTTCGTAGGCATGTAACAACCCTGACCAAGTGGTTCATAGCATGTCACCACGAGGAGTGGTTCGGGCCCCATCACGTGGGAGAGCGTGGTTTCGTGCCCGCCTGAGGAGTGGTTCGGCCCCGCCAACTGCTAACTGAGAGTGAGTGGTTGTGCCATGTCACACCTGCCCAATGGCACATGGTCCCTATGAGTCGATATCCCGCAAGGGGCCCGTCGGAGAGGTGGTTCGGCCCGTCACCCTGAGCGAGTGGTTCGGAGCCCGTCAACCAAACTAGCGAGTGGTTCGTGCTCCGTCACCAGTGAGAGGTGGTTTGGCCCCGTCAACCCCGAGGAGTGGTTCGTGCCCGTCACCTGACGAGTGGTTCGAGCCCCGTCATTCGTAGAGCGTGGTTCGTGCCCCGTACCCTGAGGAGTGGTTCTAGCGCCGCACCACTGAGCGAGTGGATCGTAGACTCGCGCACCAACCTGAGTGAGTTGGTTCGTGCCCCATCACCGGAGAGCGTGGTTCATGCCGCCGTCACCGAGATGTTCGGTCCCCGTCACCCTGAGCGAGTGGTTCGTGCTCCGTCACCCTAGCGGAGTGTTCGTTCCCGTCACCCTGAGCGAGTGGTTCTTCCCACACCCTGAGAGTGTTCGTTCAACCGTCACCCTGAGCGAGTGGATCGTGCCAAGTCACCCTGACAAGTTGTTCATGCCAATGTCACCACTGAAGCGAGTGCGTTTCGTCCCCATCACCGTGAGAGGCGTGGTTCAGCCCCGTCACCCGAGGTGGTTCGGTTCCCCCATCAACCTGAGCGAGTGGTTCGTGCTCCGTCACCCTGAGCGAGTGGTTCGTTCCCCATCACCGCTGACAAGTGGTTCGTGCCCATCAACCCTGAAGCGAGTGGTTCATGCCCCGTCACCTCTGAGCGAGTCATTATCCCATCACCCTGAATATGTTCGTGCCCCGCACACCTAGCGAGTGGGTTCGTCCCCGCCACCTGAGCGAGTTGGTCAGTGCCCCATCACCCGTGAGTTCAGCGTCGTGAGATAACTCGTGCTCCCGCACCCTGAGCGATGGTTCGTGCCCAGCACCCTGTGCGTGGTGTCGTGCCCGTCACCTGATGAGTGGTTCCGTGCCCACTCACCCTGGTGTGTTCGCCCATCCGTGAGGGAGTTCGTTCAGCCCCGTCACCCTGTAGGAGGGTTCTGTCTCCGTCACCCCTGATCGATGTTCGAGCGCCCGTCACCCTGCGTGTTCCCTCACCTAGCGTAGTGTTCGACTCCCGTCACTCCGAGCGATGTGTCGAGCCCCTCACCCTGAGCGTTGTGGTCGTGCCCGTACCCTGAGCAGTGGTTCATCGCCCTCCACCCTGAGCAACGTGGTCGTGCCCCATCACGCTGAGCAGTGTTCGTCTCAGTCACCTTAGAGTGTTCTGCAATAACATCCCGATTCCGCAGCCGTTTGCAGTATTAACGGTTGTCTAATTACCAGGACCATTTTTTCGCCCACTCACCACACTGTATATAAAGATAATGGTTTGACATATCATGAAACTATCACATAAAGCAACGTGTTTTCGGAAAGCTATCTCAATTTCTGGTTTATTCGTAATTACTGTATTTGTGTAAATCACACGTGACTCCAAAATCTGGATCCCAAAAAGTTGCCGATATCTGCTTACAGCACCGTGTGTGTGTGTGTGTGTGTTCGTGTGTGTGTGTGTGTGTGTGTGTGTGTGTGGTGTGTGTGTTCCACAAAGCATAACCATAATTCTATTCTGCATCCCTACCCCCATCTTTCTCTTTCTCTCATCGAGCATATCCGGACGGTGGTTTGACGTCTGGATGGGTGTTTGGTCTCTGGCAGTGCTTGGCTCCGGCCATCTTGGCTCCGGACGTGTCCTGGTGGTATTTTATATTTGGCCAGGAATGTGTCTCTGGACGGAAATATGTCTCTGAGCCGTGTTTATAGTTGACCGGTAAAAATGTGATTTCAGATATTATTTGGTTCCAATTTATCTACTGTTGTTCGATGCAGAAATAAATTTTGATGAGACAGTAAGACTCGTAATTAACATCCACCCGCATGTCTGCCTCTTTTTCTTCTCACCTCCACTTCCTTACCCTCTCCCACCCCTGCTACCCCCACCCCCCGCTCCCTCCTTCTCTTTCCCCTCCACCTATTCACTCTCCCCATGCTGTCTCCCCACCTCCGTCTCTCCCTCTTCCTCCCTCTTTTTCTCCCTTGGTATTACCGTCAGCGAAGCGACGTGTAAGTTTTGCTCGCGATATTGTTTTTAAGAAACAATATGGGGCGAGCAAAGTTTGGTCTCGGTGATTTGGACCGCCAATATTGTTTTAAGAAAAACCCAAACTCTTTTTGTCTTCAATGGCTGAACAGAACTTGAGGCAACACTTTACAAGTATGACCATCTCTCCCATGAGGAAGAAAAGGTTCACACACATGCACGTGATCGGTTCAACATGTTTTTGGCAGCCAATTTTTTATTGAATAAAAACATGAAATAATGTTTCTCTTGGAACCAGACTTAATCAATTCGACATGAAACTTCAGCATTATGATCTCGTATTGATGAGGAACAGGTTTTAAATTTCAACTTGATCGGACACATTGGTCTTCGCAGCCAAATGATTTAATTTTGAACTCTGGGTTTAAACAAAAAAATTTTTGAATAAGGTTTACTTGGCTTGTGGCCTGGATGGTTGAAGGGTAGAGAAGCAGCCAGCTGAATATGTGAAATCCTATCCAGGTTCCTCCTGATGATTTATCTTTGCTTTTTGCTTGGTTTGGGTTTCCTTTTCTGATTACTCCAAATGCAGGAAAGTACCTAATTTGGTGCTTCCATTTGATTTGAGTTGAATTCATTTCATCCCATTACTGAATTAAATTGAATCAATAATAATAATAATTAGATAACCATCAATGGTGTCCAAATACAAAGCGGGGTTACATCAAAAGCGGGACGTCTTGGTACCTGGTCATCATGCCAGCAGTTATAAAGTGGCAGTTCTAATTATGTCTCTTATTAATTACGTAACACATCAGTACACAAATGCCACGCAAAGTTACAACCACAAAAACTGCACAACCAATCACACCAAAACTAACACAAACACTGCCTCACATAAACCAAGTTTCTGGCGAGGGCTGCAAGGGAAGGAATGACAGCGGCTATGACGGGGAAGGGAAAGGGGGAAGGTGGGTGCGAGGGAAGGGAAGGGGGAGGCCGGCAACCAAGGGGAAAGAATGGGGAGGTGGCGCGAGGGAAGGGACGGGAAGGCGCATCGAGGGGAAGGGAAGGAAAGCGGGCGAAGGGGATGGGAAGGGAAAGCCGGCATGAAGGGGAAGGGAAGGGAAAAGCGGCGCCGAGGAAAGGGAAGGGAAAGCGGCATGAAGGGGGAGGGAAGGCAGCGGAGAGAATGGAAGGAAGGCGGCATGAGGGGAATGGGAAGGGAAGGCAGCGTGAGGGAAATGGAAGGGCAGGTGCGTGAAGGAGCAATGGAAGGGAGGCGCAGCGCGAGGGGCATGGAAAGGAAGGCTGTGCGAGGGAAAGGGAAGGGAATGGTGGCATCGAGGGGAAGGAAGGCAGCATGAGGGCAAGGGAAGGAGTGCTGAGAGGAAGGAAGGGAAGGCGGGTGACGGGAAGGGAAGGGAAGGGCGGCATGAGGGAAGGTGAAAGGGAAGGCAGCGTGAGGGGAAAGGGAAGAAGGCGGCGTGAGGGAAGGGAAAATGGCAGCATGAGGGGAAAGGGAAAAAGAGTGGCGATAAAAACAACCAACAGCAACATTTCTTTTTTAAAAACTGCTGGGTTCTATATAAAGCAAGCCAGAGCATTGGAAAAAACGATTACTATCTGCCTGGCGAAATTCAAAAACTAAACCGTCAGTCCTTAACAGTCGCCTTAAACAGAGGGGGGACGGATGGAGGACATCGGAAGAGAGAGAGAAGAGAGAGGTGAGGAGAGGGGGGAGGGGACGAGAGTGAAGAGGGATAGTGGTGGGGTGGGTGAGTGAAGGGTGGGGGGAGGGGGTCCGACAGATGTGATGTCAAATTTAACAGCACACACATTGATGAATCACCCTGCCTGTGAAACACTAAGAATTGACAGTTTAGTAGCTGGGTCAGGATCACCATGCGAGACAGCTTAGATGAGTGTGTGTCCCTCTTGGCTATTCTGCCGTGATGTTAACTGGAACTTTCATTTTTATACCCCGATATATATATATTATATATAATATATATATATATATATATATATTTATATATATATATATATATATATCGGGGCATATTATGTGAATACCGGGTCGTCCATCCTCTCTGTCTGTCTGTCTGTCCATCCGTCGTCCGTCCTTCCGCACTCTAAGACTCCCAAAAGTTTTCAAAACTTTCACATTCATATTGGTACATAGGTATCAGCTGTGGAGACATGTGTGTCACGACATAGCGTTCATCATCTAAAGTGGCTTGCCATGCAACCAGGATGCTGTTTTCCATGTAGTAGCACCAATTCTGTAAAAACCTTCCTTGTTCGGGCAGATATTGTGCTCACTTGAACTCCTTTTTTTTTATTTGTATTTATCTATGCTGAAGTGACGGGTCATATAATAAGAGAATACCTATGCAAAAAGGGGGAAATTGCACATTTTTCAGTGAAGCTAGCCATCGCCGACTGCCACTGCAGACCAATGTGGGCCAACGCATACGAGTACCCCTGACATCTCAAGTCATCGACATACGGTATTCAGAAACATTGCCGAAATATCGAGAAGCACTTGCTAAGTGGCTTAAGCACTCCAATGAAGGCTGATAAGGAACTGGCTCGATTGCTAAAGCGATGGCATTCTCCAACCCGTCATAAATAAACACACCACTCCCAGGAGCACCAAAATATCAAATATGTCCTAATTTGACACCAATAGACTCTTGATTTAGCAGTTGGAAAATACTGCTAAGTTCACAATCTGGAAGCTTAAATTGTGTAGTTAGTGTGTAGTTTAGTGTGGTTATGAAGTGTAATCCCATAAGGATTCTGTGTGCCTAAAATTGATTTTTCAATTTTCTATTTGATTTGGAGTCTCGATGTTGAAAGAATGATGGGGTTTCAAATTTTTTCTTGTCCCAAGAATCTCATTCTGGAGTCCCCCTGTCTTCTGTGAAGCCCCCCCCATCCAGGACTGAACTCATTTCTTATCTCCGACTGATTATGGAATCAATTTTGGGAAAGTTGTTTACAATTTGAGGAATCTTTTGGAACATGCTAATGCTGTTTTTTTTTCCTTTCCTATTTCAGGTGAGACATTCTAGATCATCAGTCAAGCCGTGTGTGCATCATCTGCAATGAGGGTGCAAATCCAAGCAAAGACTGGTGAATAACCTATATGATTGGAAGATTAATTGTTGCTGAATGAACGAATTATCTTTGGGTCAGCTTGATATGAAACAAACTTGGTGACCGGCTTAGACAGCTTGAGTGAAGCGGCAATACTAAATCTGTGTGTTACATACGACTGTCGGAAAATGCACGTCAACACGAGCATGATCTGAAAAGCTCAGAGTAAACAACCCGGCCGCTGATTCCCCTGCATGTTTCCTGCTTGAAGGCCTAAGGTGACCTTCCAGTGCAACTGATTCTTCCCGCCCTAGAAGGACGAAAAGACCACACCAAGGCACAGGTGTGGTTCGTTCTCATCCGCATGTTTTGTCTAAATTGATGCTTCAGAAACTTCTTCATCACGTTTTTCGAAAACATGGGTGACAACTTCCTGGAAGATAAACGCCAAGACTCACGATGATCATGTAGAAAACTTGTGTATCTGAGTTAGAGCGTCAGTGGGATTGCTTGTGCTCTTTGCTCACCTTCGCTCATTAGATTACAGTACATGCCAGCTATTCACTCTTACGTGATGAACACTGCCTCTTCCATTCAACACCCTCTCTGATATGATGCATACTTGTCATTTTGTGAAGGTAAATTCCTGCTTTTGGTGATTAGGTCCATGAGAAAAAGAACAATCATTGTGCATGACTCTGGATATTTTAGCTGTTCATTCCAGATTGCAGCAGAAAGTGGGGCACAACCAAAATGGATTTCTGGGGCAGGGGTTTTGCATGTTGCCTTTGCTGGCCTTGCATGCTCTGGCAAACGATGATGGAAATGGTATCGACACAAATGGCTATTGAATGAAACATACACCTCTGGCGCCCCTTTGCGGCTCTTACAGTGGCAAGGTGTACAAGCGAGGCATTGAACACCAACATTATACTAGCTTGGCGATTAAAATATGATGAGGTTTGATGCCATTTCGCTCTGCATTCCCTCAAGGACTATCTCCGTGGTCGTGCGCGCACTCTTTGGAAGGCTCAACATGAATGCAGTCCAGAACATGGTTGACAAACGAATGAAAACATCCAATCCAGGTACTCCACAAATTCTGAAGCCATGTGAAGGAGACGATTCACGAGGAGAGCTCGCTCAGTTTCTCATGCAACTATCTTGAAACAGGTAGAAAACCTTCTAAATCTCATCAGTGCCTGCGCTCAGGGACGACTGGGAATGTTACTTGGCAGCACTAGAGAACCCATCAAGTATTTCTTTGCACCAGATCTTCTCACTGAACTATGCTGCCTGGTCCAGTAACTCTGCGCTCAACATGAAATGCTCTGCGATAAAAGATGATCCTGTTACTTGGGAGCAACTGAAGAATGGAGACTTGTCGAGGTGAAATCAGAGTTCCATTTACCCATCTGTTCACTGAATTCACACCCTTGAGCAGGAGATATAAGGGGTGAAGCGTCATGGGCGGGATGGTTGGACTGATCAAGATGAAGTAGCTTTGGACCGAGCTCATTACGCCACCACCCCATCTCACCCGAATAGTGAAACATCAGCACCTCAATGGCTTCCCTCAAGTCTCCACGTCTCTTCCCGAAGTTGAACAGCACCAGTATTCTGGAGACGTTGCTGTGAGGTACTAAGAGAAAAATGCTTCTGAAGCTGCGGCGTCACTCATTTGAAAACATTGTGAAAGGCAATCCATTCATAATTGATACGTCTCCTTGAAAAAGCCTGGTTTCATCAGCTCTCCGGTACCATAAGATAACAAAGCAAAGATATTCTACCTTTGCTGAGAATGGTCAGGAGCGTTTTGAGCAGTTCAATTCATGACATTGCGCACATCAACGGGTTCAGTTGGGACCGACATGAAGAAGCTAACACTATCGAAAGACGCTTTTGAACTGGCATGGAGAAACAAAATTCTGGTGAAGTGGTTGAAGTTAATCAAACTGGTAAGAGCGCGCACTGTTCAGCAGATGTCTCATCATCCAAGGAAAGCCATCCTGGCTGATACAAAAACTAGAGGAGACATAGGAGAAGTATGAGATGTCAGTAGTGCCGCGTTTCCTTTGCAGCTGTTGATGCACCTTTATATCCCAATGGACAAAGCCAGTCTGATGCCCACGCTGGTTCGAAGAAGCCAAGGCTCAACTGTCTCAATATGCCTGCTCTTGAAGAGCAGCTGAGGGTTCTCCACCCCGTGTTATTATTGTTGACTATGGCTGTGCTGGCGAGCAAGAAGAAAAACACGCGAATCATGCACAAGCTTTCTGATCTCAACAGGAATTCCATCAAGTGGCTATCAAAGATGAGGTTGGCTACGATGAGGGACAGAGGTAATTTGACCGGTTTACCGTGGAACAGTTTTTCGAAAGAACAATTTACAGCAGAAGAGAGCAGCATCATCCACTGGATTTGAAATTCACACAGAAATGAAGCTCCTCACCAATGTCTCTTCAAAGAGATCTTCGCTCTAAAGACCAAAAGTAGACATGCATACATGTCGCCCCGGTTTTGCTTTGAAAAACTTGCCCAAAACAGGGCCTTCCAGAGCTGTTGTTGTGTACAGCAACAAGATAAAGAGGCTTTGCCCCTTTGAAGAAGAACATTCATCATGAAAGAGGGCCTGATACATTTAATTCCTCAACCAATCCTGTCATCTGTAGCTGAAGAATGCGCTTGTGGGAAGATATGTGTTTGGCCCACAAACGACATCTGACAGTTCTCACGCTTCTTCTTGACTCTGTCTCGATCATGGTCGTTGGAGCTGCTGTTCGCCTCAAGTTGCTTGACGGTACGGGGACAATATCGAGAATGTCGATGTGGTAGAGCGAAATGCAAGTAATGTGGACGTCACAAAATGCCAAGGACGGCGAACTCCGCAATTTCACCGGTGCTTGACAGAAGTGGGAAATTTGGGGTATTCCAAGAAAAGAACTGGGTTTGGTGCCCACATGAAGCCTTGAAGATGAACCCAGCAATCAACTGCTTCATGGTGCTTGGTGCGGTCCCATTCCCGAGTGTCCTGGTCAATGGCGAATTGCCACCGACAGGTCAGGGTTTGGAGCAGTTAATCTGCCGTGGTGTACTGCTCGGCAGGCTCCCACAAGCATACCAGTCTAAAATATGGAGAAAGTTTCCATTCAGAACTTGGAGCGTAGTTGTACGGTCCTGTTCATAGCTGCCTTACTATCACATATCACACATGCAAATTGTACTTGGGCCAGCGTGATGTCATAAACCAGGACCAAACTGTCTGGCTGCGGATGTGCGTTGTAGGGGGACTTGAAGGAAGGGTGGGGGTGTGGGGAATGGTCCCTTATGCTGGCATTAGTACTGGATGAACGACGTTGGGTATGTCAAAGCAGCTACGTTCACAAGAGGGTCAAAACTAAACAATGCCCAGGCACCACCCAAGTCATCCATGGAGGGGTTTTGGGAGGAGGTGAGCCATGAAATGGAAGGGGAAGGGAAAGGAAGGGAGTTTTCCTTCAAATCGTCAAAGAAAAAGCTGCGCTCGGTGTTTGCATCCCTTTATTTAATTTCCACACCTATATAAGCCCTACCAATCTCTTGCAAGATGGATATGGATTGCGGCATGATCCAGAGGAGTAGTTCTGACTGCTGAACCAAACAAAAATAAAAAAACCTTTCATTGTCCAAGTCGCACATTACTTTGAACACCCTTCTTTCTGCCTTGACCTTGTGGTAAGAGTTGTATGGTGGTGAAGGGGGTTTGGGAGGAGGATAGTTGACGGAAGGGGAGGGGAATGCAGCGTGAGGGGAGGGAAAGGCAGGAATGAGGGAGGGGGAAGGCAGCAATGAGGGGAGGGGAGGGGAAGGCAGTGTGACGGGATGGGAGGGGAAGGGAAGTCAGCATGAGGGGAAGGGGAAGGGAAGGGCAGTGTAAGGTAGGGTAGGCAACCTACAGGACGTTCCCGGGTGAACACGGCCAAAAAAGCAACGTTTTTCTTTTTGACCACTGTGTTGTAATTATAACACCAGTGGGAGTATTTCAAAACCCATGCTTCTACTTGGCAAAAATGCCCCCCACCATGCATGGTGATGCCCCTCCCTATACTCCCTGCAAACCTCCTTGCGGTCCATGCTAACCATGTATGTGCACCGGCGATAACTCATCGCTGTTCAACTCGCACTCATGCACGATGTCTCATCACAGCCTGCACTGGGCGGCAATGGCATCCCGCGTAGCCTTGTTGCCACTCGGCAGCAATACGTCTACTCCTCACTGTCACCGTGACCTTCAGTGCGGCAAGATGTCGCTCCCGCCCGTGCAAAGAAGCGCATGGTTTCAATGAGACCGCGCATAAGCAGCTCCACAGTGCCACACACTCCCGTTGCGAGTTACGATTTTCAGGTTCAGATCGTGTACCCGTCGAAAAACCGCGCACTCGCACACATGTAACCAACATGCAGGCACGCCAAAGGCCCACGGAGTGTCATTTCTACCCATTTGTACCGACGTCTGTGGTGCCTCTACTTACGCCTTAATTCTCAGCAACACCGGCATTAATATATGCAGCAACTCTTGGTATACACGATACAGGAAACCTGCCGATATGCGGGGTTTTTTACTGTTGCGGGTTTTCTACCAAATCGCGGGCAACCAATTGTGTTCCAACGCCATCTATTAGACAATCGTGGTTTTTGATCTGACGATGAGTTATTGTTTGCGTCCCGTGCCTGGTTACGATTACCTCCCATTACGAGTTTGTTGTTTTTTTTTCTCGAGCACTCATTTTTAATGAGTCCAAAATGTTAAGTTGCGAATGGACAAAGTTAGTTGTACCCCAAAGGCGGAAGAAAGATTATGATCATTGGGCAAAAGATCGGTTGTTACGTTCGTTTGGTTCAAGGACGAAAATGCGGCATCTGTACGGTCCGCCTTGCATTGTCAATGGATTTGTCTGTCGGTACAATCTTCCCCATGTGTACTTCTTATTCATTTGGCAAACTTTCATAATCCTTCAACCTAAGTCCCAAACGTTCATTTCCAACCGTTTCGGAACTTTATTACCAAAACAACTTTGATTTCAAATAACCCGGGTTAACCCCCGCTTCTCAAAACATTCTCATGCGGAGCTCATGAAACAATGAGGCAAAAGGGATTATTAAGGAAAGGTTTTAGACACTAACGAGACGTGGACTATTCTAAAGACGATTCACCTGATACCTTGGTCTCGAGCAGGAAAAGATTTTATGGTCCATCCGTGCGTGAACGATTACCTTCCATTCGAGCTTTGGTGGTGTTTATAGATGCAACGTAATGTTTGTGTTTTTTTTATTTGTTTATTGAAATTCCCCAAAAAACCAACGGGGTTGAAAAAAAAGCCCTTACCTACAACGTTTTTGGGATGTCTACAGTATGTCTGTGTGTGTGTCTGTGGTGTGTGTTGTTCAATTTTAAGGCCATAAAATTTCTCTCTGCTAACTCCCCCCCTCACATCCATCTCTCTCTCTTCTCTCTTCTTCTCTCTTCTCCTCTCTCTTCTCTCTCTCCTCTCTGCTCTCCTCTCTTCTCTCCTTCCAACCTCACTCCACCCCTCCTATACAGCGCAGCAACTCTCCAACACATTCTCTCTCTGTCTCTCTATGTCTCCGGATCGTGTCTGGGTGGTGTTTGTCACCAGATCTGTCCCGGGCCATTTCTGTTGTATCCGGCGTGTCCAGATGGTCTTTGTCTGCAGATGCTTGGCCTTTCCGGCCATGTCCACTGGGTTTTTGTCTTCGGACGTGTCCGGACAGTGATTATGTCTGGATGGTGTTTGTGTCCGGGGTGGTCCTTTGTCTCCGGACAACTTGGTTCCGGACACGTCCAGTGGGGTTTTATCCTCCGGACGTGTCTGGGCGGTGTTTGTCTCTTGGTGTAATTTATAGTATGACCAAGTAGAAAAATGGATTTTCAAGACATTTGTTGTCCATCTTCACTGGTATTCGATGCATGAAGCATTTGATAGATAGACGACATATGAATCGTAAATTAACGCCTCCACCACACATCTAACCTTCCTTCCCCCAATGCCTCTCTCTCTCTCTCTCTCTCTCTCTCCTCATCTCTCTCTCTCCTCTCTCTCTCTCACCCTCCCTCCATCTCCGTCTTCTCCTCTCTCTCTCCACCCTCCCCCCCCCCCCTTATCTCCGTAATCAAGCGAATGCGGTTGTATTTGCTATATATATATAATAATATTATATATATATATATATATATATATATATATAATATGTGGCGACCTCCTAACGGCCAAGCTCGCTGAAGAGAAGAAGAAGAAGAAGAAGGATATATATATATATATAATATATATTATATATATAAATAATATATATATATATAAATATATATTATATATATGTGGCCGACCTCCTAACGGGAGCTCGCCGAAAGACAGAAGAGAAGAAAGAGGATTTATATATTTCTATATATATATATATATAATATATATAATAATATAATATATATTATATATATATATAAAATAACAGTATATATCCCCGGTGTTATGCCCGGTTAGAATAGGTGTTCCATATCCCTGTGTTCGAAGAGGCCGCCTCAGGTTGGTGTTCAGGAAGGGCATCCGCCATAAAACATATGCTCAAGAAAAAAGCCCAACCCGCTGCATAGCAGGGAAATAATGGCTGTAAAAACGGTCATTTAATATTTAATAGTATATAATATACATACATATACATTAAACAATAAATATAGTATAACTGTAATGTATAATGTATTTGATCTCCTGGTCTTTTATCCAGTATACTGAACATTTTTCTTTTAGATTGCCTGTTTAAATATCAGACCAGAGCCTCTGGTGCAAACTAAACATAACCAGGACCGAGAAAGTTATACAACTGGAGGTGCGTGCTGATTGGGTTAGGGAGGGGAGGAGGATAGAATATTTCCCACCTCAAGCTCTATAATATTAAATCGACATTATGTTTCTGATAATTAGCCCTGCTATTCATTCGTCATTTGTAAACATTGTCAAAATGCGACAGTCAACGAGAGAGAAGAACTGCAATCGGCCTGCTGTCCATCTGCCTTTTGCCTCTCGGTATCAGACCCCAGCTCCCTATAGATGGCAGATGGCAACCTGCCACATCATTTCAACCACTCGAGTGCCATGGCCGTGACACCTTGAGGCCTGCAGACCCTCGATAGGTTGCCGCAGGGGGAGTTGTACTGTAACACTTCACCCTTTCCCTCCTATTTCCACCCGAAAATTTATTTGTTAAAGCAAGTGGTTTGTCAAGACAAAAAACGGCTGTCAGAGAGCTCATTTGTCGCAATTCAAATTACTCCGATGGAGCCATTACAAATGTATTTCCTTCCCCTCCACAGATATCTGACCTTTCTTGCAATGTGATTCAAGTCCAGACTCCAATGCAGTAATAACTAAACAAGAATGGAAGTACAGCCCAGGAATGGAAGGTCAATAATAATCTGGCTATATTACTGGTCTTTTGTCTAACTTTTAACTAATTCACAACCTGCACTAAGAACATCCGAGGGATTTCACCTTTTTGTGAAAATAAACAAATCAGCAGCAATGTTTGCTGCCAGACAGCAACACAGAAGGGTTAATATATCTTAACGCCTTAATGAATCACTGAGTATAAAGTCTTTTGATGAAAACAATAATTGCACAAGTAATAGTGAGCAAATTCTTGAAAGTCGAATAATTTAAGATTATGGAGTAGCATTTCGCCTCCATGATATCAGCTCTGAACCCAAGCCATTGCAGCCTGTAAGGCTTCGACGTCACTCCCTCTGCACACTCCCCCGCGGCGAGAACAATGCTTCATGGACATGAGACTGATGACCACAGCCGTGAATCCTGGCTGCCCGCATCTATGAGTGCTATGCTTTCCTGTTTGCCATGTGCACAGCCTTTGTCCGTGACTCTGCTGGCCGTGGGCCTCTGGCCAGGGTCCTTTGAGGCTGCTC
>CM068953.1:105890434-105895434 GCA_035128595.1 Eptatretus atami
GTAAGGAATTTGAACGGGGCGGGCATGAGGGAAGGGAAGGGGAGGTTGGCTCGAGGGAAGGGAAGGGGGAGGCGGCCACAAGGGGAAGGAGATAGTAGAGGTTGCGCGATGTGGAAGGACGGAGAAGGCGGCATGAGGCGACAGGAAGGGGAGAAGCGGCAGCGATGGGGATGGGAATGGGGAAAGCGGCATGAGGGGATGGGTAAAGGGGCAAAGCGGCGCCGATGGGAATGGAAGCGGGAAAGCGGCATGAGGGGAAGGCGAAGTCAGGCTATGAGCGCGAATGGAAGGCGAAGGCCGGCATGAGGGGAATGGGAAGGGAAGGCAGCGTGAGGCCGGAATGGCAAGGGAAGGTGGCGTAGGAGCATGCCGAAGCGCGGAAGCCAGCGCGAGGGGCATGGAAAGGAAGGCTGTGCGAGGGGGAAGCGTGAATGGGAAGGTGGCCCATGAGGGCGAAGGAAGCAGCATGCAGGCAAGGAAGGTTAAGTGGCATAGAGGAAGCGGAAGGAAGGCGGGTGAGGGCGAAGGGAAGTGAAGCCGCATGAGGGAAGGGAAGGGAAGTCAGCCGTGAAGCGGAAGGGAAGGGAAGGCGGCCCCGTGAAGGGAAGGGATGGCCAGCATGAGGGTAAGCCGGAAAAAGAGTTGGCGATAAAACACACCCAAACAGCCAACATTTTCTTTTTAACTGCTGGGGTCTATATAAAACCAAGCCCCAGAGCATTTTGAAAAACCGATACATCTTTCCTGGCAAATTCTAAACTAACCGTCCCGTCCATTAAAGTTCCCCTTACAGAGGGGGAGAGGATTGGGCCGAGCATGGGAAGAGAGAGAGAGAGAAGAGGGAGAGAGGAGGAAGAGAGAGGAAGAGAGGTGGTGAAAGAGGAGAGGTGATATGGTGGGGTGCGGTGGAGTGAAGGGTGGGGGTGAGGGGTCCGACAGTTGTGATGTCCAATTTAACAGCACCACACATTGATGAATCACCTGCCTGTGAAACACTAGGATGACAGTTTATAGCTGGGTCAGGATTAAACCGCTTGCGAGGACAGCTTAGAGTGAGTGTGTGTCCCTTGGCTATTTCTGCCGGTGATGTTAACGAAAGCATTTCATTTTTATAACGCCCGAATATTTATTTTATATATAATTTATTATAATAATAATATATATATATCGCGGGCATATTATGTGATACCGCGGTCATTAACAGTTCCGTCCGTATTTGTACTGTCTGTCTGTCCATGTCTCGTCCGTTCCCTGTCCGCACTCTACTCCCAAAGTATTCAACTTTCACATTCAATATTGGTACATAGGTACAGACTGTGGAGAAGTGTGTCACGACATACGTTATCATCTAAAGTGGTTGCCATGGCCAACCAGGATGCTGTTTTCCATGTATAGCCACAATTCTGCTAATAACCTTCTTGTTCGCGGCAGATATTGGTGCTCACTTGAACTCTTGTTTTTTTATTTGTATTTATCTATGCTGAAGTGACGGGTCATATAATAAGAGAATACCATGCAAAAAGGGGAAATTGCACATTTTCAGTGAGCTAGCCATCGCCCGATGCACTGCAGAACAATGTGGGGCCAACGCATACGAGTGACCCCTGAACATTGCTCAAGTCAATCGACATACGGTATTCAGAAACATTGCGAATATTGGAGAGCACTTGCCTAGTGGCTTAAGCACTCCAATGAAATGGCTGATAAGGAACGGCTCGATTGGCAAGCGATGGCATTCTCCAACCCGTCATAATAAACACACACTTCCCGGAGACACCCAAAATATCAAATATGTCCTAATTTGACAAATAACTACTTATTTAGCAGTTGGAAATACTGCTAAGTTCAATTCTGGAGCTTAAATTTTGTTAGTATAGCTGTGGATATGTTAGTGTGGTTATGAATGTAATCCCATAGGATTTGTGTTGCTAAAATGATTTTCTACATTTCTATTTTGATTTTGGATTCTCGATGTTGAAGAATGATGGGGTTCAAATTCTTGTCCAAGATCTCATTCTGGAGTCCCCCTGTCTTCTGTGAGCCCCCCCCCCCCATCCAGGACTGAACTCATTTCTATCTCCACTGATTATGAATCAATTTTGGGAATGTTGTTTTAATTTGAGGAACTTTTGAACATGCTAATGCGTTTTTTTTTTTTTCCTATTTCAGTGAGACATTCTAATCATCATTGTCAAGCAGTGTGTGCCATCATCTGCCCAATGGAGGGTGCTACTCCGAAGCAAGAGACTGGTGAATAACCTAAATATGATTGAAGATCTAATTGTTTGCTGGAATGAACGATTATCTTTGGGTCAGCTTGATATGAAACAACTTGGTGACCGCTTAGACAGCTTGAGTGAAGCGGAATACAAATCTGTGTGTTATCATACTGAATGTCGGAAAATGCATCGTCAACACGAGCATGATTGAAAGGCTCAGAGGTAAACAAACCCGGCCTGATTCCCCTGCATGTTCCTCTTGAAGGCCTAGGTGACCTTCCAGTGCAACTGATTCTTCCCGCCCTAAAAGGACAAAAACCACACCAAAGGCACAGGTGTGTTCGTTCTCATCCTGCATGTTTTGTCCTAATGATGCTTCAGAACTTCTTCATCACGTTTTTTCGAACAACATGGGTGAAAACTTCCTGGAGATAAAACGCAAGACTCAAGATGATCATGTAAGAACTTGTGTATCTGAGTTAGAGCGTCAGGGATGCTTTTGCTCTTTTGCTCACCTTCGCTCCATTAGATTACAGTAATGCCCAGCTCATTCACTCTGTACGTGATGAACAGCTGCTCCTCTCCATTCAAAACACCCTCTCTGATGATTGATGCATACTTGTCAATTTTGAAGAGGTAAATTCTGCTTTTGTGATCAGTCCAGAGAAAAGAACCATCATTGTGCATGACCTGGATCTTTATAGCTGTTCATTCCAGATTCAGCAGACAGTGGGCAACACCAACTGGATTCTCTGGGCAGGGGTTTTGCATGTTGCCTTTGCTGCCTTGCATGCTCTTGGCAAAACGATTGATGGAAGTGGTATCGACACATGTGCTATTGAAAGTGAAACATACACCTCTGCAGCCCTTTGCGGGCTCTACAGTGGCAAGGTGTACAAGCGAGGCATTGAACACCACATTATGACTAGCTTGGCGATTATAATGATGAGGTTTGATGCCATTTCCTCTGCATTCCCTCAAGGATATCTCCGTGGTCAGTGCGCCACTCTTTGGAAGGCTCAACATGAATGCAGTCCAGACATGGTTGACATCGATGAAAACATCCAATCCAGGTACTCCACAAATCTGAAGCCATGTGAAGGAGACGACAGAGGAGAGCTCGCTCAGTTTCTCATGCACTATCTTGAACAGGTAGAAAACCTTCTAAATCTCATCAGTGCCTGTCGCTCAGGAGACTGGGAATGTTACTTGGCAGCACTAGAGAACCTCATCAAGTATTTCTTTGCACACGATCTTCTGAACTATGCTCGCCTGGTGCCAGTACATCTCGCTCAAATGAATGCTCTGGAAAAGGATGATCCTGTTACTTGGGAAGCACTGAAGACTGGAGACTTTGTCGAGGTGAAATCAGAAGTTCCATTTACCCATCTGTTCACTGATCAGACCCTTGAGCAGGAGATAAAGGGGTTGAAGCGTCATGGCGGGATGGTTGGACTGAGTCAAGATGAAGTAGCTTTGGACCGACTCATTACCACCACCCCCCATCTCACCCGAATAGTGAAACAGCACCTCAATAGCTTCCCTCAAGTCTCCACGTCTTCTTCCCGAAGTGAACAGCACCAGTATTCTGGAGACGTTGCTGTGAGGACTAGAGAAAATGCTCTGAAGCTGCGGCGTCACTCCATTGAAACATTGTGAAGGCAATCCATTCATATTGAAGTCTCCTTTGAAAAGCCTGGTTTCATCAGCTCTCGTACCATAAGATACAAAGCACGATATTCTACACTTTGCTGAGAATGGTCAGGAGCGGTTTGAGCAGTTCATTCATGACAGATTGCTGCCAACATCAACGGGTTCAGTTTGGGACACAATGAAGAAGCTCACATCGAAGACCTTCTTGAACTGCATGGAGAAAACAAAATTCTGTGTGGTTGAAAAGGTTATCAAACTGTGTGAAGAGCGCGAACTGTTCAGCAGATTTCTCATCATCCAAGGAAGCCATCCTGAGCTGATACCAAAACTAGAGGAGACAATAGGAGAGTATGAGATGTCAGTAGTGCCGCGTTTCCTTTGCGCTGTTGATGGCACTCTTTATATCCCAATGGACAAAGCCAGTCTGATGCACGCTGTTGAAGAAGCCAAGGCTCAACTGTCTCAATATGCCCCTGCTCTTGAAAGAGCAGCTGAGGGTTCTCCACCCCGTGTTATTATTGTTGACAATGGCTGTGCTGCAGAGCAAGAAGAAAACACCGATCATGCACAAGCTTTCTGATCTTCAACAGGAATTCATCAAGTGCATCAAGATGATGGTTGGCTACGATGAGGGCAGAGGGTATTTGACCGTTACCTGGAACAGTTTTTGAAGAACAATTTACAGCAGAAGAGAGCAGCATCATCCACTGGATTTGAAATTCACACAGAAATGAAGCTCACCATGTCTCTCAAAGAGATCTTCCTCAAAGACCAAAAGTAGACTGACAACCATGTTCGCCCAGGGTTTGCTTGAAAACTTTGCCCAAAACAGGGCCTTCAAGCTGGTTGTTGTGTACAGCAACAAGATAAAGGGCTTTGACTTTGAAGAAGAACATTCACATGAAGAGGCCTGATACATTTATTCCTCACCAAGTCCTGTCATCTGTAGCTGAGAATGCTTGGTGGGAGATATGTGTTTGGCCACCAGACACTGACATTTCTCACGCTTCTTCTTGACCTGGTCTCTCATGGTCGTTGGAGCTCTGATTCGCCTCAAGTTCTTGACCGGTACGGGGACAAATATCGAGAAATTGATGTGGTAGAGCGAATGCAAGTAATTGGACGTCA
>CM068953.1:105900434-105903428 GCA_035128595.1 Eptatretus atami
AGGATCTCCGTCTGCTGCCAGACAATGGACCATGATCACGGCTCCGTCATCAAACATAGTTCCCCAATAGTATTTGAAGAAGTATAATGGAATTTTAAGATTCCATTATGAGAGGTTCACGGTCGTCAAATTTGACAAGCATCTGATTTTATAAATTGAAGTTGTTGACATTATCATTATTTGATTATTTATTTATTCAAAGAAGTTAATTATTTATTTATTCAAAATCTTCTCAGCCAGAGTGAGGTTACTCCATTTAATTATTTCAGCAAATAGCACATTGTCTGTCTGTGTCAGGTCAGGCCAGATTAGATCTGTGACTTGCTGCAGGTACCATGTAAACCTGTTTCATGGGCGGGTTGTCGGTGACGAAACCGTCTTCCCCACCAAGTTTATTGGTGAGGACGGTGTATGGATATGGACACCCAGCAGGAATAAAAAAACAGAAAACCTGTCAAAGGGTGGAGGAGCTCCTTGTGAGCCAACCGACCATCATAACGTATCTGCCCAACTGTGTCGCGGACATCCTCCTGCAGTTGGGTTACTTCTTATTAGGAGGTTGGTGGCAGGATTTGCACTCCGAGCGTCTTGTCCCTTAGATGGACATGAAGCTGGGTGTCCAAACTGCTTGCATTATAATTAGTGGACAATGTTGTTCGACGAAGATTATGCGAGTTATCGCCGGTACCAGTACCCTGAATATATCCCCAAAAGTATTGCCTTCATTTAGTGGGAAAAAAGCGTCAGCAGCACATCAGTCCTCGTAATAGTGATGCTACTAGCGGCCATGTGCGACATACTTTTGAAACGGATTTAGTTTTTGTACCAAATAATTTTTTTTAGTAGTGACGGGGTTTTGTAATGGTGAATAAGTGACTTGTGCAAACGTCCTGTGGTAAATGCAGCCCAAAAATCATCTGACAATCATCTGCAAGGACTAAAGCCACCATCTGATTTCAAGCACCCTGTCTGCCGAAAATACATTGTACACCACAGCCAAAGCTGTGAAGAGACAGTCCAATAAATTGGAAGGACCACCTACATATTACTAACATGGTTGATGGGATGAGGGGATGAGGGTAAATAGATTTTTTTGTTTTTTACTTTAAACAAAGAACTGGATGGAGAAGGTGAAAATTGTTGGGCAAAATGGAGGTAGAATGTTCGGGGACAGTTTTCATCCTTTTGCATACATATGTTGATGGCTATATAGAAAGCATTCTGTACATACCTGACCTAGTTGCACCTAACTCATCCTGGACTCTGTCTTTTGCACCTGAAAAGGTGGAGAGGTTTCTGCCAACCATCGACTCTGGTGGAGAAGTTCATGACAACCATCGACTCTGATTTTGCAACTGGACCGGACGGCATCAGCTCACATGTCCTAAAAACCTGCTGCACTACACTTTCACATCCTCTCTCTGCCCTTTTCACAGTCATTTGTGCTTAGTCATCCTCCATCTGCTTGGAAATCCGTCAACATCACTCACTGCATTAAATAACTAGAAAGGGACTCAGGGGAGCCCATACCTCCACCAGGCTTTTATGTTATTACCCCACTGAAGCCGGATCTCTCAATGGTGAAGAATTACTTTCAAAAAATTTATAATTCTAGAATCCGGATCTCGATCTTCACCAAAATCTAATCATTTCTTCCTTGTCACAAACCCAACCTCTCCAGCAAATTTCGTCTGAATCTGTTGACAACCTTTTGAATTGCCCTGTTCACAGACAGACAAAGGTGAAAACAACCTCCATCCAGCTTCGGTGGCAGAGATAAAAATAGCCCCGCAAAGCGGGCGTAACCCCTCAGCCCATGCATTGTAAAAGGAAGCAGTGATATCACGATGTTAGAAATCAGTTAGAGCACGTGGACATCATATCGAAAATCAATCACACTTCAAGATGGCTACCGTGGCGGCTAGTGAAAATCGCAGCGTTGCCCATTTTCGAAAGGAACCTTCCTCTACTCAACTCAACACACACACTGCAAAAATGCATTTAATCGGACAAGCCAAGCCGGTTCTCGAAATTGATGGAAAACCAATTTCAAGACGACTGCCGTGGCGGCCACACTGAAAATCGCAGCGCGCCCATTTTCGAAAGGACCTTCCTCTACTCAACCCCAACATACCCTGCAAAAATGGATTTAATCGGACAAGGCTTCTTCCTCGAAATCGACGAAACCAATTTCAAGATGGCTGCCATGGGGCCACATTGAAAATCGCAGCACGCCCATTTTCGAAAAGCAACCTCCTCTATTCAACCCCAACACACCCTGCAAAAATGGATTTAATCGGACAAGGCTTCTCCTCGAAATAGAACGGAAACCAACTTTCAAGATGGCTGCCATGGAGGCCACATTTGAAAATCGCAGCGCCGCCATTTCGAAAAGAAACCTTCCTCTACTCAACCCCAACATACCCTGCAAAAATGGATTTAATCGGACAAGGCCTTCTCCTCGAAATCGACGGAAACCAAAAGTTGACAGACGCCCGGACGGACGCCCGGACAACGCCTATGACGACAATAACCCCTTTTTCAGCCCAATTCGTGCTGAGGGGTAAAAAGGAGCAAAAACTGATTCCATTAACTACAGATATATTAGCTTGCTTCAATCATCAGCAAGGTCATGAAATCCATCATCGTAGTTGATATGAAATCCTTTCTTTTCTCCAACAATCTCATCTCAGATCACAAATTCGGTTTCAGACCAGGTCACTCCACCTTGGACATGACAAAAATGGATGGAGGCCCATCAATGATTTATTTAAAAATCTCAAACATTTAGTATAGACAAAGAACGATATATTTTTAAGCATAAAATAAACATGGCCATTCTGATCTAATACATCCGTGTTCACTAATAATTAAAATCGTGTTTAGAAGATTACACCCAATAATTTCTTCGATTTTCCTCTCTCCATTTTTTTTCACATTGACTCGCAATATCAAGTTTCGTTCAAATCGGGCAACGAAAAAAATTATTAAAAA